>CAFUXE010000564.1:480999-555456 GCA_903364295.1 Serranus cabrilla | reverse complement strand
TTCTAGAACAGGGGCTCCCAAAACTTTTCATGTCACGGACCCCAATATAGTGACGCTTTGCAAAACCGGCGTTTGTAGGGAATTTACCCCACATAAACAGCCTTTTCATACTCTGTGTGATCAGATACACTTTGAGCTAACTAGTTAAACACTACGTGGGGTGAGAACCACAGCAGGGAGGGGTGAATTTGTAGATCTACTTTTGGCAAAGCTACATAAGCAGTTTCAACTAGACCAGGAATGGCATGGTGGCCCAGTTGACAGTGCTGTTGTATCACTGCAGAGGAATGGTTCTGTTTGCAGGTCCCCAAGTTTGTCTTTCCTCCATCCAGTTTATCCCGGGATCTGTGAGAGGACCCAATGTGTTTAGAAATTTAGATTTAGATATCTGTTGATGACTGAATGCACTGGCCAACATTTTACCTTACAAAATTCAGCTCTTACCGTTTTTTTTGTGCTCCCTTTTCAGTGTGTTTACATCATTATCGAGGAACCTGATTTTCCATTATTTCTTTGATTAATAGATTCATTCTTTAGACTTATTTGCAGAGGTCATTGTTTTAGTCTTCTCACTCATATCCCAAGTCCTAAATTTTAAGTTTCTAGTCAAATCAAAATGCCAGTTTAACAACAGAGTGGTAATATATTATTACATTACAATATATTATATTACAATTACAATAATCAATGCTTTTTAAAAATGTCTATTATTTGTTATAACAATTGTGACTGAACTTAATCATTAGAAAGGGTTTATGGTTAGTTCTCTGCATAGTTTTGAATTTGAATGAAATCATCTGAAGTATATATTTTTTTCCAAGTGGATCAGTAATGTTCTTCATGATATTCTCCTGCAACTTGATTGGATGCTTTTAGATTTGTTAAAAAAAAAGTGTATCTGGGGAATGCTGGGAATGAAAAGTGTTACTGTTAGTTGATTCAGGAAATAAACTGATTCATGGCTGATTAAAGTCCATGTTGAGCTGCAAGTCTTTTTTCTGATTTTGTCAAGTCTTAAGTAATCAAATTTGTGATGTGATTCTGAAGGGTGGTAAGTCATGTGACTCAAGCCCACTCCTCTGCAGAAAGTTGTGAAAAATGGACCATCATCAACCAAAATGACATCTTCATTCAACATTTCCTGTCAAAGTTACAGAACCAGATACAAAGATATTCAATGTACAGGGATATATTTTGCATTTGTGCTTAACAAATAACTCAAATGACATTGAATACCAAAATAGTTAATTTTCTTTAAATCATGTCATTGTGTTTATGTGTTAGAACCATAGACTGTAAAAATAAAAGCACAGGTAGGACAGGGGACCAGGAAAGGGAACCACTTACTAATTTTACACATTTTTCTGCCTCCCAGATCAAGAAGAAGCAGCAAGATGTGGTCGGCTTCCTGGAGGCTCTTAAAGTGGACTACACTCAGCTGGACATCGCCTGCAACGAGGAGAACCGCATGTGGATGAGGCAGAACGTCCCTGAGGAGAAGAAGCCCGCCAACGGCATCCCCCTGCCCCCACAGATCTTCAATGAAGAAGGCTACTGTGGGGTAAGCACACGAAAACATTCTCATAGACAAGACTTGTCTTTATAAATGAGTGGTTGGCTCCAGAGACTTTAATATGGGTTAAAACGTGCATGATTTAATGTATATGCCACAACTGCACATAACAGACCTGCTCCACTAAGTGCACATGATGACTAAGTAGGAATAGAAGATAAAGGGAAAGGTTTTTTTGTTTGTTTTCATGCAGGACTATGAAACATTCTTCGATGCCAAGGAGGACAACGCTGTGTATGCCTTCCTTGGGCTGCCTCCTCCTCCAGGGTCAAAGGTTGGAACTATTTTTTCTTTTACTGTAGATACAAATTTTACATAACATAATTTATTTCCCCCCTAAGCCAGGCTGTAAATCTGCTGTACTGGGACAGCATCAGTGTTGTTTTTGTTAAATCAAAGAGCTAATATATTGTCCTTTGACATGTTTAAAGGAAAATATCATATCCATGGGCTAATTGTAATGAATATTATGTGACATCAGCCAGATAAGATATTCCTTTAGGATTTTAACCACTGGAATAAAACAAATTAAGCAATATGGCAAAAAGATCAGCAGAACCGCCTGAATTGTTCATCAAAGTATTAAACAACTTTAAAGCCCTGCACAGGCTTGAACACTCGCCAAGAACCTTTATTTATGATGATGACATCTTTATTATTGTGTCATGCGTACACCCCACTGACAGCCCACATGGGCTTACAAGACAGCACAACTAATTAAACCAGATCCAGAATGCTGCACAAGCTATTTCAAGCCTGAGGCTGACCGATATGGGTTTTCAAAGGCTGATGTTTATATTTAGGGAGCAGGACGCCCAGTGGCCAATATATATAATGCCAATATCATGCATCGGATAAAAAACAAAAAATTAAAAATACAGAATTGCTGAACTTAAATGAACATTTATCTTACACTGCCTGCATTGTCTTTGTTTGCTTTAGTAGATCTGAACTCCCTCTGCAGTGCACTATATACACAGCAGATAGCAGCATAACAAGAAGGTGTAAACAAGCAGAATTACATTCATAAATAAATAAACAATGTGAGTGTAATGGCCTTCCTTTAACAAAATAATAACCATAGAATACTGTCACATAATTGTAACCTAATTCTAACCTTAATCATGTGACGTGACAACTTACTGGCTGTTGGTTGATTTTGAGGCCTGATTCTGTCTGATCGATGATGTTAAACCTGATCATTTCATCGACACAGGAAGCAGAACAGGCCGACAAGGCGCACATAGTGGAGAACGGGACCCATGCTGAAGAAACTAATGCAGCAGAGAACCCAGACGATTCAACAGTAATGCCGTCGATACTTTTTGTTTCCTTTCACTCTAACCTTTTCCTCTCCATCCAGTGTGACTTCTGTCCATACCTGACAACTTGAACACAACCTTCTCTCCTCCACTCTGTCCCAGTCATCACATTGACTAATCTTTTTGTGTTTTGCACGAGTGAGAAGTTTTAGTTCACACTAACACAATATACCCACTTGTCATTATAACACTGTGACATTGCATCACTGTGTTCGGACTGCCACAGAGGTGTGAAGCATCATGTTCCAACAGCCCTGTGTACAGTTAGCTCTTAACAAAGCTGAGTATGTTTCATTTGCAGTATGACATGTGACCTTTTGTTTCATTATTGTGTTTAATTCAGTGCATACTTCTTGACTTCAGTGACTTTCTAATACTTTTCAGTTTCACCACAGTGCCGATTAGACCCACATTCACCATCTTCAAATTTAATTCATATTTAAGTAATGTTAGTATATAATATCAGCAAACATTCCTCATAAGTAAGATTTTTTCCCCCACTTACTTTCTGCTTTTGGATTTAAAGTAAAATGAAGATTACCTGGATTTTATGGTTAGCTGAAAACTCAACTGAAGAGATCTGTTAGCTGAACCTGTGATCTGCCTTTTGCTATCCCGCAGGGTATAATGCAGTGCTGCATGAACTAAGTGCAAACAGAGTTTATTTTAGGTGCACTTTCTTTCCAGCAGGAGTTCTGTTGCCCCCTGTGCTTTTCCTGCTCAACCTTTTTGGCTAAAAAACAGAGAGTAAGATGAAAAGCGATGTAATGTAAATATGAAGCTACATCCAGCAGCCGGAGAGCTTAGATGAGCATAAAGACTGTAAAGAGGTGGAAACAGCTAGTCTGTCCCTCCTTAACATATTATACCAAATTTATTGAATCTGTCTAATAGTCTTGCACATAACAAATTATTGTCGAACTATTTCTTTTTGTGCCATGACTGATTCTCACCTGCTACATAATAGGCTGTCTCTTTTCCATGATGCATCATTCCAAACTTTGGATTTTTGTAGAGGAAGTACTGACACATCTCCACCCTTTAACTGCCACTTCTTCCCCTCCTCCACTTTATTCACAGGTTTGACTAACACCAACCTCTCCAACTGATAAGCCAGTGTCTGAACAACCATTAATATTCTTTTTTTATCACATAATTTATCTCCCTTGACCACCAGTTGTTGTTTTCACCTCACAATAAGGAGGTTCCAGTGGAGGAGCGCAATGGGAATGCACACGGAGAGGAGGAGGAGCAGGCGGCTGATGAGGAGGAGGAAGGTGAGGGTGGCGAGGAGGAGGAGGATGTAGCAGAAGGAGAGGCTGCAGATGATGAAGCCACAGAAGGAGAAACAGCAGGAGACGAGGCCCCCGCAGAGGAGGAAGAAACAGACGAGGTCACAGAAGACACAGTAATTGCCGCTCAACTACATTCCAACCCGTCGTAGTCTTGCCTCTCCCTCCATCCTTCGAATGCTTTGAACTGAATGTCTTCTCCTCCACCTTCCCATCATTCCTTGAATGCTCTGTTTTTCCACCCCTCAGCGTCTCCACTCTCCCTTTAACGTCGCCCTTTTCTTCCCCATTAAGGGTTTGCCTCCTTTTAAGTTGTCCTCCAACTGCATTTTCCTGTCAAGTCTCCCTGGATGCTTTTACTTATTAACCAAATATGTGTAACTTTTTTGTTCACCGTTCTTGTTCGCCGCCTTATTCAGCACCATGGATGGATAACTGTAAGGGTCTACCAGGCACAGACATGGCCACCCACAAAATGTCACTCAAAGAGTCACGAAGAGACACAAAATGACCAAAAAAGAAACATAAAACTACTGCTAACAGACACCTTAGACTACAACCAATGACAAGAGACACAAAGAGACCATAGACTCACAGTGACTTTGAAATGGAGGAAAACAACCACAAGGAGACACAAAATGATTATGAAACACAAATCAACAACAAAAAAACTACAAATGATCACAAAATGACTCAAAACAACTACAAAAAGACTCAAAATGACCACAAAGAAACACAGAACAACTACAGTGAGACTCATTGACCTCAGACAGAAACAAAACTACTACAAAGAGGCACAAAACCACAGTGAGATGTGTAAAATCTACAGAGTTGGTAGGACATTTTGCATGTCTGTGTCTTGGGCCCATTTGCTCATAATCCACCCATATTCTGTACCAGACATTTAATCTCTTTACTGTTGTATTTCCACAAACGTGTATCTTTGTTTTATTCCCTTCCATGTGTCTTTGTGTTTTGCTGATGACATTTGTCCTCCATCCTGCACTTGTCTTCCACTGCATTTCCAGTCACTATTTACTGCCCTGACTGAGATGTGTCTTTAGGGTCCCACAAACACTCCCCTCTGTCTGGTTCAGTAAGCCTGATCTGTGGGTGCTGCTGTGTTTCAGTATGAATTTACAGGATGTGTTTTGTGTTGGGATTAGTCTGTACTGTATGCACAGTTTGACATTTCTAATACTGTCCCTCTAATGCTGTTTTATCTCTTCTGTTAGCAGGCCCAGGCCGAGGAGGAAGAGGAACAGGTAGGTTTATCAAACACACTGATATCTGCTTGCAAATGATCTAAAATAAACTGTCCAAAATACTAACATGAAAAGAATTTCCTCAAGGTGCTGTTTGATACTGCAGAGTAGAAATTTGGCTGACTGTTGCCATTGGTTTCAAGAACCTCAAAATTAGTTTCTCTTAGTGAGAGTCTCTCTTCCCCCTGAGTGTTATTATTTAACATATGACTTATTTACTCAAACATTAATGTTTTTAATCAATATACATGTACAGCTTTCTGTGATGTGTTATTTCTGAGTAACAGACTGCTGCCATGTTGCTGTTGCAATGCATGCAGTTCTGACTTTAGCACAAAATTCAGTGAAAGCATAAAAAAAGCATAACGTCATTTTTTAGATCATAATTTAGTATTCAATTAATGATTTCTTTAGAAAGCAGCTGTGTAATAAGCCGAATAATGTACAGTGAGCAGGTCATTATTGCTCACTGGACAATACACCTTACATACAGCATTCTATCTGCAGTGAGTTATTTATTGTTGATCTGATCCGAACCTCTGTCTAATATGTTAGTAGATAATCAACCTTATATCTGCACCCACAGTGACCTTAAACTACTGAGTACTTTATTTGCAATGTATGGCACTAGGTTTGAGTGTAACTTCTTCCATTCTCTGTTCAAGACCATCAGATGATTTTTTCGTTTTTCATCCTTTTAAGTGTGCGCAAGCATTTAAACACTTAACGCTCTTTTTTTCCTACTTTGTAGCCTTTAAAAACGTATATTCATGCCTGGTTTGCCAGACTCATGTGGAGGGAATGCATGTCATGATCATGAAGCTGCCAAGAAAATATATAAAAGGAAACATTTTGGGAGTGATGTCTGATTTAACTCAACATGTTCTCATTATTATGCATCATTTTAACTTTTAACTAATGAGTATGGCTCCTAGCTTGTACCATTACCAATAATGTGGGGTTTACTGATTTCCTGTAATCATACGGCAGTTTTATTTGAGGTTACACACACAGCCTCCACAGTCTACTTCAGGTAGCTGCATGTGAGAATCGGCCTGTTTTTTCAGTTCGTGCTCCTGTCCAACTAAAATAACCTGACTCACATCATGTAGATGGATCAGTTTCAGAGGTCCTTCTGCTGGTCTTCACAGCAGTCTCATGCATGCACCGTACGGCATTTGACCCCTTATTTGCCCTTTTGTCCATCTCTCGGTTTGCTCCCTCCAGGAGGAAGAGGATTTGCAGTCAGAGGTAACTGTGCGCCGGTGATCGTCTCTTTCTGCGGCTCCTCCGTTTAGTCATCAGCACTGTGGGTTTGATGGTGCAGAGATCGGGGAAGGCTGCTCTGGTTGGGGTTGGTGGTGGGATGGAGGGGGGTCTTGGTCTGCTTCACCTTTCACTCCTCCTCTATCTGCTCCCTCTTCATCACTCTGTTCCATTCCTCCTCCATCTTTCTGCTAACATCCTCTTCCTCATTTCTTCCCAGTTTCTGTAGCCGCTTCCTGACAACCTCAACTACCCCCCATAACGTTTCCATTTTAAATCAGAAGACTTTTCTCATTTTTTTCCCGCATGCCTGTGGTGCTCTTTTGCTCCCCACACAGCCTGCTGACCCGCTATCTGTTATTTACTTCTAGGAGGAAGAAGAGCTACGGCAGCTTGAGGTAGATTGATGTGATATTTTTTTTTAACCTAGCCTTCATCCGTTTCCTTTCCTTGCTTCCTTCCAGTCTATCAAGCATTCCTTCAAATTCTCTCTTTCACTAGTTCACCAGTAAACTTTGTCCCATCAAGGAGTAAAGAGAGATTCAGGACAACACTGTTGGCCATACAAAGAGGCTTTGCTTGCAGCCTCAAGTGTGTATTGTCTCTATAAACTCACATATGCAGTGATGCACTGACGAATTAAAGTATGACCTCCAGTGCTTGTCATAAGGACAATATAATATCTATTTTTAGAGAGGTAATAATGTCATATGAAGTTAGAATTCCCTGAAAATGCAATAAAATCTGGAAATTAAATTAAACTTGCACTTAACCTGATGGAAAATGTAATATTTTTTCATTATCTTTTTTTCCCACCAAAATGAATAATTTCTTTTCTCTGCAAGAATATAACATTTCTAATACATTTCTACTACTACTTAAGACACAAGAACATTTGACATTGATTTCATGTTTAGAAATGCTGACTCTTGTCTTTCTGTAGAATAGAAATTGAAAACAGATGGCAAGTGTTATGTTGTTAGCATTGAACTAAAATCTCTATTCATGGGGTATTAAGCTGCCCATACTCATGATACTCCATTAGACTAGAGCAGATTTTAGATTACACACTAGTGAGTAATGAAGACGAAACAGTGTTCATGAAATGTCTTACAGAATTGTGCACCCACAGCTTCAAATGGTTTTAAATGGGGTGCTGACCAAAAGAGTTAGAGAACCACTGCTTTAACTTACATGTGGCAGCTTCCCATGATATTAGCCAGGACTTTTTATTACATTTTTGGTTATTACATTAGTGAGTTCAATGACATTTTCGATCAGATTTTGTGCAAATTATGTTACATTTTATTACATTTTCAGGAAATGATTCATGGTTTGGTGCTACAGTCCCTTCACTTACACAAGTCACATTAGTTTGAAACTGCATTCTTTTATGTGTTGCAATGAGTTTACAGTATGTAAAGGATTCACCCTCTACTGCATCCCTGTTTGCATTCACTCAAACCCACACACACACACACACACACACAGGGATTTCATTTCCACTTGGGACAGCTGCCCCTCTCATATTTTGAAATATGCACTTCCAGTTTGATTTACTTACTAAAATCTCTTCACACAGCGTCCTCATACTCTCCAGATGTGAGCATGTTAATTCACTCATCTGGGTAGCCCCTTATTACAGCGTAACCCTCACAGCAGTAAGCTTCAGAAGCAGTGTGTGAGGGAGTGCTCTGCGGGCTTATTGTTGCACACATAGAAAGACTTCATTTCTGAAATCAAACCTATGCACGTGCTCACATTGTTTCTCTGAGTGCACATTAAGCTATGAGCACAAGGCTTCTTGGTTAAGACTTGTTCACGATCCACTCAGCAGCTTTTCTCACAGCATTGCTTTTAACTCAGGGTTAATTTCCCAAGAGAGTTCAGACTTAACCCTTATGCCTCATTCTTGGCTTTTTAATTATTACTTCTTTTTTTCTTTCTTTTTTTTTTTACACCATTCGCAGAAGTTTGTTATTTTTAATCTTGGAAGTTAAACCTCAGTTCCTATAGTAAGTCTATAATAAACAAAAATGTCCTGATTCAAATACATTTAAACCACAATTTGTGATCTCATGGACGTTAAAGCGTAAAATCTGCCCTTTTTTTGTTCATGCTTTTAATCTTGAACCCTGGCTTCAAAATTGTAGTTTTTACTATATTCAACTGAATTGAGGACATCATGTCACTTTTTTTTTAACAAAGCAAGGAACAAGAGACAATAGATAGATCCAAGGATTAAAAACAGTCATCTTAATAAATGTCCTTGGTGTGAGTGCTGCGTGAAAAGAGCTGCTTCAACGAGACATTCCAACCTCTGCCTGGACTTCTGTCACGTATGCTTTGCTTTGCTTTGCCTTCCTTCCTCTCTACCTCTCTATCTATTTTGTTATTGTCCCACCTCTCTTGCAGGAGCAAGACGAACGAGGCACTGAGGTAGTTTCTGTGGTTTGTGGCGTCTTGTATTTTTTAGGCTTTGTAGACTTTAGAGGTTTCCTCTATCCTTCCTCTTTCTTGTCTCTACCTGTGTGCCGCATGGACTTATTTTCCATGGAGATGCCTGATGGTGTGCAGCATGATGAATATGACAACATTTGACTTGAACCTTAGGTGGATTTAGTGTAGTAACAATATACACGGACCACATGTACCAAATGACACTGATCTTTCCTTCCTTGTGGCATTAAAAATTAAACACCACATGCTTTCATCTTCCATAGGAAGAAGAAGAGGCTGAAGTACAAGAGGTATATTTTTCCATGATTTGCATGGTGTGGATCTTATAGGGATTTATCTGCACGGTCTGACTGCACACAAAGACTTTTTACAATCATATGGAAACATTTCTACTGTCTCCGTCTGAGTGTGTCATGCAGACCGGTGCACACTGTGGGATTGTGACTCAGCCCTAATGGCACCACACAATATTTGTTGTTAGTTCGGTGTTGCAGTGTGCATTAAAGAATATCTGTTCAGACATTCTCTCTGAGTCTGCCAAGACATCTTTACTTCTTTGTTTTGAAGTCTTGAGAACAGGTGGGAAGTTTTGTTGTGTTGTTCAACTTGCCTGCGTGCACACGAGCATCACTTGGACATGTTTGGTTTTGTTGCACGGAGCGGGGACGCTCTGACCTGACAGGGGGACATGTCTCTTTTTTTTATTATCTATTTTTCTTTTTTGCCAAGAGAGCTCGGAGAAACAAAATGAATGTGACAAGTTCCAAACAAGATGGATGAGATGGAGCTCTTCTTCTTATATTGCAACACTCGGAGGAAAAAAAAACTAAAATATTTGAATTATGAACTGCTGCCTAATGTCCAGCTCCTGTAGATCTGTGATAGTGTTTGCACTATCTAGACAGGATGAAATCAAATGATGCCATCTAATTATAGATAACGATGTCAACTCCCTTTGTCCCTTGGTGAGCGTGTTGTTTACTTCTTGAAGGCAGTAATCAAACTGTATAACACGGAGACTCATCTACTGCAGCAGAACATAGAATGACTTAAAATCTTATCTTCTTATATGGTGCACCGTCTTAAGCACCACTATTGTCCTACTTAGATCACCTGGGGACATACAGAACCATGTAGGTACTTAGTTCCCTTTGTGTCTCTCATCCCCCGTCCACGCCTGTCTCGGGTTACTTCTCCTCCAGTTTTACCTCACCCCTCTCTACAAACACTAACACGTGAAGTCCTCTCACCCTCCTGTCACTGGGACCGTGACTTCACACAACCCCCCCTCTCTTCTCTTTCTTTTTTTTACGTGTTAAAGGAAGAAGAAGAAGAAGAAGACTTGGAAGAAACACAGGTAGTATTACAGCAACGAGTGAAATCCACTTTGTCACGTCTGAACTGCTGCTTGTGCTTGAAATGCCTGCAGAAAATCTTGTTTGGCTCTTATTAAGAGGAAGGATCTGGATAATTCAGGCACATTTGTCACTGATTTTATTGGAGTTATGAGTCTTGGTGGAAAGCGATAAGGGACAAAACAGTTGTTTTTAAAGAGAGGCTTTTGGCTTTTTTTATACCATCTGTCAGAGGAATCAGAGGAATCTTTTTTGCTTAAATCCACTAAGCTTAAAGCCCCACCCGCTCACTGGATCTGACCCGGGTCACTAAGAGGATGGGGCTGAAACAACAACAAACACAGACTGCACTGATTTGTACTGAATTATGTGAGTTCTTAAATACTTAAGATGCTAGAAGACAAATTGTTTTTTTTTGGAGGATGTGGTGAAAATGCTACAAAAGTGTCTCAATCATGAGTTAACCCCACCAAAAAGTATACGCTGTTTTACTGTAAACTCATGAGGAAAATATTTACTGAGGTGTTAAATCAAGTTAGAAATAGGATCCTTTTCATACTGACTTTCATGAAACAGACTTGATTTTGCAGCCAGTGGAGTCGCCCCCTGCTGGCCATTAGACATAATGCCGGTTTAAGGCACTTCTGCATTTGCTTCACTTCTGTGAGCAGGTTGTGACTTGGTCTTACAGTGCTATTGTGTTCTCGCCAAAAAAACAGGTTCTGGAACATGTAGTTTATGCCTTCGTTCAGTCAGGAATATGTGCTACTATACAGTTTCAAGTACATTACATGCTGCCTTTTCAGTGGTGGGCCTCACAGTGTAAATACATTCTATTTGATTTTCTACCTCTGTCATCCTTTATCGGTTTCCCTGTAAGTTTTAGTCATTAATATGATTATTTCTTTTCACAGGAGGAAGAGGCTGAGTAGTTAAAGCCGGTTGATGCCATTGATGTTCACCTGCTACTTTCAGGTAAAACAACACATCCTACACTGCTCTGTTTCAGTGCCTTTGCTTTACCACTGGAGGGCAGTAAAACATTATGTGAGCAGGCAGCAAACATTACCCCAACATGAATAGGTCCCCTTGGTGTTTCTTATATATTTGGCATTTATGTAACCAGATTAATTAAACTGTGTTTTGCTTTTGTGTTCCTCTTTGACCCTGCTATCAAATCAAAGGCCTTGGAATAATAACACACAATTACTCTACCTCTCTGCTTTATCTACATTGTATAGCATGCCTGTGAAGCGGTTTTATAGCATTCACTGCAATTTAATGTTCTTGCCTTTACATATGAGATGCATAAATCGCACAGACTCTCCTTGCGTCACCTTGGTGTTTGCATAGAGTTGTCTTTTGTTTTCTGTTAAGGTGTTCAGTCAGACAGCAGAAAATAATGTTGCAGCCTATTTACAAGTAAAGGGACTGCCACTACTGTCTCTATCTGCAAACAGCTCCAGTGAGCACACAGAGTGCCTGGGGATCATCTGGAGCCATAAACATCCCACTTTTTTTTGTTCCTCTGAGGCAGTGATGATGATAGTGATGATGATAATAATAATCCTAATCTTCAAAGCATGTCTTCTAGTCCTTCTCTTCATGTCAGGCGTCTATGACCCGCTGCAATAAGAGCCACAGAGCAAGCTTTGAAGGAATGGCAACGCTCGTCTCCCTCCTCCCGTAGCTGTCTCCAGACCCCTGCGAGCCCCTGTCACGCCTTGTTAGAGGAAGCTGCTAAGTGAGCTTCAGATGTGCCTGTGGAGGAGCGGGCACGCTGGGTGGCACAGGCGGAGCGGTGGTGGTGGCTGCCTCAGCCAGAGAGAACTGGATAATGTGTGACCTCGTTTCTTTTTGCTTCCTGTTCGCCTTGTGTTTCAGCCTGGAGGAGCCTCCTGTGACGTCCCCTGACGCTTGACCCCCTTCACCCCTCCCCAAGGCCACACTGGACCCCACTGGAAACTGTCGGCCATGTGCTTGAAGGCGCCATCCAACTGAAAAGTCCTAACCCACATTTGCCCGGACTCCCTTTTCCCTTGTGACTGCAATGTTGACTTAATTTTTATATTTTGCGTTTAGAGACATACTATAATGTAAATGCGCAGAGAGTAGCCTAGTGGTGTCAGTTTCTTTTTAATGAGTAGCTTTTGTAAAATGCAAAACAGTTATTTAGTTAAACTCAAACAAATTTCTCATGTTTTACTTTTAGAAATTCTAGTTTTCTAACACAAAGAGGCGGTGACCTTTTCAAAAAAGTATTACCGTGGCATACCTTAGCTTGTGGCCTGCTTCAGATTCCCTCACTCTCCTCTTTCAGTAGTTTCACCAATGACTCCCTCTGCCAAGTGAATGTATAAATGCAAAATAAGAATTCTAATGGCCACATGAGAAGAAGAAGAAAAAAAAAAACCGCACATACTGCAAAACTGCAAACTACTCCACCACCACCACTATTACTTCTGCCAATACTGCTGTCTAATCAATGCACTTTGTTGAATGAAGGTTGAAACATGTTACTAAGACTTGGATGCAATTGAAAATGCAATAAAGTAGACTTGTAAAAAAAAAAATTTCATTTCATTTTAACCCCTTTGTTGGCATATTTATAGATCAGTGGACCATTGTGCAGTCTGAGCAGTGCAGGGGCAAACAGGAAAACGGGAAAATAGAGCAAATGCCTGAGTTGTCTCGAGAGATCCTGAGGAAATAAGGAGGGGAAATATGATACCATAGAAATATATTTTGGCAAGGCGTTGTACAATACTATGTAACATGCTAAATATACAACAGGCTGTCATCTACAGCAGACCACTGCCATTCATTTACCAAGATGAAGGAGGAATTTGTTTAAATGGAAAGTCATATAAAATGTGACATGCATACTGGCATAAGACTCACAAAGATTCAAAAACTTTCTGCTAGTTCAGTATGAATGTACTCAAACAGTAACGGCACTCACTGAGACTCAAAGGGGACATAATGTTCATGTAATGTAAAAAAAAACAAACACATTATTTACTTCATACTGTCTGGCCACATATACCTGTATTCACCATCCGTCTGAATAGCTTTGTTGTAGCTGCTGTCTCTTTAAGCCCCCCTGCTGAAAAAGTCTGCTCTACTCTGATTGGTCAGTATTTTTTAAACTGTGTCAAGGCTATCAAACAACCACATAATATCTTTATTTTAGTATAATATATATACATATATAAAATCAGGGAATCTGAATGCCTGGGAACCATAAAGGTCTGTAACAATCCATCCAAATGTTGTTGAGATTTTAGCCTTTACCAAAGTTGTAGACAAACTGACATTGCCATCCATAGCTGTGCCACTAGTGTGGCTAAAAGCTATCAAAGCATTTCATCCTTCTGCCATACATCACACTGCCATGTTTACCATATGAATACATCATCCAGTGTGTCCAAATCCATTCATTTGAAGAGGGTGGAGGTCTTCGTGTCGGTCCCACTGGGAACTGAGGACTTACAAGGGGCATTGTTTGCAGTCTGAGTCACTCTGTATTTACATCTGTCTGAGCACGGGGCAAAGTTCCCACTGAGTTTGGTAATATTTAACGGGGCAGTTTTGGTGGAGCACCAGGCATGAGGCAGGAGCAGCATCGTTGATATGCATCCACCGTGTGTGACACTTGCTGCTGATCCACAGAGACACCGAACTGAGGTGAGTCAGACAGACAAAGTGATTTTTATGGTTATTTACTGTTTATTTAACCTTATTCAGGGGGTGCTGCTTTAAGCTGTGTGTGAAAGAAATGGCTGAGAGGCAGCTGCAGAGCTGCAGGTTATTTGTACAAAAGATCTCACTGGTTTTACTGGGTAACTTAGTGCCTCTAAACAAGTAATCATACTCTGACCTGAATTAAATTTAACAGAACGGTTGCACTTTGACTAAAACACAATTTGTGGTAAAATGATCTGAGAGTTTCTTCAGTGCACTAACTTTACAGTCCTGCCAAGGTTATTTTTTTCCTGTTATTACCTTGTCTGTCAGGATGTCCCAAAACTTTTTTTTCCACTAAATGAAAATACATCTGAAACCATTCTTTTTGTTCCAACAAAGTCTATCCCAATTTATGAAAAATGTCAAACCTGTAGCCAGACGGTGACAATGACCTTTCATTTGAAAAACAAGTTCCAAAAGTCATTCAGTCCTGATTTTATGGATCTAAAATATCAGGTTTTATCCCTCTCAACCTGTGGATCGTGAGCAGGCATTTATGCTTTTATGTCATTTTGGTTGGAATTCAATACAATTCACTGTGTTCAGGATGAAGCTAATAAACTCACAGCTTCAGGTAGTAAAAATGCATTTTTTAAGAAATACTGCAAGACAAGATCATCTCAGCCCAGTCCTGAAAACTTGTAAACCTTATTCGACCATGTAAAATACTTTGTAAGTAAGTACTGTATAAATTAAGGTAATTATTTTTTATTGTTATTATTGTTATTATCATCACGTTCTACAGAATTTACTGTAACTTGTTTTTTAAAAAATTTTAATTACTGAATTCATGTTATTTGAAATGACATGAATGCACCAGAAAGAATGTTTTTTTTTTTAAAGATATTTTTTGGGCCATTTTACGGCCTTTTATGATATACAAAGATATAGAGAGTGAAGGGGGGAGACAGAGGGGAAGACATGTGGGAAAGCGCCCCGAGCCGAATACAGCTGTTAGCAAGATGCAAATATGATAATTGTAAACAAATAGTTTTAGCCAGCAACGTAAATATTGTACTTAGGCCCAGAAGTACATTGAGCTAAGTGCTAACTTCAGCATGCTAATGTGCTGATGTTTAGCAGGGGTAGCGTTGAGCATGTTCACCATCTTACAAATTCTAGTCCAGTTGCCTACGATTCAGATTTGCCCAGAACATCTTACTGAAGCATGTTAGCATGCTTAAAATGTCTAAAGCACTAAACACAAAGTTCAAGTGAGGCTGAGGGGGAAGCAGCAGTCATTATCTGGGAAACATGGGAATGTGTAGAAAATTTCATGGCAATCCATGCAGTAGTTATTGAGATAATAATGGGGAAGAGATGGTAGAAAAACACGGCCAAGACTTGGCTGTAGACTTGTAACTTGCTCCTCTGAAGAGAATAATTCAGTTCTTGTCGTTTCAGGTCCATTCAGCATTGAGCAATGGATTGACCGGATGGACTGATTAAACATGGACATCTTTTCTCTGTTAGTGCTCCTACTGTCATACAGCGTTCATACAGGTGAGAGTTCAGGGCAGAACAAACAGCAGCTTGTTTGATTGGAGGCGTGTCACAGAGGCCAGTAATGTTCTCGCACTAACGGCCACATTCAGTGCTTTACAGCAGCACCCTTCAGATGAAACCCACCATCTCATTAGAGGGCCTAATGATCTATCTGCACTTTATAATTACTTTTTCTTAAAAATGGCTGCCTATCTAGTTAGCAGTAAGATGCGGTCAGGGGACTTCAGAGTCACTGGTTCATGGTCCCAATAGGAGCGTGCACACATTGTGCTCATTAGAATGCCATTCTTTGATTGCAGTGAAAAGAAATATAGGCTGGCCTAGATATTTCTCAGGCCTAATTTGCTAAACGGATTAATAATTTATGATTCTTCATGCTGGCTGTGGAAGGTAACGCGGTTAGCTCACCATAAACAAGTTAGACATCACCCAGAGTACTGTGGTGTAAACCTCTTCATTCATATTTCCCTGTCTGCCATTAATATTTATTCCTTTTCTTCTTCATTTGTCAGCAATAGAAAGCCACAAAGACACGCTGGGATTCAGCTGGGGACGTGTGCAGTGATGTGTTTGTGCATGTGTAGTGTTTACAGAGTAACAGGAGTTCATGCCAACAGTTAGTGTACAGCGGGTTATGAATGTTTCCTGATAAAAATGTATTCTTCTATAATCCTTGGAGCTTTATCAAACTGTGTAGGTTAGTGGTAAAGTGTTCACCCTGCAGAATGATGCCGTGGCCTGTTTCTGACAGCTACACATGAATTTACACTCTCCTTTTTGTGTTAGATTTTCTTCTCTAAATCCTATTTGCCCTCTTTTATGCACCTGGACAAATCCCCAGTCTCCATCTGTACAGGAACACATTTACTGAGTTGTTCTGTCATTGTTTTGTTTTTTTGTCTTTGCATCCCACTATGTTCTGTCTTTCTTTCTTTCTTTCTTTATTTATTCATTTTTATTTGTAAAACACATATTATCATTATTATTATTAAGCCCAGTTTTTTGTACGAATTAAACAAACAAGATATAATGTGTTAATTAGTGATCTTTAGACTTTCTTACTTTTAGACCTCGTCTCCAGTCTTTGTGCTTAACTAACCAACCAGCTGCTGTCTTCATCGCTAATAATCAGCCACAAACAGAGAGTGGAATCAAACTTTTCATCTAACGCTCAACAGGAAAGAAAATGAGTAAAACATTTACCAAAATGCACAACTATCTATTTTGCAGCACGGTTAGTTGATTTGTTGTCACTTATTTTTAAAACTGTTTCGGACTCAGTTTAACTTTTATGTTTAATGTCTGTCTCTCTTTGACTTTTTAGCAGCTGGAGCTCAGGTACAGCTGTCACCTGTAACACTAACTGTCCTGCGAGGAGAGGAGGCCCGGTTTACCTGCACCGCCTACACAAAATGGACCGTTATGGTGTGGATGCTGAACGGTACAGCAGCTCTCACCATCGCTAAGGATGGTGGTGTCCTGCCCTCCATAAACCCTAACGTGACGGCAGAGAGAGCCTCAGGGGGGGACAGCTGGGTGCTTGTCCTGAAGAACACACAGAGGCATAACCAGGGACCAGTGACCTGTGACCTCATGGGCATTGATAGGAAAACAGCAAGCCTGTTTGTACAAGGTCTGTATGTCCACATGAGTGTATGAGGAGGAACTACAACTGTATGTGCATGCGTTTCTGTCACCTTGATTCATTGTAGCATGAAGGCAGCAAGGAACTGTTTATTTCTCCTGCAGAGAATTTCAAAGGCTTTTTGTGCAGCCGGCTCCTCTCAGGGATACTCAATGCACACACACACACATACACACACACACACATGGGCAAAGCAGTGAAGGAAATGAAGCAGATGGCAAGTCTCAGCTATTGCAGTGTGAGAGAGTTCAGAAACACACTGAATTTAACCTTGAAGAGGCAAAAAGCAGCATGTAAAAAAAAAAAGAGGTAAATGAAGGGACTAAACAAAAGTTGTGTAACTGCTTTCATTCTGCCCACCCACACATGGCCATCTCTCCTCACTAAAAAATAAAGAACACAACGAGCCGGAGACAAAAAAAGATTGTATTCTGCTTCAGAATTCAAGGTGCTCATCCTAATAAAGAGGCTGCGTTTTAATTTGTTTTAAGTTGGGATTCAATAATGAAAGTTTTCTGTAAAAGCAGCAGAACAAGTTCTGAATGATCAATCATGGTGTACATCAAGGGTGGGAAATCATTTGGGCTGGTAAGGTGGAGTACAGTTGCCCAGGCATGTTTGATGGTCTCTGTGACATGGTTAATGACAGCGTGGGTGGTGTTGGGGGACAGGAATTGATTGGTCCTCAGATATAAATACCAGGGGGAAAGCCCTGGACTCCATGCCAGTCAGTCAGCCAGGCAGCAGAGCAGGATTTACACTCTCCTCTCCTCTCCTCTCCTCTCCTCTCGTGTATATTTTTTATGCAGATGCTATGCCAAAGGGGGCCTTCTGTGTGAGGACTGGATGGCTCATTTGCTGGCGAGCTATAGTCAGGGCTTGATAAGAATCAGTAGTTCGCTGCAGTTCTGATGGTGTTGATATCTCAAGCTATAGAGCACTGCGGCATTTTAACAAGAGGGACTTTCCTCAAAGTAATTACCAAGAAAAAAAAACAGTGAAAGTCGAAGCAAGCAAGAGAGCAATTTCAATTCAAGTAATAATCTCAGACTCCAAGAAACAACAGTTAGAATGCCAGTTTGAACAATACGCCCTGATGTCAGTGTTATGATAAAGGCAGCTTTTATTACTGCACTAGCTTAGCACAGCAGCGTCAAACTGATCCATGAGAGGGCTAGTGTGGCTGGGGAGCACACCTGACTCGACTCATTCAGTCACCTGAGCTGACCTCACACGGTTCATTTGTTATATCAGGTGTGCTGTTGCTTGGTTGGAACAGAAACCTGCAGCCACACCGGCCCTCTCATGGATCAGTCTGACACCCCTGACTCAGTTAAAAAACATTTTTATCACTCTCCCGTTTTTCTTCTTTGACTCCTCTGTCAATGGGACACTGTTTCCTCTGCCCGGTACAGCTTCCATTAGCCATTTCAGATATCTTGGGATAAATCTTCGTAACTATTTTTGTTGTTGTACAAGCAACATTTACTTCATAATGATAATCAAGCAAAAAACATATCTTTTGCCATTTTAATGTTGTGAAAAGCTGCATGTTTGTTGGGTTTAGGCAACAAAACCACGTGGTTAGGTTTAGTAAATGGAAATGAGTCGACTTTAGGTTTCACACTGGACATCAAACAGCAATTTTGTGGATTATAATCCTGCCTTTGTTTGGCCCATTCATCCACCCCGACCTGATCTAGGAATTACAAGACTTGGTTAGAAATGTAGAAATAATATGTCAGAAGCAAATATAATGCAGTAGAGTTTCCTATATAACATAGCTAAATTATTAGCCATGTTTCCATTCATGTCGACTTGAATTTTGAAGAGATATTTTGAAATTTCACAAAAAGGAAAATGCTAAGGTGTACCGTGAATGTACTTTCCCCAGAAAATGTCAGTGTAATTTATTGTTGTAGGCTAATCTGTCAGTAAACAGCAGAAGAAGTGACAAGAAAAATAATAAAAAAAGAAGGTGCTCACCAGACAACTTTGGTCACCCGTGAGAAAAATATAGAGGGAAGTCTTCAGGAATTAGATTAAATTGGGCAAAATATAATTCTTCTTTCATGTCAGCTTGTCAGAGTGGAAACAGCTTATCTGTCATGTGAGTTGAATGTTTGCTACGATAAAACTTATTTGGAAAAAGTGTTTCCATATGCCGTTTAGTGCAATAACTATTTTTCAAAAAAAGACCAAAACAACCTCAATGGAGTGTAAATCAAAATCAAATCAAATCTAAATGACTTTATATATCCGCGAGGGATATATAAAGAGAAAGAGAAATTTGTTCAAAACGCGACCATTGATACATGCATCTCTGGGAAGATATTGACCACTCGGCACAGCAGCTCACATCGAGGTGACATGCCTCAAACTAGATGACAACTTTATATACAAATGCTTCAAGACTTGCTTGTGTGCTGCAGTATGTCCGAGCTGAACTCAGCTAAAAAAATCTGCGTGGAAACATCCCCTCTGCAAAAAGCGAGAGGAAACAAAACCAATGACCCATCGCCTCCAATATATTACAGAGAGAGCCTCCATTGCTGCCAGTGCCACAAATCCCCACTGACATATGCAGCCATTAACAGTAGTGCATGGTGAATCAGGCCCTCCCGTCTGGATGCAGAGGATCACTATGGCCTGACACAACCTTTGAATTAATTGTGCATCCTGGCACGCCCAGTTAACAGTCAGCAACTCTGCCTGTGATTTGTGTACTGCAGCTTCAAATATACTGTTGGACCAGAGCCACAAATCCACAGCGGGCTGCTTGACTCTGCATGCTACTATCCACACTCCCTGCTTTAATTGTCCAATATGAAGATTATGTAAATATGACAACACACTCCTGCTTCCTCTCACTGCTCCTCTTCTGTTTAATTCTCTTACTCACTCACACACAAACCACACACACACACACACACATAAACCTTTCACTCGAGCAAATCAATACGGTTGCGAGCACTGTTGAGGTCTGCGGTGAAGGCCAGAGCTGCAGCGAAGGAGAACTCACACCCACACACACAGTGCATGTGTTATACACTTTTCCTGCAAGACAAAATACGTGCACCAATTCTGCACACAGACATAAAATGTCTTTAAATGCTGCCCTTAAAGCAGCAATTTCCCCTCTGAGGACTCCTGCTGAGAAATCACTGGAATTAGCTGAGGGCTCCCCGCCTCACACAGCCTGCCACAGCCGCCCAAAGTCTTCAGAGTTTCCCTACAGTGATTAACCGACCTTATGAAACCTTATTTCAGGGATCACTTAAATAGGAGCTTTGGGAGAGAGTGCTGATGTCGTTCCTTTCTCTATACAGATGTATCAATCTGCCATGATCGCCCAGAGCCCCTCATCAGTCAGTGCAAATGAGGCTGCTGGTTCCTCGCCAACCTTTATTCCATGGCGCAGAGATTCTCTAAGAGCAGCCGGAGTCCAGTCGTTCAGAATTGAATGGTGTGATGTTTATGACACCAAATATCAGGCATCAAATAAAAACCGCGGGAGAAAAGGGACAGCCAATAATGCATATAAAATATCTGAGGATTTGAACCTAAATCAACACAGACATGTCATTCGCGTAGGCAAAGTGCCAGAGCTTCTGTAATTATCCTTCTGTCTGTTGCAATTGTCTGTTGCATCCAACGCCTTTCATTGTGCCAGACAATAGACTTCACATATGAGATACTGGATCTCCCAGGGCTTTAAGTGGCTTATTTGGCTGGGAGGGAAGGAGATGAAGGGGAAAAGAGGAAAAGCATTCGTCAGGCAATTGAGACTTTGAGATACGCGATCAATCACCCGGGACGAATGAAATCTGTCTTTTGTATGTTAGCAGGCCAACTGGAGAGGTGATGCTCGTCTTTGGGTGCAGGTGCATGCATGCAACAACGTGCATTTTAACAGAAATTCATAGATTCCTACTTTGTATCTGTATTCATAAAGCTCAGAACTTAGTGTTGCATGTACAAGAATATACAAAAGTACAGACACATCCATGCAATCACATAAATAAAAAAATTAAGTTTGGGAATGTACTTTCTTCTGCTTACAGAAAAGGGCAGTGTGAAAGTCGTTGGGGATGACAAGTTGGCTTTTAAGGGTCAGTCGATCCTGTTTGAATGCCAAGCAGCAGGATGGTACCCTCAGCCCACTTTGGAATGGCAGGTGCATGGCAAAAAGGTAAGTACAGACATCCTCCTCACTAGTTTGTAAACTTAAAAATGCATTTCTTTCATATTTCCCTAAAGAAATGAAGTGACTAACCACTCATTACAACAAATTCAGCTGCAACTGTACATGCACCATTGGGCATATTTAGCCAGGTTAACTTCTGAGAAAAGCTACTTCAGACTCCCGTTCAGGCTGACTCATCCAGTGCAGTGCACTCCCTGAATATCAAGTCAGTCATGAGCAAACAGTCCGAGCCGAGGAATCAAAGGACGAAAAGAGTCGGTTAGGAGTTGTTTGGCTAATGGCAGGTAAATGACATGAACAGGGCTGCTTAAAATAGTTATCATCACTATAACAGACAGACAGCCTGATTAGCAACAGCATCAATTTTTGTAGGTGTTTTCAGTCAAGATGAAATTTGGGCTGAACTCCATGAACAGATAGATGTATGCAAATGAATGCAGAAAAAGAACAAGCTCAAACTTGATTGGTTGATTCTACTTGGACTACAAATGGAAACCAAACCAAACCAGATTCTTTACCTTGTATACTGGGTGGATTCTTACATTATCACTGTATCACTAAAAATATCATCTTGACAGGCTTCAAGTAATGCATTTGCCTCCAAATCACCAGTGGTTGGACCAGTTAGCATACTGTGAGGAGCTACTGGCATCTACTGTTGCTTATTACTGTAAGTTGGCCCGCGATAAACGTTGATAGGCAGATGGTTCATCCAATCAACAGCCAAGTCCTTTTCCAGTGTCCAGCCTTTTCCAAAGACTTTCCAAAGAGGACTTCTCAGATGGTTCTGTGTAACAAACCATCTGGTGCGTCAGGTTAACACAGACTGCATTCATATGCAGATATCTATATTATTATAACATGCTGTAGCACTAACACGGTATGATGCATTCAATTACATTTGGATTATAGCATTAAAAGAAGAAAAAAAGAGCAAAAGTTTCTTTTGTCTATTTTTAAATAAAATGACATTCCCCACAAAATTCAGATAGACCTCTTTGTGAGCATTTGAACTTAAAACCACTTTTGTTTCAAGTATCCTGACAAAAACAGAACAAGCTCTAATTTTGTGCCTGTGCAGAGACGGTGAAAATGTTGGTGCATGAGTCCTTCCAGTCAGCATGTCGTGTTGAGCTGTGCACTGTTTTTTCAAAACAAAGTCTAAAGATGTCCTTATATCTGGAAATAAATGTTGCTATGGAATTTTCTTAAATTTATTTTTTTGTGTAATAGACCAAATGGTATCGAGCTTCATTACACTGGTGTGAACTACAGCCACACTGATCTGCCAATGAATAGCGCGTTTTTTTGGCTGAACAAATCTGAAACAGAAATAGAACAGATCTTTCAGCTCCAAAGCATTTTAAAAAAAAATAGTGGCTGCAACTCAAGATGAAAAAATTAGTTTACATTTGAGTGCTGTTTCTTTAAATACAGTTCTACTGTACTGAGTATTTACAAAATAACTGCAAAATCTTGTTGATTCAGATTGTAACTAATTGTGTCTGTGCATCGGCGTGGAGGTGAGCCTGGGGGATTATAACATCAGCAGTGAAGAGTCGAGGAAGAGCCTCTTCACTGTGACCAGCAACCTCAGTGTTACAGCTGCGAAGAGCTCTCCCGTGGATTGCCTGGCCTCTGTGTCTGCCCTCACCACACCACTGAAAAGCAGCGTCAGGCTGACAGTGGGTGAGAGAACACTGCTGTTTTGTTTTACCTTAAACACATTTACATGCACACAATGCACAGAGAGGGTCTGTCTTTGTTCCGTCCTGGTTTAGTTCTCTACATTCCTTATCGATTTCCTAATCTGTCTCTCATGTGTTTGTCCTTTCCCCTTTGTGAATCCTCACTGATTATTGAAACAGAAGGAAGCAGCCATGTCAACACTGCACGAGTTTGCATCACAGATCAAACCTCTCAAAAAGTACAAATACCGCATTATTATCTTTGCAATGCTCCATTTGTAGTTGCTTCCAGTCAGCGCAGCGTACCTCGGCAAACACCCTTGTGCAAATTAAAACAGGAAACTGAACAGCTTTCTTTACACTATGTCTGCAAATCTGTAATTGAATTGCAAAGTAACAACACTGCTTCAGCACTTCTTTACCAAAACACCGATGTGACCTTCTGTTCTCAGTTGCAGAGGTGGTGCAAGAGGAAGGAGATGACTGCACAGTCCCTCTGGCGGTAACGGCCTCCCTCTCTGCTGTTCTGCTGCTCCTCCTGCTCTGCATCTGCACTGTCCTCTGGTACAGGCAGAGGAGACAAGCAAGTATGCACTTTTTTCTTACTTGACTTGCTCTAGGTGAAAAAACGTCACCTCTCCCTGCACTTTCCAGTCCAGAAACTGTGATTAAAGTATAATGAAGAAGATGGGCGGTTACACGCTGCGGCGCGGCACTACCCCACGCTGGCCTTCACCAAGGGCACGCAATATATTTTCTGACAAAGGTGGAACATTGGTTGTCAGCACAAAGCTTTTCTTCTCAGGAAACAGCAGCAGCACAAAGGTGATATAAGTAAGTGTACTGTATGACTGCAGGGTGGGAGGTTTTCGACACGAGAAAAACTGGGACAATTCAAACAGGAGGGACTAATCACTTTTAATCCTCACGCTGAACAACTAGACATGCAGAGCAGCCGCCAGCATGGATGGATTATCAAACAAGTGTAACAGACACACACCAGGTGTTCGGGCCCCCTGGCCTTCACCTGGACATTGTTGAGACACATATCAACCGCAAAAACATATCACTAAGAAACACAAAATGACCATACAGTGCCTACAAAGAGACACAAAGCAACTGAAAAGAGACATGAATAACGAAAAAAGGTGCAAAATGACCACAAAGAGACACAAGAGACGTAAAACAACAAAAAAGAGGCTCTTTTGTAAGAAAGATGGTGGGTCTTTTGCATGTCTGTCCCATTGTCCCATTGACTTTTCACAAATTAAAACCGCATGAATTTGCAAATATACTTTCGTCACTGTAATTATAGTAACTTTATAATAATCCAACTGAAATTAAGAAGCACCTTTTTTCCAGGCCCTTTAAAAAGAAAAAAGAACTGAACTTTATGTTATTACTTTCTCTTCTATCTATTACCTACCTTCTAATGCCAGCCAAGAAACAGTACTTTTCTTGTACAGGACTGGTGGTCTTTACTCTGCTGATGTATAATTTAATAACAGAGTTACAAGATCTTGCAGAAAAACAGTGTAAAAGAATTGGTCAGTTATAATGAGTCTCTCTTGGATAAATAAAGGGATCATTTCCTGGACCTGGCTTCATATCTAAACCCTGCCAGTTAGCCTGATAAAGGCCACTGAGATGTGCTGAAGAGTTGACGGTTGTTTGGTGGGAATGTGGCGACCTTGGATATGCTATCAGCCTGTGTGCTAAAGGGATTACAGCTGTTGGTACACTGGCAGAAATTGAACCTTGGGGAACACGAGGTTCTGACTCACACCTGGTCACTGCCAGATGAGTCTGAATGTTTGAATGTAACACAGTGTCATATGAGGCTTTTGGACACAGCTTGTCCAGCAGATTTAAAGGAATAGCTGAATTGCTTAGTTGATTTTTTGCGGATAGTTACATGAGAAGATCAGTGCCATTCGGTTATTTGTACACTAAATTTGAAAGTACAGCCATCAGTCAATTAGCTTAGCTTAGCATGAAGGACCTCCAAAATTGTCTGATTAACACATTATATCTTATTTAACTCTTCTACTGTGCTTGCACAATCTCAGAGCCCATCAGCATGGTTCGTGACATTAGCCGTGTTTCCATTAAAGTCGAAGCAAATTTGAAGTTAAATTTTGAAATTTCGCATTAAAGAAAATGCAAATCAGGGATGTTTCAACAGGCTTAGAGTGAATAAACAAAGCTGCATAAATGTACTTTCATCAAAAGATGGCTGTGAAATGTTTTGCTGCAGGTAAACAGTAGAAGAAGTAGAGATTGCTCACAAAAGAAAAAACAAAAAAGTGGTTGCTAATTGGACAACTTTTGCCACCAACAAGAGAAAATGGAGAGAAGACGGAGACAGCGGAAACAGCTGGACATGCCACTATATCTTGTTGGGAAATTGCTGAAATAATGCTGTAAAATAAGATTATTTTTATTGCTAAGTTATTTAGCATGGTGATTTAAAGCGGTCATGTGACCTCTGATGTCTTGATGTCTGAATGAAAATGGTCTCCTCCTTACATACATGGCTACTTTATGCTTATAACATGCAATTTAAGTCAAAAACCCACATATTATTCCTCATGCATTCAAATGTGCTATGTCCACCTACTGTATTTTAATATTTATGCATACTGGGGTCACTTAACAGGCTTTGAATTACATAAATTGGGTATCACTGGAAGGCTGAGAGTCTTGTGGATTCCATGTGCCCAGTTTTCTTCATGTGGGATAATGTTCGTCCCTGTAGTAGCCAGTTCATTGCAGTGAGTCTCTACCTCACTGTATAAAACAATCTGCTGTGACCTCTAGGATAATCGCAGCCTCACAGACAGAGATTGCTTCCAGTCTAGTAAGATGAGCTTTAAGGGCATAAGTAGGCAGATTTTGCTTCCTTCAGACAGAGCCAAGCTACCTGTTTCCAGTCTTTGTGCTAAATCAAGCTAAATGACTGCTAGCTGACAGACATCACAGTGGTATCACTTTCCCATCTAACTTTCAGCAACAAAACCACTCAGCACAATTCCCCAGAATACTGAACTATTCCTTTAGGAGACACATGTTGAATATCTGCTGTTAAAGGTGACTAAGGCAGGACCAAACTGCATGGCTCAGGAAATTCTACTGAGCCCATTAATAAGGGTTTAAAACCACCACACAGTGAGACAGTTTTACTGCAACTCTTGGAGCTCAGAGCCCGACCTGGATTATTTGCGAGGTAGCCGAACTACTTGTCACTTCTCCAAACAGAGAGGTCGATGCCTTGGCAAGTTGTGGAAGTAAAGTGGTGTGATGTTGTAGAAAGTCTGGCCAGGAGACAGGGACGTCGCAGAGATGTTGCTGGAGTGCCATCTCCGAAGGGATCGTCGTTCTAAAGCACAAGGAGGCGGAGGAGGCCTGTTTGTGCGCGATAACAAAAAGTGGCCCTAAGTCACGCATTTAGAAGTCAGTGTAATCCCCGTGACTGATTCTGGACTATTGCAAATCATGGCTATGGTTTAGAGCTTAGGGATTATCATAAAGCAGGTGTGACCTTTCTCCTCCGGCTGCTGATTCTGTACCTGAAACGTCTGACACCTCCTTCACCGCCGTCCTCACAGCTTTAACGTAACATCCCTGACCAAGTTAAATGAACTTCACGAGGACGTTTCATATGTTAGAGGAAGTGGCATGCTTCCAAAGCCACTAAGCTTTTCTTTGAGTAATCCACCTCAATGGGGAGTAATGCATGCTTGGTAATTATTGGGGGGAGGAAATGTAGGGATCTAATATAGTCACCCTCAAAGACTTTGGCCAGCATGACAGCAGGGATTTAAAGCATAATGACAAAGGCAATTTCTCTCCCTGTAAAAGAAGAAGTTTATACGTCTCCTGGGGCAAGCGCCATCTGCACCATTGTTATATTGTTGTGTTTTCACTGTGGCCAGGAGGACCTTTGGCAAAGACAACCATGAAGCTGTGTTATAAAACTCATTAACACTCAGCTCCAGCTTTCACTGTTGAATTGCAAACTGACTGGAGGCTATGATATTAGTGCAGAACCCAAAACTAATAAACGGCGGGACATTTACAGCTCTCATATTGCTGTAGATGCAGTGAGCAAGCACAATGGTGCTGTGGTCAATGCAGTGAGATAGTAACATTTGCAGCTGATGCTCATAATAATTCTGTAAACTTAATGCCTCTGTCTTTTTTTTTTTTTACCTTTCAGAACCGGGCCCACAGCAGGCAATAAGGTAAGATTTAAGAGCTCTTTTTGCTAGACACCTTTTGCTTTACGAGGCCATTTTCCAACAATGAAAACCTCTGATTTTCTTCACTTTTCAAACTAACAGAAAGTTGAGGAGAGAGTAGCTGCCAATAATGTGTGAAAGAAGCAGAGACGTAGAGTCATTGCTGTATCCAGCTCCATTTATACTTTACATAAGCGAATATGAAGACTCAGCTTGAATCTCGGTTAATGCGTGCAACTTATTTCTGAGAATGAATGGCTTTTTATTGTTCCTCATTATAAAAGAAAATTGAAGACATGGATTTGAAATGACATGCATTAAATAGTCATTACATTTTGTAACAACTTAATTAAGATTATAATTGTGGTGAGCTCGTTAAAGAAGCAGATATATTACGCATTATATTTGTCAGCATTTTCCATGCAGCTGAAACACATTTTACAGCTTTCCCATTGAGCACATTGAAGTCAGAGTCGAGCACTTTGGTTGGCTCTAATAAAATGCACTGGAAAATGATGATGTTCATTTTTTATCTGTCAAAGAACTTTATGATGAAAACAATGCAGGCCTCTGATATACTGCAGCTCTGTGAGCAAAGAAAATTGTCTGTTCACAACAGCATAGCGCCTGACAAAGTGGCTCTGCCGTATCGCAGCTAAAGGTTATCTTTTCCATTGGACCGTTCATTTGGGCATTTGCAGGTTCGACCAATCAGTGAGCGGGAGAAGCACGGTTGCTGAGGCGACAGGGGGGAAGGTCAACCTGGGATACTCTAGCGAAGGCCCCACAGGTGTGAGAGCGACACATGGTACACCATGATAATTAAACCTTAACTACAAGTGCTTAATCATAATAACTGAGTGTACAGATAAATAATTCTGCTTAATCAGACAAACTGTGGCATAAAAAAAATGTAAGAACTGCATAGTTAAGCTAGACTTTTACAAATCGATTAAAAATAAAATGACCACAATATTTCTGTTGGAGCTTAAATACGATTTCTTTTCTTGACGATGTGTTGTGTTTCAGCCTAATATGACAGTATCAAGTTTACAGTTTCAAAAAACTCTAATAGAGGTCAGCATATGTATTAGATTAATTAAGTTTCTTTCACCGATTGATTCATTAAATCAGTTGTCGGTTAAAAACTTGTTGTGTAATTCATCACATTTAAAGATACTATGTGGAATTTGTAGAAAAGGATTATTATTAATTTTTTATGGAGTTGTTGACTTATTATTATCATTTCTATCCGTATACTGGCACAGTGATTAGTGAAAGAACACTGAGCAAGTCAAATCTTTAAGTCAGGTAAATGGCCAGTTGAGCAGCCACATATTATATTGGTGTCATAAATCAAGCAAATCATCACATATTTTTCTAATTCAGAAATAAAAGATGGATTTAAATTCAGGATGCTGTGTTTAGTTGGTACACACCTCAGACCACTGAGCCACTAAACTGCCTAATTTGTACTATTTTGCTGCAGTCAGCTTTGGGTCCAAAATGGGCTGCAGCTGGTCAGAGGCGCTGCAAGGTTACATCAGGCTGAATTGCTGTTTTTCACCCTGCAGATGCAGCTTACAATGAGCTAATCATGGCAGCTCGTAGGCAGATGGACTATGTCAACCTTCAAAAGGTAAGATAGAGAAAAGGAGGTGGGAGGACAGGGAGACGGAGAGACAGAGAGAGAGAGAGAGAGAGAGACTGGAGCTGAATAATGCAACCATTCACTCTGCAGCTGGAGGTTCTGCCACCTCCCTCATGCTGTTGAGAGCAAGAAAGAACTGTACTGTTAAACTGCTGCACCTCCACTGGCCTCCAATCAGACAGCCTGATGTCAGATAGGAGAGTGATGCACACAGTGGTGTATGGAGGGTATACGCAGGTATATGGGGTACCCCAATTTACAGTATACTCACCCAACAGCCGAAAAGCCATTTGAATATAAAGGAGAATATACCCACTTCCTCCTAGTTAGCCTACTCTTCTAGCCGTACACTCGCCTCATCACCACTGGGCGTACTGGTGCACATACTGGCAGGGACTAAACCGAGACCTCACTGAGACCCAATTAGAGAAAAATATTTATTTTGTCTGTAAATATGGCCATTCCCCTGACAAGACTGCAGCCTGTCGATGCTGATGAGGTAATTGTGCCTGGGGAGGGGGGTTTCTAGACCTTTCCTTTCAGTCGATGAATAGATTGTCACATTGATTCTGGATAACACACTGTATCGATATCTGGTGTGGCGTCCTTGTATCTAATAATGAATGTAGGAACAATCTTCTGGGCCGGTTTATGTGGCCTCTTTTCCCAATTACATCTGACGCGGAGCGACTCTGACTCGAGGTCACAAGTTCAGCTCTGATTCACCGTCTTTGAGGTAATGAGTTTGGTAATAGGATCACCTTATCTGGAGGTACTAAAGGTGGGAGACAGACACTCTGGAAGACAACTATAGCCTTAAAGGCCTCAGTCATCCTCAGATGGGTCCGTAATTGTACACTAGACTGTTCTGAAACTACGAAAGAACAAAAACTTGTGTGTCACTGATGCACTCATGTAGGAGAAAAGTTTCAGAAATCTCTGAGGCTGCTGTCAATTTACAGTGCTGCGGAAAATGAAATGATACATTGTCACTAAAACCTCAATCTGATGGTGTCCCCCAGGTCCCTGATGTGGTCTCCTCCAGCAGCCTGTCTCTGCACAGTGAGAGCCCGTCCCAGGTGTGTCCATCAGAGCAAAGCTTAAATGTCAGGAGAATGACCAGAGTTTAAAGATGTTTATTATGATGCTGTTAGATAATATGATGATAATGCACACTTCAGTGTTTGTACAATATAATGATTTATGTTTTTTATAAAGTTAGAAGCTAATGCTATGTGATCTTTAGCTAAAGTTATTTTGAAGATATTCTGTTATTGCTCTACTTGTAACATTAAATGTATCATTTCAAAATGTAATTTGTTATTTGAATAGTGAATTTCAATGCTTTTTTTTGTTCCATTATGTTCTTGACTTGTATTTATACAATGTGAGCAGGCCATCTTGATTTGGACCACAACAATTATAATTACAGTGTGAGAAAAGTTCCACGTTATTACAATTTGGGTCTCATTTTGCAGCATTGACCGTTATCTTTACTAGTTAGAATAATGTAGTGAATTGCTGAGATCTGTAACTACAAGACTGTAGCTGTAAACATTCCAAGATTTAAGTAAGATCTTTTAAAACCCATTATTTGAAAGTAAAACTGCCTGTAATTTTCCATTATTATTCAGGGTAACTGGCTGCACACATAAGTAAGCAGAGAGGGTCAAAGTTGAATCAGATAGATGGTCTGTAAACTGCGATGCATGGAAACTGTGAGTTTGGATTATTTCACTGTTTGTCTTTGACCTAGGGGGTTTTATAAAACATCTCCAAGCCACAGGGGGATATATGGAGCCTTGGCAGTTTTCCAAAGAAGACAAAAATACACTATCTTGCCAAAAGAGGCTGATATGTCTGACTGTAAAGAATTACATTTCTATGAAATAACAGAGGCCACAAATATCTCTATAGAGGCGCAAATATTCATATCGATTCAAATGACATAATCACAATCTCCTTCCTGCTTCCAGGAAATTCTGGTTTTGGCAACAGAACGGCTGTCAAGAGCTGTTAGCTGCTCATATATCTTGGATATAGATGATTCCTGATGTAATTTTACAGTCATGAGGTGATCTCATGAAGGGAAGGAAGGATGGCATGGAAAAATGTCCAATGTCAAAGTAATGAAACAAGTGGGATGGAGGCAAAATAAAACCTGAGGATGGATCTGAAAAGATACAAAAAGTGCCATCTTTGTAGAGGTCTGTATAAAGCTTAATGTCTTGACTTTACCACAACAGTTAGTGAGTGATGGGGGAATGTGGTTCTTCACTGAAGGCATCAGGCTGGATGGAGGCTGACACAAACTGAAAACGACGTCTGAATTGGAACCAAAACCTACAGATGGACATCAGCACAGGGCTACTTGTAACGCTGGGTGTATTGATTGGTGAGGAAGAGGAGAGGAGAGCCACTGGGGAAGATGAGGAACATGATTGGACTACACCACAATGACCCCCATCATCGAAGGCAATAAGTCAATCTGTGGATATTTGCTGACCAATAGTAGCGTAGAACATTGGATAAGACAAGTCAGCCACTGAAACAGAAGAAATCAGGGATTCTGTATCGCAAAAGTCTATCAGCGCTGATATTCTCCTGCATAACCTATTCCTGATTCATCCACACTCTATTCAAAAAACAAGCATTTTAAAAGTTGTTGCTCGTCGTCTTGCACACAGACGTTTGATCCGTTTATTGCAATTAATTCACAGCAAAACAATTTTGATAATTTTGGATTCACACCTCTGTAGCAGCGGCACTCATCCAACCGCAGCTCCTGAAGCAGGCGATGAAAATTCACCAGACTTCTTTTGACAGATGCTGTTGTGTTCTGAGATCTCAGCAATTAACAAGTGTGTGTTATAATTACACACAGAAACAACTGGCCAAAACTTTAACAATAAGATCCAAGTTTAATAAGCCAGAATTATCCTCCGGTGCATTAAAGCGTACAAGCCGTTAGGTGTTTTAATTCGAGGGTTATCAGTTTGTCTTTGCAGTAATTACCTGGTAGACAAATATGTGTGATTTCAAGGGACTCACACTGAGCTGCTGCATATTAATTCCATATTGTTACTAGCATTTTCATGATCACTTGATCCAAAAAAGATTTTCTCATCCAACAATACTTCATCATACAACACATATGCCTCTTTCTCTTTCACATGTGGTAGGATCTCAAATTTAATTCATTTCACAGTCATGCAAAGGAAATGGTTATAAATTACAGTATCATTGGGAAGGTGTAAATTAACACCATGTGACTGGTGCTGCAGTGAGAACGATGTGATGGTGAGGCTCTCTGCAGTAATGCACGGAATAACAGATTTATCTCCGCGTGAAGTGGGTGACATAACATTTGCATTTTATAATAGTAAAGGATGGAGGGGAGCAGAGTGGTGGAGATGGAGGTATATGAATCTGCCAGACACACTATAGTTTCACCAGCACTGCTGTTATTAAAGAAGCTGGCAGGCATTAAAAAGATGACATGCCTATTGCTGGTGTCCGGGAAGCATGTCCTGCAGAAAAAGTGTCAGGAATTTAACATACTGCTGTTGTTAAGTTTCCTGTTGATACCCACACATTGTTTTTCACATTTCAGACAGTGAACGAACTTTATCCGCACATGGAGTTATTATTATTGTTCGACAATGTCACAATATCTGAGCTTTTCTGTATGATAATGTGATTTTTCTTTAGTATTCTTGTATCATTTGTCACCTCCCACAACTGCATAGGTTTGAATGAAATCGCAAATCATGCAATCGGCAGCTTATATTTTGTTGAATGGGAAATGCTCTTTCATTTCACTGAAAGCCAATGCACATTCTGATTGGACCTTAGCTTTAGGTTTGATTTATCTCTGCTGGCAGCATTGATTAGCTCAATATGACTCCAAGCCCAGGAGAGAATGGCATGGTGGCTAAATCTCTGCAAATAAAATTGCTACTGAAAACAAATGGCGTCATTTGCGGTGAACTCTGTTGAAGGGTTAAATATTTTCATATCAAAAGGACTCGCATATGAATTGCTAACATCAGCATGCTAACAATGATAATGCTAACATGCTGATGTTAAGCAGGTAAAGTGTTCAGCATGTTCACAATCTTATGTAAGCATTGTAGCATGCAGCGTTGGGCAGTAACAGAAGAATAAGAAACCCAGATTACATCTGAATAATGTGCATTTAGATTCTTGTCAAAGATAACCAATTAAATTTTGGCAATTTTCTCATAAAACATTTTTTCATGATTTTACAAACTCATCAAAAGCACATGTGACATACAGGGTGTGAAAAAAGAGGTTTTTAGGTATTTAAAGAGGGGAAAGAAAATATGTAGCTGCAGCCATTCAGAAGAATAAAAGTGCAATATTTTCAGTATTTTGGAATATAAATAATAAAATAATATTCAGATAAGATTTATTTTTTCTTGTAATCCAACGATGTTACTATTTACAAAATGTGCCATGTAATTTATATTCAGCACCTGATTACATTTCAAAGAACTCAGACCTGACCCTGTTATCACGCTTATATTTAATGATTGAGATGAAACTCAAACAAGTCCTCCAAATCATAACAGGTTGTTTGTTTTTACTCTCAACTACGAGTCAACGTGAGATCAACACATCCTCATGTCTAACGGAACAGACACTGCCTTAAACATATTGTGAAAAGGTGGCAGTTTTGTAAGGTTTAGGTAATTAGCTATTTGCAAATGTTAGGAAAATGGGGTCATTTTTAGTCTCTAATATACAGCTGAGATGACAGAAATGTAATTCATTTCGAAGGTCTTAAGTTATGATGGACAAATTCTTCCTGAGGGTGTACAGGGATGTTGGTTTCAAATGTTGTTGTTTCACAAACAAACACATTTTCATGTTTTACTCTAAAAAAAAAAATACAAATGTAATCCTTGTGGTGGGGCTGTAGAAAATGTCTGCACACAATTTTGTGGCAATCCATCCAATAATTGTTGAGATATTTCATTCTGGACCAGAGTGATGGACTGATAGATGCCACAGAGCCCCACTACAAACCAGGCTGTAACCGGATGTGCCAAAAGACACAACGGTGCCACTGTTCACAGGGATTTAACACTGAATATTTACCACAACACCCTTCAAATGTGGAGCTCTGTTTTGTTCAGACATTGTGCTGAAGCCAGTTCAGTCTTTTTCTGTTTTTCTCAAAGAGAAACTGAATAGAAGGCCTATAGAATATACACAAGAAGTTGACATTTCACGGAAATCTTCCCTTGAATTGTCAGTTATGAAGTGACAGCATGCATGCTTGCATTATTGAAAATAGCATGCTGACATGGTTTCCTGCTATTCTCCATCACCAGATGGCTGACACAGATCTTCACTTTGTAAATCACATCTTGCCAGTGAATGTGAGGAAAGTGTTTGTCCTCCCTCTCTCTCCCGCTACGCTTTCATCGTTGCTGCCTTCTGTTTTCTCGCACAAACGCCTGGCATTGAAGCGGCGGGCTATTAAATAAATTAGGTTTCCTCCAGTGGGCCTGACAAAGACAGGCACAAAATGAGAGGCCTATTACATGACCTGCTTTAGTGTTTTGTTTTCCAGCTTAACCTTACCCTTCCCTGGGGCTTACTTAGGCTACTCCATTGGTGTCAGTTACGCTCCACAAAATGGTCCGCTTGTATTGTTTGGAGGCATCTAAAGCTCCGAGAGCCAGCCAGGGCCGCTCAGCGTCTGCCTCTCCAACAGTGAGGCCGTAACAAGCTCCCTCGCTCTCACCTTTCATAACTGCAGCCATCTTCTGGAGTCCCTGTCACTCAGTCGCTGTCTCCTGTCTGTCACAGGCGGATCTCCTCCCCACGTCATGGCGTGACACTTCAGTTACACTGCACATGCGCAGTCTCCAGCGCCACTCCGGCTCCCAGACTCTTACGTCAACATGCAAACTTCTTCGGTCTGCAAGGGACCAGTTGTCAGTAGAGCAGGTATCTCCTTGCTCCCCGCGTGCATCACAGAAAATTACAGAGTGGAACACGACCATCAGGGACAGCCAGAGAGGAGTGTGCTGCTCAGGTGCAGCTCCCAGGCTTCCTCAACAGTTCTTCTGTTGGCAATTAGCAAGAAGCCACTGCACTCTTTTTTGGTATATGGATAAATAAATGGAAACTTTGGCTAATGGCCCTCTGGAGTACAGCATGATGTCTCCAGTGGCTTATTATATTCTGCTTTCCACTTCCTGTTCGTCAGGGTCCATTAGCAGTCCATTCACTGAACTGCTGTAGGAAGAGAATAGCAGAGAAAGGACACAATTACAAACATCTCAGCATGGCCTCTTCTGTGTGTTTCATTCTCTGCCAGGCAATCACAAGCACAAGGCTGGCAATATTCTATATTTATGTTTTTGTTATAAATGCTCTGAAAAGACCAAAACCAACTGTTTCTCAATACTTCTCTACTTTGTCTGTTATTGTAGCTTTAAGCCCATTGATTATGATTGAAGACGCAAATCTTTGAAAGTGGCTCACAAAAAAGACTTTTCCATAAACCGCTGGTTACTGTAGTTTTTATCAAAACGATACTAAAACTATTCTCAGCTGAGGATTGATACACATTTGGTGAGTTAGTGACATCGGCAGGATAGTATACAGGCTGGATTCATCCACTGTTGATAAATAAACCTACATAAAAGTATTGCACTCAAATTCATAGATAACCCAAGTAACTGTGAGCCAGAGACAGATTATTAGATGTTTGTTGTTAGTTGTGAACTTTAGTGGCTGTAGTAATAATGACGTGAGTAGAGAAGGAAGTGATTAGTGATGTACTATTTAGACCTAGAGGGTTCGTTTAGGGAGGGAGGGAGATCAACACACAGTGGACTTTGACTCAGGAGACCTGTGTTCATCCTCCAGTAAGAACCTTAAGTCAACATGGTTATTTTAAGATTATTTTATACGTGAACAACGCCTCGCCTTTGTCACCAACGTAACCCCGTCCATTAGTCATTAACCCAAACACTGTTCTTTTCTCCTCACCTTGTCCAAGTAGTTTTGTTTCTTAAACCTAACCAAGTTGTCTCGTTTAACATTGGAAACAAAGTGCTTGAACCAGTTCATTATTCAGATATCATCGTTAATGAGAATATATTTTGATATATGACTATAAACAATCATGAGTGTAATAAAGGAACTTGTCACCCAGTGTAACCGAGTGTTCAGTCTTTGTTGTGTGGAGCTCAATACAATGGACAATACTTGTTTGGAAAATCAATACATCGTTGGTTCTGGTCTCTGGTTTTAGGATTTTTTTGACCAGAAGAAGAACAAACATTAACACCAGACTTTTTCTTTATGTATGACAAAAATAATCTAAAAAATGTGATAGGTGGAGACAAATAAAGCTTATGTTACTAGTTTCAGACTCATCACCTCATGTGAGCAAACACAAAGGTGACGACACAATCGTGCCTTGTCATTGACCTTTGAAAACAAAGGGCCATGAGGACTTTGCAGTACGTCCTCCAACATGAATATGATAATTGAACACAAGAGAGCACTTCATCATCAGCTTTATTAATATGTATTCATGCACAGCAGACCCCAGTGACATGTAAAAGCGCAGCCGCTTCAGAACGCCACTGCATTGATTGACTTGAATTAAATGGGCCCTTTTGGCACTGGTCAGGGCAAATGAAGAGGTCCGTGCTTTGTTTGGGCTCTGCGGGGCCGCCACTGGTGGAGCACCACTGATGAATAACTTAATACGTCCTCTCATTATTGAAAGCCGAAGCTTTCAAGAGCATCGTTCCACGGGGCTCCTGCTAAATTAAAGGCCTTCAAAAGTAACTCTTTGCCACTGTATTATGTGTCGAGGGCCATTACTGCCAATTGAGGCTAAAATCCCTGACATGACCTTGTTAGCACAGGGTGCTCTTTATTAGCTGTTTAATGCAACTCAGCAAATGATTTTGCAGGCTAATCACCAGAGTGCAGTTGACTGTTATTCAGTGATCAGCATTTAAAAGACAGTAAAAATAGACTATAATAGAGTTACTTGTCTTTTGCGTGCGGTCCTTGTGGCTGGTTATCGGGTGTCAGTGGTGGCCTGCCCGGCCGAGTACAGCAATCCCTCTGCCTCAGAGGTATCTCCAATCCCACCCAGTCTTTCTCTCTCAACTCTGTGAGTGTGACTCACTGTGTTATGTCAGATCTCATTCAGCCTTTCATAATTGTCACAAAAAACAAAAAAAAAATGAATTTTAGTTCAGTGACCCACGACAGATTTTGCTGGCTAAATTATCACTGAACATAATGGAAATGATTAGCCATGACGTTTTGCCATGTTCTCCTCAAGGCTGTTCTCATTCACTGTTAGTACTTCAACCTAAAAAAGTAACTATTATTCGCAACCCATATAATCATGAGCTGTGAGACAGGATGTGCAGGGCTGCGTGGAGGAAGTCAGGAGATGCGGTATCAAGAACGACAAAGTCCGCATAGGATGGATGGATGGAGACCAATGTTTGTGTCCTGTGTTACGTACCCTCCATACGTAACTAATGTAAGTTACAAACTAAAACCACAGTTTTTTTTTAAACTAAGACCACAGTTTCCTCTTAAACTCAACCAACTTTTGTTGCCTAACAAGTTACACACTGCAACAGCGTGCCCAGACACAGTGAATGCATAAGATATAAGAAGTGTTTTGGCATTCATAAGAAAGATCAATAACTCATCATCTTGATATTACATTTTAATATTTAGTCAGTCTGACTTGCTGGATATAGACTGTTGCTAAGTCCCTTGACCCAGGGCCCGGAACACCTGAGCTGGTGTCCCAGTGGCTCTGCTCTTCACTATATGAAAATGTTTGCCCTCAGTTTCTGAATCTGTAAATTACAAGATATAGCTGAGACCTTCAATGATCTATTGCTGACTGTCTTGACTTATTATATTAAGGGCATTTTTGCACATTTAATATCCACATAAGTAAAAGGAGAAGTGGCTATCACATAGTAATCTATTATTTAAAGTTTGTTTGTAGTCATTTTATCCTTGCTTAAGTCGATTACAACAGTTAGCTTATCTCTTACAAGTACTGTTACTAGAGAAACCTGCAGTCTGATATACCTGATTAAGAACAATGGTCAGACTGTTGACTGTTGAGTTGTGCTAAATAAATGATGATTCTGACGAGGTGGCAAGGTGAAGTGACACCAATCCTGATCAGTCCTGATCAAGCTCATACTCTTAATGGACACAGAGTCCCGGAGTGTCTCCCAGAGGGACCGGGACTGCTGAAACTCTTCTGGCCTTTTTTTCATGTGTCCCGACCTGCCCATCTGTCACGGCCGGGCTCAGATGGCAACAACGTTGGCAGTGAGGGGGTAGCAGTTCAGCACGTCAGCGCTTCTGCAGACCACATCCCCTGATAGCACTGTCCTGATAAATGATATCCAGCTGTCATTAAATGGGCACCCAAAAAGACTTACGCACCAACTCTCGTAATAGAAAGCACTTCTCGTAAAATCCAGTACCGACTCGTTGCTCAATCTGACAACCTGGTCTGGTAAAGCAATCCCCACAGAAACACAGCGGCTGCACCTCTGCCATGCACTGCACAATCAGCTGACTTATGAAAACGGCTAAATATGATAAAACTGGTAATTACACAGAGATTAAAATGGTTGGAAACCGTTTATAGTGATCCTTGCCTGCAACAAACCTCAGAGGCAGATATTCAAAGAACTCTCCAAAGATCCATCAGATCCTTCCTGTATCAGTGCATCCAACATGCCTTTCTCTCTCTATCTACCTATCTTGGTCGCTCAACTTTCCTTTTATCTTGATGGTAGAGGTAGTTTCGATCGTTCTGCGGGATCTTAGGCAGTGGGGGGAAGATGAAGAGTATTTTACTACTCCGTATGAGAGAATTCACCTCAGGCTCAGGGAGGAAAGCCGCCCACACTTCATCTGCCTTACACCTCAAAATAGTATAAGGAAAAAAATCAATGTTGTCTTACACACACAGGAAGTAAAGGCTGATTTTTCTTGGAGAAATACAGCAACATGATGATGGGTGTAATTGATCATTGGCCATGAGAAGTGTTTCTATGCCATACTGTAAAAATTTAGGAATAAATATACATGTTTGTTTGTATAAAAGGCAGATTTTGAGGGACATATTTACAGTAAGAGGACAGAGCTGAAGTTTGTTGCATGTTTGGCTCCTGAACTGCTGCGTCAGGTGAAAAAGTGCAAGTGGAGAATGTAGTTGCTCCTGTAAGAGGCTTTCAGTTCATCACAACATGCTAGTACAGCTTAGTCCACTGCAGCGTTTTATCAAATGGCACAGCTGTCATTTTTGGATCATCCCCTTGTACGCCCTCTGCCTGGACTCCATGTCCTAAAATCTAACGTTTTCACAAAACGCAGATAACTTTAAACACCCACAGACTTATAGTTTTTGAGTGCCTGTAGTGCTTTGCATAAAAGCACATAAAAATGCCCTTTTTCTATTATGTGATACTACAGTAAGTCAAAATAAATTTGGCATTCAAGATGGGTTTGACATATAATGTAATTTGAAAAGCAATTTAAGAGAATTTCTTTATATTTGTTGATAGTTTAATCTTTTATATTCTCACCTCTGACATACTCATTTTCCCAAAGTAGACAAAGACATGAAAAATCTCCACTGGATTTTGACTATCTGCCATCATGTATTATTATATAATACTGACCAATGGCCCTACAGTGCCTGATGAATGAACCTATTTCTATGGAAGTCAAAGGGACATTTTTCTTTTCCTCCTCGCTTCACTTTTTTAATGCGGTATTGTTGTTTTCTCTTAAATGATCAGATCAAATCGAGCATTGACTACCACGTCCTCCGGGCTATTAGGAGGCAATTGAGCAGTTCCCTCTATTTAACTGAAACACACCAATCAATGGCAGCAACATGACAAATGTATTCACTGCATAACTGATGGCAGTTTGGAATATTGCAGTGGCAGCCTTATTTGTTTAAAGTCAGCTCATTTTTCACTCTAACAGCTTTTGACACGAGTCTTGCACTTGTTTGACAAACTTGCTGAAATCTGGAAAGCTTTTGCAGCTTGAGGGGGAGCTCTCTTCTTTCATTAATAAACTGTTCTTATTGGATATTGTATTTTAGTTTTATGCCCTCAGTGTGGTAAAACACATTTTATTCATTTCCCTCTTTACATGCAGAGCGTACTTTATTTCCTGAGGATTTTTACTAACTCATATGTTATTACGGCTCACGGCACACCATGAAAAAGTAATGATGTTGGTTCAAATATTTGCATCTGGTGAAACACTGTGTGAGTTGAGAATGTTTGCTGTGATGTCGTTATTTTCAACATTTTCAGTATCAATTAATCTGCAGATTATTTAAATTGAATCAAATGATCAAGTAAACATGAGAAAATAGTAAACTATGCCGATCACAATATCTAAAATATGTTAAATGTACTAAAACATCAATGAAAATGTATTCCCCCTCATTTGAAAAGCATTACATTTCCATCAAACAATTCATCTGTTATAGAAAAAATATGTGCGGATTCATCTTTTCCCCCTGTCTAATGCACCTGCATGAGACTGCAAAGACCAAAGATAGAAACACAGATTTGGCAACGGAAGGTATATTTGACTGGTGAGTAGATACATTAATAATATCCAGTTAAATAATAACTTGAAATCTTAAGCAAACTTAAGTTTGTGTCCAAAATCATATCCTGTATATAAGTGTGTGCCTTATTATTTTGGGTCCACATTCTGAGTTTAAAATGATTGCACTATGTAGTGCCCTCAAAATCTCCCATTATGTAACAAAAAATTCATGCCATGTACATTACCATCTGCTCACAATGCCCTGATGAAGGCTACGAGCCAAAAAGCATTAAAGTGATTCTATATACAACGCATGCACTCTACATGGACCTTGAATAAGTGAAGTGCCTGAACTACTCCTTTTCTACAATGCAATGCACCACGTTTTATGGATGCAAAAACGAGCAATCATGCTACTCAACATGTGTCAGTGATGACAATAATTGTAAGTGACCAAAATCTCGACACTGCTCACAAAAAAAGTCCTAAGAGCTTACAGTATTACATATGGAGCAGTGAATGAGTAACAGGCCATTATTATGTTGAGCATATACAATAAAGTATGTCTTTATTTGAGGTGATGAAAGATTTGCTACAGAAAAAACTGACTTTTGACAAAGAGGAAATATTATATATAGTGCAGGCAGTTCATCCCAGTGCCTGTCTAAAAGAGGTCATTGAAACAGCTGACAGATTCAACATGTTGGACCCAAAGAGATAGTTGACAAATATGGGTCAGCTTGGCCAAAATAATTTTTTACTTGCCCTGATAACAACTGTTTAAATTAGTTAACAAATAACAACAATTCAACCATGTTGTTATGTTACGGGACTCCAGCTACATTTAAAAACAGCTTCATTTTATCCGCCTTGCTCTCAAACCGTGCAACACATAACTCGCTCACATCCTCTAATGCTACCCAACTAAACTCCAGTTTCCAGGATTTATCTGCTGCTACTTTCTGGTGAGTACCCTAACAATACTGCACATGCACAGAGATGGTAACGAATTAAGATGGCTCACTCCTTAGCTACTTCTAGCATCAGATGCCAGATTTACCAGCCGACGTCACATTTTACTGCAACCAGGCAATCCTTATTGTTGAGCCCTGATGAGGAGAAATAGGTGTGTGTGTGTGTGTGTGACAGGTAATGCAACGAGTTGGCCTGGGATGAACTTCCGTAGCTTCATAAAGACTGAGAGTGACTCATTCACACAGACACACACACACAGAGACTGAAGGACCTATGAGGATGTGTGTGTAGCTCTCTGATCATTCACTGCAGTAATAACACTAACTCATGGTATTTCCTCTCAGTCCCTGTTTTCCACCTGTACTCCAACCATCAAACCTGCAGCTGCATCTTACACCTGGACAAACATCTTCTGAAAGAACTGGGGCTATACATTGACCAAATGATGTTTCTGGATGCAAAGTTTGATTGTAAATTCTGTAAAGACCTGGGAAATCAATCCTGCTATAAAGAGCCACACATTCTTCTTTTACATATTATATTTTACACGTTGGTCTCCAAAAACATTTCCCTAAGTTCTATTCAAGCCTATCAAAACTCTGGCCCTCATTAATGCCACTTTACCACAGAGGCAGTGATGTGTTTTTGGGTCCCTTTGCACTAATTACATCTTGCTGCAGAAAAAAGATTAAATATTTGGGTTTCCTACCAGCTCATAATAAGTTAATAATTTATCAGAACCCTTTGACATTATGTAGGCTTATTTTTTTTTCGTATTATGTTCTAGTATCCCACATGGATCTGTCTACGTCTCTCCGTCCGACTCTGTCTTCTTGTTCTTTCAGTCGTGTAGTTGGGTGAATGAGGAATGATTAATAGGTTTCCAAGCTGATGGGTATTGATAGGCCATCAGTAATGGACCCTCACACTCAGCCAGAGCCTTTTGTGCTGTTCAGGAGGTCTTTTGCCTCGTTCAGCAATTTCATGTCTCATAAAATACAGCTTGAAGTAATCTGGAGAACCAGTTTCCAATAATGTCATTGGGAAGTTGGAGGAAACCAAGGTCTTCTGGCTGTGTAGTAATTAAGCACTGACTCATCATGGCCGCTGCTGACTTGACTGGTTCTCTCTTTCAGGACTGCGCTCTGCTCTTTGGCAACAACATCGTTAGTCAGTTAATAGGAGAATCTACAGCGTCTCCGTCTTCCCCAGCTGAGCCGAGGACAGTGTGAAACAACGTAATTGCACACCTCCTCCGGTGTGTATTTTTTTTGTGTGCATGCTTGATTTTCGACCCTTTCTGTTGAGAAAATGAAAGTCGAAGGAGAATCACCCTTTATCCCTGAACACTGAGCAGGCAAACTGTTTTTCTCTGTCCTCTCAGGCAGTAAAAAACTGCACTAAAGCAAACTGAGTGTTTGTTTACCTCCAATTGAAACTCTCTGATGTGTCACCGTACTTTCTGATTTAACCTGACATTTTCAGACTCACAGCTTGGAGTTTTTTATTATGTAACTGTTGCAGTGTACAGATTGTCTGCCTGTTTTGTTTTTTTGTTGTTTCACTGTTTCACAGAGTTGCTGTTTTTGTGTGCAGCATGACGAGGCGATAAAAACACTTTAGCATAATGGAACAGCTGCTTTTAACGGCTCCATAAATGTGGGCCTGGTAATGTAAAAGGCGTTTAAACGTTTCTGGCATGAAAGTGCTCAACAAATAATTTCATATTTTGAAGAAATTGACATTGTTACAGCTCTATATTGGGACACAAATCTCTCTTTGATATTTTTATGTAATTCTTGTACAGGATGATGGCGTAAATGTGGCAATAACCCTTAAGCTCCTCGTGTCTCTTCTCAAAGCCACACGCCTCTTCTTCCATCTCACTTTGTGCCGACTACTAAACTACACTGGTATTATTATACTAATATATAAAGTCAATTAAACAACCAAAACTACAAATGGCAGCACAAATCAGATGTTGACAGGTTTATGTGGCTGTTTGAAATATTTTAGATCATTTTTAATTGTGGCCAGTTACAGTCTGTTCAAGATGGATGGAATAACATCAAAATAACATCTAAATTAAAATAGAAATGAACATACTATAACTAAAATGTATTAATTTAATTTAATAATTGAAAGGAAGAGTTTGACATTTTAAGAAATAAACCAATTTCCTTTCTTGCTGACAGTTAGATGAGAAGATTAATTTCACCCTCGTATCTATCTGTTAAATCTGATGGTTAGCATAGCTTAGCTTAGCAACAGCTAACGTCAGCAGCATATCAGCATAGCAGTGCTTTGGTTAATTTATTATCATATTCCTTCCGACGTGGCTTCTCCAGACTCTTCATCCCCTGCTACAGCTGTCATGATGCACGAAGCTCCCTGTGATCCTCACATCGACTTTGCGATCAAATGACAATACAAATATCCTTAATTTGCTATTGATATACATGATGAGAGGGATTGGTTTAAGATGGATTCAATTACTATCAGTGTGTTTCTCCCTGATACGAATAAAGAGCAGTAATGCCAATATTCCCCGGACCGATCCATCTATGTGCAGGTGCTGACAGTGCACATTGGTTTGGCCCTGCTGCCCTTGTAATACAGTTGGTATTGATCAGCAGCACAGACAAGGCAAGACAAATTGGATCCAGGCCTCACCAGTACGGAAAAAACACTAAATTCACTCTCAGGGCATGAAGTCGGTGGGTTTCAGTTCATTCACTGTCTCTTTCAGTCAGGCAGACATTCAACTGGCGCCTGACATGTAGACAGCCTATCATCACTTTCCGTTGACTGGCAACAGTCCTAGTAATTAGGCACTAATAACTGCAGTGTGCAGAGCTGAGACATGGGATGAACTGTCTGTGCTCTGCTGGAGATCCCCACTGGGCATGGCAGCTGGAGAGCTGCACAGTCGGGAAAATGTGTGTGTGTACGGGGTGAGGAAGGTGCATGTGTGTGTGGACCGGGATGATGAGGGTGTCTGCTCAGGCTGCATTCACATGCACGAATGTTTGTCTTTTTTATATGTACATTAATTTGACTGAGCAACCACTTTTTAGAGTGAGATAATAAAAGACCTTCATTATCAGGAAGTGCTTTTTCCTCTTTTTTTTTTAAAGCATACTGGACAACTTTCAAAGGAATTATTCAGCCTGTGGGAATTACTGAAGATAGTATCCTCTGTCATAGATGCAAAGTAAATAGGAAGCTACCACGAGAAGGTTCACTTAGCTTAGTATAAAGAATAAAATCAGGGGGAAACAACTAGCCTGGCTCTATCCAAACGTAATAAAATCCAACTAGCACAACCTATTCTCACCCCCAGCTGGTCAAATACTGAAACTTGGTCAATGCTCCTTCGGCTTGGGCCATACTGCAATACTCTATATGTGTAGAAATATATCACAGTAAGGAAATATTTTTTAAAACACATCCTTTTTCAGATTCAAAATAAAAGCCCTATAGCATTTCTTTGGAGAGAATCCTTTCATCCGATAACACAAGTCTGAAATACATGCAGGGCTTGTGGAAAATTAAGTGTGTTTAAAATGAGACACACTTTATCATTTATGGGCATTTTGGCGTTTTAACGTCACAGCAGCATCAGAAACGCTGTCTGTGTGGACAGCGCTCCGTCATGCAGGTTAGCATCTATGTGAGATGCATCACATTCTGTGCCTCCTACTAATCATCCAGCTCTTGGTTAAATGTAGTAAGACTTACTGATCTTGAAAAGAAAAAAAAATGAAATAATGTTGCGATCCACTGTATCAGGACACCCTTTGGTCCCTGATGTCTTCCAGCACTGATCTGGTATATCCCTGTTTTTCTTCTCCACTCACAAACACACAGTCTGCATCTCATTAGTTCTACCCTCCTCTGTCTTCAGTGAGCTGTGTGCTAATAGAGGCTGATTGGCTCTGTGGCTTTCAGTGCCCAGCAGCTAGCACTTATTATAAAAATGGCTCGGCACACTCTGATGAGGAGCAGCGTTTCACCATGCGAAGGACCCGGGCCTCGGCAGACGATGCTTGGCAGAGACCCGAGGAGCATCACAGGAACGGACAGTGACGAGCAGTGTGACAGTGGTTGGGAGCCCGGCGGAGGAGGGGATTATAAAGCAAGGACATAAAGAGAAAGACAAGAGTGTGGAAGGATGGAGAGAGACAATGGCTGTAGATCATGAAGAGGAAGGTCCCATGCAGGCGGAGCTGTCAGGTTTTCCCTGTGTGAGATTTCATAATGCAGCTGTCTCTGGCTCTCTTGTGGTGATGGGACTCACAGGATTGGATTAAGTTGCCAGCCAGAGTCATGAACACAAGGAGAGCGTCCCCAGGCCTTTGTGACACGATGTTTGTGCAGTAATCAGTGATGGTTTGCACATATAAGAGCTACAGAAAAGCTTAAGTGTACAGAGGAGAAAGCTGAACGGCCAAAAGGTTAATGCAGCTGTTACGTTCGTTTTATCATTAAAAAAACTGCCTGTGTCATCAAATAAGCAGCTCCACCCCTCAATTACTGTAATAAATATGGGTATATATTTGCCCATTTGAAATTCCACTGTTGCATACATTTGCAAACATTTTATTCAAGCGATAAGAACATGTAGAAGCAATGTTGGACACGCTCCTTAGTGATAGAGAAAGCATAGTAAGCACTTAAGCCCTGAATGCTCTGTATATTAATTATAAGCGATATGCATGTTAGTTACGAGCCATATAAATCTATGTGCTATTCCAGCAGAAGCAGCACAATTTTAGCATTGCACTCACACATCCCAGCCTCCCTGACCAGAATTATAAGAGCTGCACTTGGAATGGAGCGGCCGTGCGGTTGTACTTTAATCAAACATGTGGAGACAAGAGATGCAGCGCTGAGCTATACGATGGCTCGAGGCTTACCAACAGAACAGCCTGATACAAGAGGAATGAGGCTGCCTCTCTTCTGTACCTTTTGGCTTTGTACTGAGACTTGGCCCCTGGCCCATAGACAAACTAACAGACTGAACGTTAGGAAGGAACAAATCTTGTTATATCAGTCCAAGCCAAAATACACCAGCTCTGAAATCCAATGCTAAGGGGAAACTGTATGTCGGCACTGTTGGCAGATCGCAACAAAGAGCTGGATGTTGACTAAAATAAAATGACATGGTGCTCTGTAGTATAGATGCATCTTCAGCTGACATTTTGTACGGATAAACCCAGCTGCATGTTTCATTTTTATGGTGAAGAATTAAACTATCTAATGTGAAAATACATTGTGGAATAAAAGCTAATGAAACAGAACCTGGGAGCAGGATTGGGACTTTTGCTACTTGGAGACTGCAAGCAAATTTAACTTCTAAAATCCGACCACACTGTTACTTAAAGTAATGAGATCAGGTTTGTGTGTGCAGACATCACCAACCTATCTGTATGGGTTTAATGGGAACCGTAAGAAATGGGAGTCCATGATATCGCCAACAAACTTAAAACAACATTAATAATGAAAACGGTTGCTTTTCTAATCATAGCAACCACTGAAAGCGCTTCTACACTAAAAGACATCAGTTACCCAAAAATTCATACATTAGTAGCAAAGCCAACCTTACAAGTTAACAACCGTTCACACCCTGATGGTGCAGCATCAGTATTTTGCCCAAGGATACTTCAACATGTAGACTACCATGGTCACCTTCTGATCAGTAGGTTAACGCTCTACCATCTGACAGCAGGCCAACTTCAGTCTCCTTCAATCCATCAACCCGATCTCCACACCTTTACCATCAGCTTCACTAAATATAGGACACACGTCTTCTGGCACAGATTTGCCCAAATTGTACGAGGTTCCTGGGGATACTGGGCCGCTGTGTGAGGAAAGGATAATCTTCTGCAGTTCAGACTGAGCTCCTCAGAAGCTGCCTCCCACACCCACCATCATTGCTGCTCTATGACTTCCAACAGAAAGAGCTCCAGAAGTCTTTTGACAGAGACAGACAATATTTATTTTTCACTTTCAGATACTAAGTTGTTTTTTTGGGTCTAGAGAACCGTGACTCCAAAGCAAAATGATCAGCAGAGGCAGCGTCCCTGAGGGTGATCTCCTCTGTGTTTTTTCCCGTGGAAAATGGCCTTAAATTCATGGAAAGCACTGCCACCAACCTAGAAGAAGAAGAAGAACCATTTTGCCGTAAGGTGTGTAAAAAAAGAGAGATTGCTTTGTTAAAGCTATGATGATGAGGATGGCTGACCCAGTTTGTTTCACATTAAGAGGCGGAGAGTAATTTTGACTTGAAGGTACTCTATGACAGTAGCTTTAGTAATTACAGAGCCTTGATGTTTACTCCTCATGCCAGTCTACCTCTCTTGACTTCTGCTCTACTTCTTGCTTCTTCACAGAATATCATGTTTTGTCTCCTGGTGTTTCGGGGAATACTTCAACAAACAACGGTTGAGCACAAACTGAGGAGGCCCACGCCATAGTGTCTTGCAGGAGTATAAACAAAGCTTAACTCTGCTGTGCTCCCCTTCTCAGTTTCCTCATCATCTCCAGTTTGCTTTTGTCTTTCTATCACTCTTCTCTCCAAGTCCTCCTCATCCTCAGCCAGCTCATTCCTAAACCTCTCACCAGAGCATCACACTCCTCTCCTTCTTGCTCTAAATCAGCTGACTCTTGTTTCAGATCAAGATCTGTTCATGTATTTTTGCAGAAGACAAGCATGGGTTCCTTTAATTCTCACATTCACTTTCTTCTGTCCTTTTTTGTATAATCTATAGCTCACCATCACCAGCTGTTCTCGTCTACCTGGACTTCTATTCACTCAAAGGCACCTTTGATCCTCTTACTATTCTTCCAGGCAGCTCTGATCTGGTTCTTCTGAGTGCAGAGACTTCCCTGGAGGGAGCTAGTTTCCTTTATACCTCACTGCATTCTGTATCATCTTGTCTGCAACATACGTTCTCTTCTTCTTGTTCATGTTTTTGCAAACAGTCAGTTGAGCTGAAAGTCTGTAACACCCCCCCCCCGCAAAATTATTCATTTATTTATCAATTAATTTGCTGTAGAAATTAAATTCGGATCTTGTCACACTGGGCTGAAAAATGGACTGTTATCTCCTCCCAGGATCATATCTGGCTGAATCCAATCCCAAAGGCAACATTTACAGAACTAGAAAAAGACGATGTGTTGGAGAGAAGGTTCAGTTCATACAGAGCTTACTCTGAAGGATATTATTTATTGTTGCCAGTCAAAGCAAACAGTATTATCTGAGGGTAATTGAAAGCCATGGGCATGTTCTTCTTCATGGTGCTCGTGATACATATCGGGGGTCAGGATAACTGCAGGCAGCAGTCTGCAATTGCAGCTCAGCTTCCTTCTGTGGAGTCTGAAATAACATAATGATAAAGATAAATCACTTCCCTCTGCAGATACAATCATATTGTATGGTACACTGCGTGAGAACACACAGTGCTGTATAATGCTGCAGGGTGGATGTGTATGTGTGGACCATATATCTGGCGATGTCCCTTGCAGTGACTGTGAATTATATTGTGCACTTAGCTCCTGTTGTTCAAACTGTGTGTACTGTGAAACTCTGTAAGCTGTCGCTGAGTCTGCGCCAGTGTCACCAAGACAAATCTGTGTGCATCCATTGTACTCAGTAATTCAAGGGACTGTGAATCCTACTGCATGTGAATTATATACAAAAACAGGCTCCAGAAACTTTTCCAGGCCAATTCGTCTATCAAATTTGGACGAATCTAATGAAATCACTTCTCATCAGGTTAAATGAAGCAGTGATGCAGCAAATCTGTATTTTATGGAACAAACCTTCTCAGTTTGACTCTAGCTTACGATCATATCAAACTATTACAGTTGATTTTGTTGGGACTGTAAATGTAGTGTACCATACCATAGGTCTTCTGTGCAAGCAGCTTATAACAAACCATATTTTATGTTGTTCGGTGGTGACCTTTAGTGGTTTTAGTAATTATGATGGGAAAATGGGAGGAAGTGAGGCGAGTATAAAGGGTGACAAAGTCTGCAGAGGTGGGAGGTCAGGGCTGTTGGATCTTTGACTCAGGAGACATCTTTTCATGTCCCGTGTGCAACAAAAGGTCAACATTTAGGTATTTTTAGTTTACTGTTGGTTTTGTTATGTGGTCATGTGACATTATTGTTGTAAAATGACACCACATACCATTCCTAAATCTATCCAAGTCGTTTTGTTGCCTGAACATAACCAATGTGTTCAGTTTCAAAACTTCAAACAACATTAAATATTAAAGCCATTTATGTTGTTTTAAGAGTCATTGGGCTGTGGTGGTGGTGCACCCCACTGAGGCGCTGTTCTCTTGAGCAGATGGCCCAGGTTTGAGTCCAACTCGGTGCCCTTTCCTTTCCTTTCTGTCTCCCCCTTTCACTCTATCTACTACTACTATTAATAAAAGCTGAACAATGGCCAAAAATATCTTTCAAAAAAAGTCACTGGCAATAGACCTATCCTGTAATGTACAGTAGTTATGAGTTAGTTGTGCAAAATGTAGAATAATGCGGTATTCTACATTTTTTGTTTGTCAACAAATGCAAATCATGCAAAGAGAAAAAAAGGAAAAAAAAGCAATATTCCCGGCTCAATACTTGACTTTTCCAACCTTTTTGTGGCACGTCATACATCTCAAATGTAGCAAACATCACTCAAACAGGAGTAAATTAGTTTGGGATTGTTTTCAACAATACACACGTGGTGCTCTAGGGAGCAGCAGGATGATGTCTGTGTGATTGACTCAAACTACATTATCCAAGTTTGTTTATTGTATTTTTTATTGGCTTTTTTTTTAACATTGGAGCTCTACGGCACTGAGGAATAAGCTGTACCAGGGTTTGGCTTCACAAACTATATAGAATCAATTCATCATTGGTTTGTGTCTTGCCTTGGGATTTATTGGCAGCAAGAAAAATACAGAGTATTGCCAACCTTACTGTTTAAACTGTGAAAACTGTGTTCACTCTGGGCAGCTGTTTTACCTTCATTGAATATTCACTCAGTGGAGTTTACTACATCAGGATCAATTAAAATAGCCAGATGTTGTGTTATAGTCAAATTTTTATGTGACACGTTTTCATTCGTTCATTCAGAAGAGCCACAAGCTGTTATGTCCATGTAACAAAATGCATCCATGTTTACTTTCTGCAAGAGTATTGCCAAGTGCTATGTGACAGGTTTGATAGCTCAATAACTGAAAAGAAACGCGGTTTATGTGTTTTCTTCTTCCAAAATGCTATTTAATAAATATTGAATTGACTTCAAAATTTGAAACAATGGCTTGTACCATTACAGTAATGATAAAAGTGGTTATGTTAGCAATCTATTCATATTCGTTATTTGGTCATACTTATACAGTTTCAACTGGTTCTGTGAAGTGTTTATTTTTATCCACATTGCTCTGCGGTAAGAAGGGCACTGGGGTCACTCTCTTTGTTCCTGCGTATCAACCTGCTGGGCTGAGGCTGGCTTCTTCAGACACAGAGAGATGAAAGGAAAAACTGTCTGTGGTCCAAAAGCTCTCTAGTTCTCCTTTGATAAAGATGCTTTATGGAGAAAATATGGAATGGCAACATTGCTGAGCACACTCTCTCCTCTCGTGTTATTGTTGCTCCATGGAAAACTGCTAATAAAACAAAGCCAGACATTGTAACAGTTGTTGAAGCATTTTTTTCAGATGGAAGAAATTAAGCAACATCAAATATAATTTGTATTTTTGCCATTTGGCACCACTGCAGTCTAAGACATTCACTCGTACCCTGCTGTCATAAATATGAACAGCTGTATACATGCATGTGCTACAATTGCATTAGTTATGATCAAAAACTAGTTGACAACTTTGCTAACAGCCGAGCATAAAGCAAGAGCAACAACACAAGACATAGCAAGCCAGCTAATATTACTCACAAGTCCAACAGCAAGAATACCATCTGAGGTCTGCAGCCTTTTATATTATGGAGCTCTCACCAGTGACTAAAAATCAGCCTGAGGTTTACTCTTTTTCCTAAGTAATTGTCCTCTTTTGTCACTTAATTTCTGTCGTGGGGTCTGTAGAGGCTGTTGAATCCAGTTCTGTTGCCCGCACACCAACCAGTATTCCCCCACCCTGGGTCTCAAAATGTCCTCCTCACTGGTCCAAAGCTCCGATGCTAGCGGTGGAAACACCTCCAGTCCCCGGGTGCTCCAAGCTCTAAGTCTGGGCAGCACAACTAACCAAGCTAGCTGCTCACAGCAGCCACAGTTAGCAGCATTTAGCAATTAGGTTTATTTTAGAAAGATGTAAAGCTTTCTGCACATCAGGAAACTCCATAAATCACTGAGAGTTGAGGCAGAGCAGCCAGCCGACAACAGAGTACAAGACAGAAATGTTGTCTTTATAAACTATATTAGTTTCAACAAAATCAGTGACAGTTGTTGCTACCATAAAGCCACTTCTCACAGCACTCCGAATCAACTCACCAAAGTTACATTGTCCACGAACAGGCATTCAAGCATCAGGGTGGGAATGACAGAGGCAATATTCTCCCATTACAATTCGGTGTAGCATCAAAATTATTCTGAATCTGTTATTGTGAGGGAAGGGTAAAGTTGTGTAATGCTGCTTAAATAACAGCAACACTTTTGTATTTGTTAGATTTTTTTTAGTAAAGTTTGGGACCCCCATGAGAACCAGATGGCATATCTAAATAGGTTCATAAATATATATTTTAATAGATACTATTCAAAATTAGAAAATAAAAAGCAGTTTTGGATCCAGGCTTTTGTTGAATATTACATAACATATTGGCGTCTGGCAAACGAAGGAAATTGTTATTGTGACATTTAAAATGACAGACAGCCTGTGCTCACTGTGAGTATTTTGAGCTTCCAAACAAAACAGCAAAAATAAGTCCAATCTTGGAAAAATCTATGCAAACGTCTCTGAAAGGCCTAGTTAACATACATTTACATATATGTGTGCAACACACACACACACACACACACACGCATGGTACAGAGTATATAATTAGATTCCGTGAACCTCTCTGAGGGAGGAGTATCTACAGCACAACAAAGCAGAATAAAGGTGTTACTTGAGAATAATTCATGAGTCAAAACCTCGATGGAAATATAACACAACAGCATCACAAACTTACACAATCGAATGTGATGTAAGACAGACAGAAAAGACCTAACAGAGAGTTCAAAGGAGCAGCGAACAACATGAAATAATCAATAGAGATAAGCTTTCCGTCACTATGCATTACGCTGCGTGGAGTATTGTGTGGTTGTAACTTCACAGGAGTAAGAACCACAGGCTGTGCGTGCATCATATGGAGTGGGATAAGTCCAATATCACATAGAGATGACCTTTGCCCTAATGGAAAAATCCACTGAAACTGAGTTCAACAAAAGTCCGTAGTTTCCTCATACATGAAAAAGTTAAAGGTTTGCCACAATCGAGACTGCAGAATAACAACCCTCCATGTCCTGAGCAGTTAACTCAGCTGTCACATGAATCATGTGCTGCACAAAGAGCGGCTGCAGAGTCGTGGTTATCAATCTTGGATTTAGAGCTCGGCTGGTTTACATTACAGTCATCTCATCAGGGACTGTTTTATACAGGCAGCTACTCTGATCAGGAAGGAAACACACACATGCAATACACACTGCCAGCATGCATTTCCCTTTATGTGCCCTCTCTGTCTGTTACACACAGTATCCAATCCTTTGTTCATGTGACTTCAACATCCTGTCTTTCCTTCAGGTGGTGTCCTCCTGCAGGACTACCAGCTGTTTCCCAAAATGTCCGTCTGATGTCTCTCCGTGACTAGCTGACCGACAATGTGCCTGCTCATTAATGTTTCACTGCTGTCTACCCCATGGTCTTTTTCACTCTGATCTTTTACCTTATAGTTGCTGCTGTTTGACACTTAAACATTTGGATATGTTGCCAAACATATTGTCTCATACTGTGTAAGGGAAATAGCCTTGCAAATGACTCACCAACCCCCCAAGCATGCTTGATTATATGCAGCCACGAAAGGACTTCGAGCCATTACCTCACAAGTGATCTAACCAGCGACTCTAACTTCCCTGCAGTTAATGAACTGTAGATGTCCTGTACACTGTGAAGGACAACATTAGCTCAGCTCTAACGCTAAACTGCAGGCATCACATACTCTGCTAACCTACAAAGCCTTCATAAAAACTTCTCCCCCTTCAACTTTATTAGAGGGATTGTACAGATTGTTGTCAGTGCTTATGGTCAGTGTATTACCAACAGTAGATGGTAGTCGGCACACATCCAGGTTGGAGAAGCAGGCAGGAGTACCAACAAGGAAGCTAAGCAAGGAACTGCTGTGGACGGCAGCAGCAAAACCTATTTTTGTCATTTTTATTTGTCATAATTTTACAGCTTTTACCTTTCCGTCCGACAGCCCTTTCATATGGGGAACTGAAGCCATTATAGCCTGTCTGTGCTCTCATCAAAGCCACCAGACTCCTTTGACAAAAACAGTCATTTTACCACAGCAGAAAGCAAGAGAAGCAGGTCTACCACTGCCTGGTTGGATAAGGATGAGGATAAAGCTGTGAAGATATTCTAAATATAGCATATCGTTGCTGTAAACTTATATTGATTATTTTAAAATCTGCCCCCGTCCACAGCAACACTGAGCAACATTGCTTAGCTTCTTTGGCGGTACTCCTGCAGTGTGTCCAAACTGGAAGCGTGCCAACCACCATTTAATGTAGGTAACACACTGACTTTATAAGTATCTTATACAACCTCAAATTAAAAAAAACAACAAACTAACCCTCTAAGATGGTTGGAGGTGATGTGTTGTTCTGCCGATGCTGCTGAGGTTTTTGTGGAAGCTTAGGAAGCCAGCGGAGCAAAGCACAATGTGTTATGCCTGGATAACCCCATTTCAAAAAACCAAACCTCTATTCCTTTAAGCAGAAAAATATGGGGACTATTTTTGCAGAACAAGGAGCCCAAAGCCATTTTTCAGTGCAAATCCGCTCCTGCGTGTCAGGCGTATCGACAGTTACCCAGAGACACACAGGTCAGGTCAGAGCAGCAGAGATGTTAGGCTTCATTTGTAATTGGTCTCCTCTACCCCCCATCCATCAGGGCTCTGCTGGGACTTCACTGACGCTGCAGTGACGGTCCATAAGGAAGCTGAACAGCCTTCAAGCTGCATCCAAATCAGAGCTTTGCGAATATTGGTGCCTTTTCTCTTTGTCTGAGACTATTTCCATTTAGATGTGCAGGCGCCAGATAGAGTTTACTGCGGACTGATGTTGCTGCTTGCTGTTTGAATGCTCAATTTGACAAACAGCCTGCATTGGACTTTACAAATGGATGTATGGATTTAGGACAAACGATAATTAGCTACCTCAATTTGTGAAATTGATATTGAAAGGGGATGGAAAGCAGGGAATGGATTGAGCTGGATGCGGTTAAATTATACAAGCCTGCTGGAAATAACCACCTTTCTCCCTGAAAAATCACCAGGAATTTTAATAAAGTTAAAACCCAAAGCTCGGCCTCTCGGATGCAATAAATTTAACGTGCTGCTGTTTGGGTATTCACCAGAGAAAATCTAATTAGCATATTATACCACAGTAAACCTTTACTAGATATAATTAATCCAACAATAAATGTGAGGGCAGTGCCTGGAAAACAACACATCTCACAAAATAAAATAACGATAAAATGTAATATAGAGACGTTATATAAACATTATATTGGATTAAAAGAAGCACGTTACAGCAAACAGGGAAAGGAGGAGAAAACGACAGAACATAATTTTACTTTAGAGCTTTTGTCGTGAAGCTCACACCCACGCACTAGTGCACACACTCAGGTGGGAGTCACAATGGCACATGTAGTGAAACAACAATTCCTATTGATGACATGATGACTGGTGCATGAAATGCCTCCCAACGCTCACATTTATGCTCATCACCAGGAGGGAGAAGCTCCGTTTGGCTGCTTCTGATGAAAAGGGCTTACACAGCGTATGAATATTTGAAGGAGTTGGGTGGTGACTTGGGAGACACATTTGCCCACGGCATTCCTATTGGTTTATTGGTGACGTGATGACACGGAGGAGTTGGGCTTAACACTTTATAAAAGCTTCTCTGTCCGCGGCGAGCCACTCTTTTAAAGACCTCTGTTGCTGAAACTTCGCGTACTGGAAGCAGCCGAGACAGCTCGACGTTACCGTGCATCATGAGCGAGGTAGGACTATTTTATGTTTTAAAACAAAAGAAAACGCTCGGGATTAACCCAATTACGCACGATGCGTGCGCTAATGCGCGCAGAGGAAACATCATTAATGAGAGATTTAACAGCCAGGCGAGCTGCTGCTGTTATTGTCGACGGATTTCTGATCCGACATTTACTGTTGGATGTAATTCATTATAGTGTCAGATTGTTGCACAGCTGCTCTGTCAGAGTGTAGGGACACCGGGGCGCATCAGCTGCTGCCCCTGAAGACACACTGTAGTGGATCTACGATAGATAACCGACTTTACTATTCACTGTGATGACTCCACGTTCACTCGTGTTTTATGTTGCCTGCTTTTTACAACTGTGTAGCGGAAATTGAGCGCAATGTGAAGAGACTTCGGAGTATTGTAACAGCTTTTACTTTGCCACTCGGCAAATTGTCATTTAAAGTCACATATCGTAGGGGTGCACCTGTTTGTGGATAAGAGCTGCAAAGATCAATAGATTCGTTGTCAAATATTAAATTACTCGCAATTATTTTTAATGTATTTATTTTTTTGGTGTAATTTTTTAAAAGAAAAAACGCCTAATTTATTTGATTCCAGCTTCTTAACTGTGATTATTTTCTTGTTTCTTTACTCTTCTATGACGGTAAACTGAATATCTTTGAGTCACACATTTGTCATCTTGGATTTTGGGGAAACACTGATTTCACCATTTGCTGACATTTTATAGACCAAACAACTAATCGATTAATCATGAAAACTGTCGACAATGAAATAATCGTTACTTTCAAACCCCATTCTGCATGATATTACAATGTGGCAGCACTGGTGGGTTTACACACCTACTACACTGTATATTACATCATGTTTATCTCTCAGTATAAATAACCAAGCAGTCTCTATAAGTAAGACCACTGGGGGGGTTCCTGCTTGCAATGGAAAACTGCTGTTGGTTTTTTCCCACAGCTCGCTCTCCGCTGATTCCATACAGTCAGACGTTCCGGCTCCATGCGCTGAAAGTGGAGGGAGGAGGATATTAATAGCTCCTTTTTAATGGATATTTTTTAGTCTGCAGGAACTCTAAAGTTCAATGCCCTGGAGTGTGATGCTAATGTCACTACTTGTTTTTTTTGGATGGGCATTCATTTTAAAAATATAATGCCTATTTCAAAACTGCAGTAGAAGGAATACTTCAAAATAAAATAGTGATGTAGCTCCGTACCCAAAAGGCTGATTATGTCTTACACAGAGCTGATCATTTATCAACAGACTTCAGGTTGTTTCCTTTTTTTGCTCGTCAGTTGAGTGACATTGTCATAAGACTTATCTGCATCCGAGTGACACCCAGTCAGTGAAATATTCAGGACTTTCTGCAGATTGTGGGACATCAAAGATGTTCAGCAGACACCTCTCAGTTGTGCACAGCAGGGATGGAGAGAAGTCGCACTCCAGCTCAGTCGGTCAAAGCAAGTTGTAAATTACAATTCAGTTCAGATTCAATCTCACATATTAATGTTATATTTTGGTTGAAAAGAATACCAAACGCTACTTATGCCAACTTTTATCTATTTATAAGAAAATCTTTTGAAATGTGCTGATGCAGCTCATTGTTGTGACACTTAAAAATGTGAGCTATTGAACCTGAATGACTTTGCCTTTTTTTACACTTTATCAGTTAGCCAGTTTGACGTGTATTCTGCTGCACAATAGTACAGTAGGATGCAGATAAATGCATGTTCTTACATGCATTTTCAAGTTTGCATATCCTCAAGCATTATGTGTGTGTGTGATGTTAGAAGTTGGGAAAACACAGGTGTAAATGTATGCACAAAGGATAAGATCAAGTCTGAGATGTTAAGAGTCATTAAGCTCCACAGAATGAGTAACAGCAGCAGTAAACCTCTTCAGACCTGGCACTTAAAACTCAGAGGTACCCAGGCAAAAAATGTCCTAACACCTTCTGGTAAAGAAGCCGTGTTATTTGAATTGAATTCTGCAGTCTGGTGGGTATGCAGTCTGTCATTCCCCTTAAATGGATCGGTGGCAGACACAGGCGTACTTCCCTGCGAGCTGTTTATAACAAGTCATTCACCGGGCCGCCTTAATAAAAGATGAATTCAGGGTGCACACACAACAGGAGCTATAACAGCTTTTAAATAATTGAATCCCTCGCTGGCGGCGAAATCACCCAAGCCTTTTGTTTGGTAATAATGTACAAAGTAAAGAGAAGCTGCCATCTCCGGTTGATTAAAAGACGTGTAATTTTAAGGAGAACATGGACCTGGTGCAAAGAGAGGAGGGGAAGTAAAATGATTTTTCTGCTTAGTTTGGACAAGTAATGCGCAAAGTGGAGTTGTTCTCAATCAAAGTCACACATTTGGTCGCCAAACTTGACTTGTAGCCAGTAAGCGAAGCAGAGCGGCTCAGCAGGTTCTGGATGGATGAGTCTCGCGGTGGTCAGCACTGCAGCGGTCCCTCCCTCACCACGCCACACTCTCTGCTGCCCTTGTTCCCTCCACCTCCCTCTTTCTTCTCCCCTTATCTACACCAAGCTGCTCAGAACAAGTACAATACTCCAAGGTAATACTGTTACACAGTTTTACCCTGACATCATAGATTTTTTTTTACCTTTTGCTCTGTCCCCTGGCAAATGAACCAAAGCTTTCAAAATCCAACAGAACAATCGAGGTCCCTAAAGCTTCTGACTTCTGTCAGTGTGTTCATGTCAAGGAGGAATGAACAAGCTGACAAGAGAGACTGAAAAACTGTCAGGGGCTCCAGATGGTGGAAAATGGCTTACTAAGACACTTTGATACTTTTTTTTCTATAAGTTTAGCCACGGACACGATTACTAACCATCATGATGGTCAGTGTTAAACTTTTTGAGGTACTGTAGCATATGTTCACTCCTTCTCTGTGGCTGTGTCACAGATTTGACATCCAAGATCACAGAGCACAAGATTGTGATATTAAGACATGTGACGCAGTAAAATTATAGACACATAGACACAAGTATACTGTAAAAATACTTTGATATATATTTAGTTTAACATGGTTTCCCCACATAAAAAGTGAAGAAAACAACTTTGAGAAGGTGCTAAAGGCATATCTACTCTTTTACCTTCATTAATAAGTTCTGGATCTGGCCTTCGCAGCGCCCACCAACGCTGCTCGCTCTAGGTGGACCGGTGGAAGAGCAGAGCATCTGTAGGTCAGCTGCAGCGATAGTTCTGCAGCGATAGTTCCAGCATCTGGACTAATTTTTACACTAGAAGATTCTGCCATACAGAACATGCTTAAATCTCCAGACTAAGACAAGGAGGTTATTGTGCATCGAGCAGATGTATCAAGATAGTCAGTGGAGTTAGCATGTTTTAGCTTGTTAGCTTGTAGCTGGCAGCGGCTGACACAACATTAGTGGTTGTGAAACGTACAATATTATATACTACAATAATAGTGTCTTTTCACTGTCGGTACTGACAAACTGCACTAATTTCAGAGCCCACTGGGTATCGGTCTGACAACAATTTACCCTCTGGGGGTAAGGGCTGACATTTCCAGGTTTCCTGTGCCAACAGATATCAGGATAACAGGCCAAGACTTCCTCTTTTGGTTACTGTTCACAGTCCAATTAGCAACTTGAGATGCAAGAATGGAGCTGGGAGACAAAGTCTACAACCAGTTCAGCTAAGTTAGCTAAGCTGCTAAAAAGCTACATCATCATCAGATGATAGCTGACGGGTTCCAAGATCGTGTTGTCCCAATGTGTCTCTTTTGCCCTCCACATGGATTGTTTACCTACATGCAACCAAACAAACCATGTTTCCGATACCATAGTGGTCACAGTGTTTATCCCGTTGTTTAGAGATTAGCTTTGCGCTGGAACGCAGGTTTCTTTTCCGGCTTTTGAAGTTGTGACATATCAATCACACTTGACCTGCACACATATGAATCTCTGATTTTAGTGTATAGACATCGCCCCTTCAGTAGAGGAATGCGAAAACACTCTAGTGGAAACTCTGCACAGACAGATATATACAAGGTCAGACATTTTAGGGGGCAGAAACATACGAAAAACCTATTTCTGATTGGAGGTTGGACTTTAAATAAAACTCCACGAACCCTCCCAGTAGAGGCCTTTTCACAGCAGGCAGTTTGACTTTGTCCTAACAAGAAAAGCACAGGTGTTCATGATAACCTTAATAGTGAATTCACACAATGTCCACAGAATGAGAAGAAATACCACAACCCCCCCGAGGCTGCGAGAAGGTTACCTCTGCTGTTAACCTTGTGGTCACATCATTTATACTAAATTACAGCTTTTGCAGGGTTACATATTTGTGGCATTTCTTTTTACCTGTGAAACCAGATCACATTGTGTACTGCTCCTTTTTATTTTAGCTGAATCCACTTGTGTTGATAATAATATTTGACTTTATTTACACGATGGTGGCTCTGTAGCCATATTGCCAATCGTTGTTGACCCTTCCTGTGGTTCTTTTCAGTAAGTGGGAGATATTGATGCTGTTAGAAATTCCCAATATCTCAGTGCTAGCTCAGAGGCTGATGGAAGTGTTTTTTTCCGACTAGATATGACAACATGACATGAACGCAGCGTGAGCCCAAACAGCCAGCCGTACAGCTGGCACACCTGAATGTAATTCAGCCATAATTAAAAATATTGATCACACCTGTGCTTCTGTTTCTGTGACAAAATGTCAAAATGTCTGCTGTTATAAAGGACCATTGTGCTCTGAAAGGTTTAAAAAAAAAAATCACCCCCAAAAAACAATTCAAATCAAACCCAGAGAAAACCGAACAGAGGCACCAATCTGGCATCTGTTCAGAACACCAAAGATGAATGCAACGACAGCAGGATTACATTTTACAGTTAACAAAGAGACGTCCACACATGTTTCACAGCTGCCTGCAGGTGGTCAGAGTGTTTCTGGTAACTTTGCAGTGAAAAAAGCAGCAGTAAAGAGTTACATGGAACCTTTTCCAAGGATGCTTGATCTTATGTTGACTCACAGGTATTTTCAGACTACAAAATTGCACTCTGCTGTTATTTTCCTGCAGTCACTGACTCATAACTAAACTATATTTCAAGCCAAAACTGCTCATACGATGACAGCCAATCTCTAGTTTCTGCAGCGTCCTGTAAGAATTAGTTTTTAGTCACTTTTACATCAACGCGGTCAGTACTGGCGAGTGCGAGACGAAGGACTTAAGACTTTGAAGACAGTGTCAAATTAAAGAAAGATATTCTTGGAGCTTATTGATCTTACCTCGACGCCTCCCATCCATATTCTGCTCTGTGCTAATTAACATCAAAGTTACATAATGCATCAAAAACAGCTTTGGTGGGTGTGTTTATAACCAAGTATAAGGAAAGTTGTATGTATGTCTATGTGCATATGAGAACTGATAGTTTTTTTTTTTCCGACCATTAATTTTTATGACCTGCAACAGTTTTGAACAAGTTTGCCCAGCTGGGAATGGACAGAACTGCTGATTAGCTTGATTAAAAAATTAGCATAAACTTAGCCTTGATTGGCTGCCAGATCATTACTACAAGCACCAGCTTCTTCAGAGACTTTTTAATGACTATAAAAAAAGCCTTTGGTTATGTTGATGACTGCAGTGAGAAATCATACGCAGTATTCAAGCTTTTCTAAATTAGCCCTGCCTTACTCTGACATTCAACAGCCCATGGACAGGAAACATAAATTTGACAGAAAAAGCTGTTAATCCACTTTAAGCAGAGATTGAAATTTCTCTAAGTACTGAGACTTAAATAACCCCGACCAGGGATGTAACGATGAGGTCATCACATTAAAAGTCAGCACAAATCAGGCAACTCTGAATAGCTTCTTAAGAGTGAGCCTATTGCACTGCAATGCACTATAGTTAATGGGAACGCTTCCTGAACTCAGATTGGATTGTTTTGTGCTACTCAACAATAAGTTTAGTAGGGATGCATTGGAAGCTGTAGTAAAGTTACAATCTTAATGCCTCCACACAATATTGGATGCAGTCTTCAGTGCCCTTTCATGCATCATGTTTAATAAAGCAGTGGCAGTCATGGCATCTGTTTTTATTTGAAGTCGTTATCTGGGGTAGATGTGAGGATCTACTTCAGATAAAGTTTTCCTATCTCTTCTGGTGCTATCAACACTTTCCATCTCAGGGTTCAAGCATCCCTTTTACGAACTGACGTCAGCAGGTTTCACCACGTGTAACATGAGGTGCTCATTCCTTGAAATGCACGCTGCTGCGTTTCAGGGTAGAAATCAGCATTTATGGTTAGCAAAAGCCAAACGATAAGTCTGTCCGAGTCTCTCCAGATTGCTAAACCTACAACAGGAAGTGGTCTGTCCAATATTAAGCAGCTTTAGAGCATGCACTGCTGGATTAGGGGACTTTTGTGGATTGCGTAGATCAGCTGTGTTGCGGCCTCCAATGTTGTCAGCCAGATTCTTGTTAGCTGTCCAACAGGCAGATGGACGTCACTTGGAGAGATTGTTTTTTCATCCTAATGGTACAGAGGGTTAAATTGGCCGGGCTTTGTAGATGGACTAAAACTTTCAGAAATAAATACTCACCCAGTTGTGATTTACTGCTGTCAGTCTGTCACTGCTGTTTTAATGGACTGTCTGCACCAGCAGTGAAAGCATTTCGATGGCATCTTGCCTCTGCAGATGTTGTAAAAATAGTTTTAATGTGATGAACATCTGCTGGGTAAATTTAGCATGGCTGTATGGATGGTAATGGCTGTTGGTTGGTTGGTCTTTCAATTTGGTCCAGACTGAAATATCTCAACAACTATTGGATGGATTTCTCTGACACTTTGTACAGACATACACGGTCCCCAGAAGATGAATATAACTGAGAAACAAAAGAGATAGTAACGCAAAGTTAAAGTCGACTTTCTCATGATGTCATGCTCTCTGTTTTTTTTTTTCTAAAAAAGTGCTGTTGCGATTTTGTAACCATTAAAGTTCACTAACATAGCTGTCACTATGCAGAGGAGTTGTTTTTGAAAAATATTTCAAATTAAAAGTCCTAAAAGCGTCGTAAATTGTTAGATTTTTTATATTACATAATCACATGAACAATCTAGCACTATGAGCCTATTTGTTTTCTTCATGTTGATTAATATCAGGTTTCCCTAATCAACAAACACTCCGTCAACCATCCTGATCTTTATCAACAGCAAAGAAGATGTGAATGGCAATTTACTCCACCGCAGCATCATAAATCACTTGGATTGCTGCTGAACGCACAGTGAAACTATTACACACTGGGTGGTTAAGTGACTGGGATGAAAACAGTTTTTGTAATGCATGTGCGGCTGTTGTCTGATTATTATGCAGCCATAAATTTCAAGCTGTGTACACAAGGCTGACGGGCTCCTGCTCCTCAGTTTCACGGATTGCAATGTAAAGTGAATCAATAAAATAAATTGACATCTTTATTAGGCCTGTTGCTTTAGTGAAGTGCTTTGGAATGTGTTTACCGAGCTCTTTTAATCCTGTGGCTGATGGATGAGTTGCTGGCAGACTAAACTACATGTATGAAAAAATCTTGAACGTTAATATTCTACCTCAGTATCCACATTGTAGGCCTACATAACACAACAGATTTGGATGTGAAAGAACAGTTTGACAACCATAAAATGTGTTAATGTATGATAATAGGTGTCATCTCTGTGTAAAACAAAACACATCCTCTCTTCTTCACTCCATGCGTGCGTCGCAGTCATGAAAATCACACATTTCAGCAGTGTCAGCAACAGTGCGCCATGTGTGCATGCCAGTGTGTATGTCTCAGTCATTCACCTTACGAGTGGAGTGGGTGGGGAAGGGCTGAATTAGCAGAGCGACATTACTGCTGCACGCTGCAAATTTACCTCCCACGAAATCATTACAACATCACACTCCACAGATTTGAGGCTGAAAATAACACTTCGGGGACTGCAGGGGTCTGCAGGTCAATCTCATAAGCATGGAGGTTACAGAAACACGTTTGAGACTGCAGGGTCCACACTTTAGATATGTGAACAAATGGAAAAACACAGGTTTTCCTTTTTTAATATCTGACTATAATTCAGTAAATGGAGCTTTTGTCCAGCTGCTTTCCTGTCTTGCAAAAGAGCTACAAATGAGACAAAGTACCACGCTAATGATCTTGTGTTGACAAATTTTTGCTCGCTTTCTTTACCACTTTTTGGATTGTAATCAATGGGATTGAGATGTTTAGGAAGCGTACACAGGATTTGCCATGTTCAAGGCGTAGCAATCAGTGTAAGCATGCATCCAAGAGGAAGCTATGAAATTGTGGACGCCAACCATGTTCATGTTCATACTCAAATCTGTGTTAGTTGAAGAGAGAGACTGAGATAAAACAGTGTCTTGTTTGTCTCAGCTGATGTGGAGCTTAATTGTGAGATTTTTTGAAGACATTCCGCCTTAATTCATAAAGAAAATGTATGGTATGATTTCCAAACCTTTTTAATCAGGGCATTTAATATCTAAACTGAGGTCATGTCTGGTTTGTTGTTATTTTGTTAGAAGCCTGTATTCTTACTGTAAAGAAAAAAAGAATACTGTCTGCTTAAGCTCAGAGTTTTCTTGAGGAGCCAATGTAATCATCAGAGCAATGTAAAATACTGTATGATAAAATTCTTAATTGTTTATTTTTTACAAATGTATGACTAGAGCATCTTGATGCACTGTGCTGCATCTCAAATTAATCTTCAGGTATATTCTACTTATATGTGGCATTTGGTGTTGACCTGATATCTCCCCTTAAAAATGCATTGCCAGCCAAACCAAATTCTCTATAAATTGGCCCGAGCGCCAAACTTAACTTAATTGGGAGCAAGTGATAATTATTTACCTCTTAGCTATTTTTTGTGTATTTTACCCTTGGTAATGTTAAACAGCAGCTTATAAAGCTTCTACATTCTGCGTATAGGGACCTTCAGCAGGGCTGTTGTGTCAAATCAGCAAATTTACCTTTGACTCCACAGAACATTTTGAACGTTCCTCCTGGCAGATTTTTTGGCTTCATGTCCCGTGTCTTTATTCAGTCACTGCATATTATGAGCACAGTAGTAGAAGCTGCAACAGTACACTGTTTTTTTATCCTTTCCTCAGCTAATTGTTAATACTTGACTTTATGAAACTGCAGAATTGATTTTAACAGCTAAGTATGTTCCTCAGTAGGTACTGGGTTGTATCTCTCCATATGATCGTTAGCAGAAGGTCAGTACAGATGCATCAGCGTTCTGCAGCACTGTGCTGCGCTGGTCGGGGTAGAAAACTGTAGTTTAATTGATGGTATTCTGTGCTCTTCCCATTGTGGACTAAATGGAGCCTAACTGCTGTGCTCATTTTTAAAGGAGCTCATGTGGAAAAGAAAACCTGCTGCTCAAAGTTTACATCATGTCTCAGAGCAACAGAGAAAGCTGAGACAAACTGGCAACGTGGAAGGAGATTTGTAGCAGTTGGCACGGAGGTGAAACATGGAATTTACTTGACAAGCGCACATAAATCATGAGCTGACAGCGAACGTCTGTCATCACATCTCGACACTTGATTAATTTGGGACTGACCTGCCTCTTGAGTGCCCAGCAGATCCATATGCTTCTGTTTATGCTGCTGGATATTGATGCTAAAATATGAAAACCTCTTCTGGGTCCACTCTTAATAAACACAAAGACACAAATAGTGAAAAAAACAACGTAAACTGAGTTCATTGGGAGTGCTTCATAGCCTTGAGCTGTATTTTTGGACAGTTGTTGAGCTATTATTCAACATGATACCGTAGCATCAGATGAACTCTTTCTTTCTTTCTAAATCCTGCAGCACCCTCGTGTCCCGCAGGTCTTTTCTCTCACCTTCTTTCCTCAAAGGGACCAAAGGGACTCTGTCCCATCCCGTCTCGTCTGAGCAGACACACGCCGGAAGCCAACACATGCCCTCTGCAGATGTCACTAGACATTCACTGCCGCTTTTGAGGAATTCTTTTATAAGACAGTGCCTCAGAAACACATTTAAACACATGAAGAGGTGTTTCAAGGAAGATTCTGTTCGATGGTTTGATTAGATGACGTTATTACTCCAAAGGGAAGAGGTGGAGGACATTTGAAGCAGTCGTTCTGATGGTTTCCTGCAGCTTTTAGTTCCTCTTCACAGAAACGTGTTGGAGTGAACCCTTGATGCTCAGCTCATGATCCTGAGCTGGTGGTTTCAACAGTTTTAACTCTCACTGAAGACCGGCAGCTCATTTGTCTCTGCCCTCAACTTGAAGAACAGAAAGAGGAAGAGGCAGTTTGGCCTTATGTTCTTTCTGCTTGACTCGTCCGTGGCCTACTTCTGCTTTTTTAAATTCTTAATGGCCATTGAGTGTGGCAGGGAACTGTTGGACTCCGCAAGCTGCCAAGTCTTAAAATAACCCCAGAAATGAATGAAGAGTATAATTCAATTATTTCCCCATTTCTCCCACAACTCTACTTTGATGTACATTTCTAAGTCTTACACTTCGAATTGTGTGGCGATCAGTAACCCACTGGGCATCCAAACTATGAGTTGATCCTGGTTCCTCACGTTATTATCACATCAAATACCTGGCTGTCCTCTTCCTGGGAAGTTGTTCAATGACATGTTTTTACTTGCAGTCTCTGGTGGGACGGCACACGCAGGGACAGATTCCTCATTCCTCATAATTAGGGTCTTAATTTGAGCACCTTGCTCTTCTTAGTTCATTTGCAAAGCTTCTCTCCTGCTGCTTGGCCCACTAAAGCAGACCAGTGTTATCTGGGTCGCCTGGTTACGTATAGCGAAGCGCTCTCTGTATCACGTGGACCCCCCTCGCAGCTGATGGCCGATTGGCACTGGATCTTAGCAACAGAGTCGCCCGCCAACAAGCTGGCCTTCCTCTGAGCAAGCCAGTCTCTCTGGGTCTTAGCTCTCGAGCCCAAAATGGTCAGTAATGCTGAGCCAGATGAAGTGGCTGAAGCCAAAACATCAATCATCGCATTATGCCAGCCATGCTTATGAATCAGCTATTACAGATTAACAAACTAAGAAGCTTTCGGGATCCACAATATTGATTTTCTCATTCTCATCTGCTACAAATAGCGAGATGCTTCAATGTCCCACGCAACAGAGTTAAGCCAAGAAGCTACAGGAAGCCGCCATCTGACAACAACTCCAGTTTTATAGATTAAAATTTAATCTTTCATGAGGAAGAAGAACCAACACTTTGAGATTCTTTAAGCAGTGATGACATGCAACAAGAGAATCTTTCAGATCCAGGATGCCACAAACTACTGTAAGATTTAATTATAGAACTGGGAGTAAAACTGGGAGGTGATAGAGGTGGTTTCACTTGTTTTTACTGGACATTATCTATTAGAAGTCTAATGGCTGGTTGCTGGCTGCCAAACTCTCAAAGTGTGTTTGAGTTTGATTGTGGAATCACAAACATCTTCATCACTTGCGCGAGAAGCGTCGGCGTAAGAAACGCTGTCATTTCTTTCTATGTCATTAGTGGCTGAAAAAAACACTATTGCTGCTTTGTTCCTGTAGTAGAAGTCCCAGATAACAGGAAAAGTAAAGGACATTGTGTCTGGGTTCATAACGTCATCTAGAGGTGCACACAGCTCAGTGAACTGCTGCCTTCTGTGTCTAGATGACAAGGGTAAGAACTCTAAATAAACCAATTTTGCTGTTAATTTAATGATAATAAATGGATCAAAAATATGCCAAAATAACTTCATCACGATGCTGATGTTTATAAAGCCTGAATTTGTTTGTTGTCATGTCTGTCTGCACAAAAATAACTTTTAAACCTGAGGAGTTCAAAGTGATGTTATGCAATGCAGGAGAGTCTCAACTTTCCCAGTATAGTTTAGAGCAAGTTGAAAATGTTTAACTCACGTAGATGTGCCAAGATCAAGTATTGCACATTTATGTTGTGCGATCCACATCTACTGAAGTGTTTGCATTTGCTCTGTGTGTAATTGCACCATGCAAAATAATTGCTTTGCGTTTGTTGCAAACACACCATCATTAAGAAAGGGAATAATGTAAAACTATTCCTTAAAATCAACTGAAATCCTGATGTCAGTCGAGACCTTCTTATTTCTATACATTCTGAACTTGCTGTAAAAACAAGCGTAGCTATTTCAGCCCTTTGTCTTGATTGTTTTTATTGTGATATAATTGAAAAACAGATTCTCGCTCTCACGCAATGATTAAATGTGTTGCCGAGAGAAGTACTTTAACCCGCTGCACAGCTTCTGTAAATCAGCTGGCTGATTGAACCAAAAACCCCGGCTGATCACAGGGAACTCCCTCATCTATTTACTGGCTTGCTGGTTAGTTTGTTGCTCCTTTCATCACTGCAGCACGCTCTGTGGCAGCACGCTTTACAATCCCAAAGTGAGGAAACCAATCCCCAGAGATTGGCGACACCCACACTAATGAAAGAAACGCCAAAAATGTAATCTCGCCAATTTCAGGGCTCATTAAGTTGTGTAACAGACGGGAGTTTGAAGAAATAATTTGAAGAGGAGCTGTAATGTGTTCCTCCCCCCTCCCCTCCTCTCTCTCCTTCCCTCAGTGGAAATTGCTGTGAATCAAAGCATTTTTTACCACAGCACCAGCTGTATTAAGATGAAAACAAATGATTTTTTATTCCAGAGGTCGTTTGTAGTTTTGTGATTTCAGGCTTTTCTGGGGCATGAAGGCATTAGTACTTCTTGGCTTGGTGTCGACTGCATTATGTGAGCTGAGAGTTTTGCTGCTGCATTGCAAAAATCTCCCCAAATAAAATGTTGGATTAAAAAAAAAAAAGTTTGTGAGTCAGTGTGCGCGGTTTGATCACAGCTTTTCCGGGGATGGCTCCTTGGTTGCATGACAGCTGGCCTGCTTTTTGCTTAGACTCATAATTTTAACCAAAAGCCCTCCTCAGCCCGAACCTCAGAGGAATACAAAGGAAGCAAAACAAGTGAATACGTGTCTCACAAACTGACAGGCGTGAGCATCATGTGGAGGTGGCTGCAGAAAACAGAGCAGCGGAGTAGCTGCCGCTGCTTTGCAAAAATACGGTTAAAACAGAAGCGTTTGTATCGTCTTTAACATCCGGGCCTGACTGCTGTTCACCTCAGCCGTGTCAGCTCAGGAGTCCTGGCTGCCACACAGGAAATGTGGAGACGTGCAGCTGAGTTTCTGTTGTGCCTTGTGGTTCGCCAGGCAAGACCGTGCCAAGGTCCCAGCGTCACTAGTCACAGTCAAACAGCTGATGTTTATGACAAGCAAATCAGCTGCTCGCCTCCTCCCCCCGCTGACTCGCTCTGCCTGTCCCCCAGGCTCGACCGAGGAGAACCACCATCTCCACACTTGACTTGTAGATAGTAAAAGATACCAGCCACCTCCATGTCAGTGTCATTCCCACACCTACGCTCAGCATGGGGATTAACACGTTAAAAAAAAGGCATTATTTCTATAAAACCCACAGTAGGCGTATTCCCTGAATGCACTGTGGAAATGAGAGCATTTTAGTGCTATCAAATGATTTAATGAGAAAAATCACACTACTTTAGTACTGTCGTCATTAAACAGTGGGCCATTTCCACAGTGCCAGAGGCTACAGAGGTGCATTTCTGGAGTGGGAGTTTAGATACATTTCAGCTGTAATTTATGCTTTTATTTGCCTCCAAATGGCTTTCTTTATGTTCTAATTACTGTGGGCAAACTAGTGTCTGTCTTTTCAGAGAAAAGACATCCCAGAGAAAGTCAGCAATTATGTTTCATGGTAATTACTGACCTTTGTGGCGCACTGCAACAGTAAAAACACACCCACTTCCTCCTCATTTCTACCCAGACGTGCACTGGCTGCCCAACAAAGGAAAGAAAATCCAAAAAATCTGCAGTGGGGAGTTATTGACCCAGCACTGATTTGGCAGTGTTTCAGTATGCCCTGTAGCTTTTATGACAGTATGGTTTATGTAACTGCCAATGGAGCTCATACAGATGAGTGGTCTGTAGCACACACACACACACACACACACACGAAAAAACACTCGTAGTAAAGAGCACACACAGACACACACACTCCCACTGCCTGCACAGTGAGGATGAGCAGGCTGATTTCTGAAGAGCTGAAGAGGCAGCAGCGGAGTGGGGTTACAGGATCAAAAGGGAAACAGTGTTTTCCTGTGCAGCCTTTCAGCAGAGCAGCATCCGCCACACGCTGACCGTCACCTCGGAGATACACACCGCCATGAATGACACCAACATGTCACTGTTACGGAAACCAAAAGGCATCTTTGCCCCGCGCGTGTAGCCCTCCTTAACCGTGTTGCCACCAAGATATTTCATCACATAGTGACTCTGATTGTGAGGCTCTCTCACAGGATCAGTGAATCCTATCAGATATATAATATAGATCTTATCTGTTTAATCTGTACACAAAGCAAAGTGCAAAAGCAACATGCCTTAACATCAACAGGAGTTTTTATTCTTCCCCCAAAATACCATAACTTGTCATTTTTGTGCAGATTGAAGATAATGATATGAAGTTAATTAGTAAAGTTGTTGTCATCGAAGCGATTAAGTGCATTTCACAAAATGCTGAATGTTCCTTCAAAATGTCTATATTAAAATACAAACTCTTCATATGATCGTTGCATGGTATACTGGTACAAGAAAGGTAGTGCAACATCATGCAGTGAAACAGTACAACGCTCCAGCTAAGTTCTGGTACTTTAAGAATGACAATGCAGAGCCGTAGGCTTTAACCTGTGAGCTGGATCGATGCAGCAGTGGTGCAGTGTGTTTGTGTAATCCTCAGAGGACTCGATGGGATCGGGATCCTGCGAGAACTTTGCTGCGGTCAAAAGATAAACCGCAGGTCCCAAGATTTAGCTACCAGAAGTCAAGATGGAGTCAACAAATGAAGCAGAGAATAATATTAAAGCAGGTCATGAACTGCTTGCTGGCTGCACAGCTCCACTCTGAGTCTGTGTCTGTCAGCAGAACAAAAACAAGGGAATTAACAAAACAGCTCTAATTCTTGACCAAATGTACTGAAACAGTGTGATTTTTACAGTTACTGTGGTGTCTCCCAATCTAAGCAGCTTCTCTCCATCATCATCTCTCAGAATTTCAACTAAATTTCTTATAATTTTGCTAGTTTTTGTTTTTGAAGCCTCTCACTGTCTAATGCTGCAGTACTTCTCTCTGCCTGAACTGTTACTGATGCACAGTGGGGGCGCTGTTTAACAAGTGATAAAGAAATCACAGAAACTCAAGTATAGTAGATATCAGACGATTGCATACCATTTCAATCTTTTATTAATTTATTTTTGCATTTTTAATTAATAAAAAAATATATTTTAGGTTACATGTTAGCCTTTTACTATTCAATCACATCTTCTGTATCGGTATCAAGATATTTATGCAGGGTATCATACTATCACAACTTAATATTGGTTGTTAATTACACTGGTATGTATCATTGTATAATCAGACCAGTCTAAGGCTCCATGTGTGTGTGGATCCTTGGGTTTATTAAGATGCAACTGCATTAAGATTACATTTAAGAGTGCCGGCTCGACAACCATTGAAATGGGGATTTAATCAATGTCATTATTACTCATATTTTCCTAACACAAACTAAAAACGCTTCCAGCCTCCAGCATCCCATTCTGCAGGCAGATAACCGAGTTTGGCTCAGAGTGAGGGAAATAAAGGCCGGCTCTCAGCACAATGAAAGGAGGTGGATGTTTTTAAAGGAATCTCTCTGAAAACCTCCACACACTCTCTCTCCCTCCGTCTCCTGATGAATGTGCCCAATCACAGATAAAACCTATTTACATTTCTCTGACTGCAATGTGCTCACACTGTATGCACACTGAATCTTCTGTTATTCTGCTTCGCTCACCCTATGTTTGTGTGTGTGTGTGCCTGTATTCTTGTCTGCATGCATGTGTGTGTGTGTTTATTTTTTTCTCCTTGAAGTATCCTAATTGAAAGCCTGGAGGCACAAACTCTGATGCAGCCACTATGGAGTTTGCCGGCAGTATGCTACAGTAGCTCTGCTGTTTGTGAGTGTGTTTCACCTAAAGGCACACAAAAACACACACATCAAAACACTGTTTGTTGACCTTGTGTCCCTCCGAGTCTGTTAATGATTAATGAGAGGCACAATATGTATCTCTGTGCTCCCCAGCTCCCTTGTCAACGTCACGTAATTACTGTTTTCTTTTTCTGCCTGATTGGTTTCTCATCTACTTGTCCCTGCTTCTCACAGTGTGTGTGTGTGTCCACAGGTGTGCGGATGCCACTGTTGGTGTGTGTGTGTTTATCTGCAGAGCGAGGATAGCCCCTTTTCCCCCTCAGTAATCTCATTCATGGAGCTGCTGTTATTGCAGTTTACATTTGGCTCGGCCCCAGAGCTGCTCAGCCGTGATGGTTCCTCCTCTGCCCTCCGGAGTGTTAGAGTTTCTCGCCACCTCTGCACTGAGCTCAGCACCCTCGCCATAAACAAAATGACCTCAAGTCACGGCTTGTATTGAAGCCAAGTTGTGGCCTGTCAAACCCAGCAGAGCCGTCCTGAGGGTAACATCGTGATGATCACGGCCGAGCGGCGCCCACATGGAAGGTGTTGTTATCTCAGAGGAGAGAGTCAAAGGTTCCTCTGAAGCTGCTTCAGTTCAAACTCTAAATCTGGTGATCAAGGTGCTTTTACTGAGGATGGATGGAGCTTGACAGCCATCGCTTTTATAAAAACATTTCAAGGACTTGTTCTTAAGAACAAATTATTCTTCAACACAGAGCACTCAAACTAAACAGAGTATATGGATTCATTAAAGTCAATGACCAAATGAATAATGTTGGCTTTTTATATTTTGAGCTCCCACAACTATCAACTAGCAAAGCTGTAAAGCAAAGAGACTTCTGCTGTCTTCACCCAAAATGCAAAGCAAACTTTTTCTTTGTGTGACGGGTGTTTGTCCACGGGATCATTTGTGTTTATTGTCATTACTCACGTGAGATGTGCCGGTGTGGATAACAACAATGTTTCTTTCTGTGTCTAAAATAATCACCAATGCTGCTTTGAACACGTTGTGAAAGAATGAACTACATCATGATGCTTATTCGTAAAAAAAAGTCTGAATTCTTGCTTTGACGACATTGACGATCTTGAGCCACAGGAAAAAAAATCCAACTTTTAGACATTTTACACACTAAAAAGTTAATTAGCAGACTAACCGTATCTGCTTGATTGCTTACTACTTACTAATATAACTGTGATGCTGTGGTTGGCTTGAAAAAGAACTTATCAGCAGCACGTTGTAATTTCTACCTCTGTGCACATTAAGATATAAACTACAATCATGATTCCAAAAGAGTTTGGATGCTGTAATTATTATGCAATGATCTGCTAATCTGCTAATATATTTTTCAGGATAAGGAGATTTTCCCCAAACAACAGATGTACGACCTGATATTAAACATAATATGAGCGGAACGTGATTCGGGTATAAATATATAGTGTTTTCATGGACATACAGAAGCTCGAATCAAACGTAAGCCTCCAGTCTTAAGATCTGGACCAAGCTGGTTTTTCATGCCTCTGAATCTTCATATGTGAATGTTTAAATGATGCAAAAGCCTATATAGACTTTACAGCTGGTCTCTGTGTGTAATACAATATTAATCCTATTGCAACTGCGATGTAACATTACATCAACATTTGATCTCCAACAGCAAACATGAGTAACTCAGCGAGATGATCTTGAGGGCAGTTGTGTTTGTAGTGAGTGCAGATGCAGGCGGTGTGGACCCACTGGTTTCCTCCCTCGGACTCAGCTGGTGCTCCATTAGCGTGTTGTGAGGGAGCAGCTACAGCGCAGGCACCAGTTCATTTCATGGCCATTACAAGAGGCTGATGGAGAGACTCCGCTCTTCTCTTTGAACTGGGATTAGTAAACGGGAAGAACAAAACTGCGCTCTTATCGGGCTCCGATATTTGTGTGGAGCGGCAGGAGGGCCGGAAGAGAGCTGAGCTGTGTGACTGTAATGTGAAACAGCACGAAGCAGCGTGATGAGTCGTTTCACTTCGCCAGACAAATGAAAAGAGAGGACAGGTATCAGTCTGATTAGCTCAGCAGGTAAACATAAACTGTGCGCCTGTATCTCACACACTCCACTTTTTCTTTATAATAAACAAAATTCTGAATTTCATCAAAGACTAGCCCCTCAAATTAGACATTTCTTCCCAACAGACACGGGTGTGTTGTGCTCGGAGCTTGAAACCCCCCCGCCCCACCCGTCCCTCTCCC
>CAFUXE010000564.1:448607-480581 GCA_903364295.1 Serranus cabrilla | reverse complement strand
ACTCCACTTTTTCTTTATAATAAACTAAATTCTGAATTTCATCAAAGACTAGACCCTCAAATTAGACATTTCTTCCCAACAGACGCGGGTGTGTTGTGCTCGGAGCTTGAAACCCCCCCGCCCCACCCGTCCCTCTCCCAGCATCAAAGCACAGCGCACGCTGTTTGAAATTCATTGAAAGCATTGGATTAATAATGCAGAAAGAGAAGCTCAGAGAAAGAGGACACATAGCACGATGCCTTCCCCGACTCCTCAGCTATTACAGCACGGAAACCCTTCTGACATGACCGAATGGGAAACCTTTGAACGAGCGAGGGAATAGCTGTGAAAAGGTAGCGGTGAGAGTAGCTGGAGCTAAACCTCCCAGGAGGCAGCCGGATACACGCTACCTAAATGAAACCATTTCCTGGCTCTGTTTTGTTACCGTGCCAGCTCCCCCAGTGCTGCACTACACATTTGTTCAAGATGGAATAAAAAAGAAATCTATCCGTGATGCCTGATTGAAATACAAGTCATTTTCTTTCACAGATTTTACCAAACAAAAGCTTTACCTCTACGTGAACCTGAACAATAAAGGAAGTCCCCATTCACAAATATAACCACATTTGATCTCTATTCTCTCCATCCGTTTGCTCAAACATGTAGAAGTCTGCATCTGTTTGCTTTTGTGCCAAGAGTGAGATGAGAAGATTGATGCTACTCTTACATCTGCCCATTAAATATTAAACAAGGACCAGGTGACAGTTAGCTTAGCATAAAACCTGCAAACAGCCAGCTTTGCTGTATCCACCTACCAGCCCTCTAAAGATGTACGCATCTGGCACAGAAACACAAAAACACAAGCCCACTCCCACACACACACACATGGTCAGTATGTCCATTTACAGCCAGTTTACAGCTAATATCTGTGCAATGCAAACTGCTGTTAGTGGCATCTCAACACAGACGGCACAAACCAGCCTCAAAGATGTGCGTAAACATAATGCACATCTGTTACGTCTCACCATCCAGTTGGTTCAGCCATAGGCATGTGCAGCCTGGTCCGACATAATTGTTAGAACTGGGTTTCAAATGTGCTATTACTGACTTTCTGAATCCAAACATAACCTTAGAGGGGAGAATTCTGATGCATCTAAGAATCAATTTTTCCAGACCCCCAATCTCATTTGTTCAATATGTACAAAAACGGAAGTTAGAAATAAACAAAGTGCTGCTCCCAGTAACAGCTCCAGAGGGTCACAAGCTCAGCCGAGAAATAGTGCAATTCATAGTGCTGTGTTTTCATATTTCACATATTAATGTGTTATGAGTTCTTTTCATCTAACTTGTGGCAAGAAACCAAAGAAGTGTCTTTACCTAAATGTCAAACTATTCCGTTTAACTTGGACGGCATTTCAAGGTTTGATACCCTAATTAGTTTTTTGGTCACTACCTTCTCTCGAAACTTCTTTGACTGCAAAGACTGGAAGCCTAACTGCTGCAGTCCTATCTCTCCCTCTCTCCCCCGTTTCCTCTTTTCAGGCAGGCGGAGAGTTGATTCTGGTCATTTATCTTCCCAGTGCCAATGTTTGTATAAGTACGTGTTAACTGCAGAGGGAGTTATTGATCCTGCTCCTTGTCTTCATCCTCCGTTCCCTCTTCACTACAGAGGAAGAAAAAAAAAAAATCCCATCATCTCGGCTCCCACCCAGGCTGTGCATATGAAAAAACACGGGCTGACAACCCGTCTCCCAGCTGGCAGTAAACTGTAAGGTGATGATGGGGAGAGTGACACTGTAATACCTGCAATAATTTCATATAAGGGTTTTTTCTGCACAGCCAGGTTCAAACTGACACACACTGATTGTATTGGGACTCTCAAGCCTTCAGCCTCCTCCACCATGGTGGGTGGTTTCAGATAGAAATCATAAACGTGACAAAAACGTTATTAATGTTACTCACTATCTGGTTTAGGCAGTTTCTGGGAGTTTCCATAAGGGAGCATTTCCTCCACAGTGTCTGAATGCTGAATGTTTTTGTGAGTTGTGTTTGTGGCAGTGACAAAGTGTCGGAGTTTAGAGTTTCTGCGCTCCTCCTCCACTGAATCCCACCTGCTCTTTGCTTGTGGCTGTGAAGATAAATGGGCCACCAAGGCGGTCCCAAACACCGGCCCAGGGACATCAATTATAACAGGGAGAGATAATGCTGAATTAATTAGCAATGGGCTGATATGCAGGAGCAGCAAACGACAGGATCCTTTGATGCTATCAGGTTTTTAGCTGCATTGGCACTGAACACCTTCAATGGCTAAAATTGAGTCTAAAAATGTTCTTTTCTTTAAATGAGTACAGTGAGACACTTTAAAAACAATTCTGCAGAAAAGAGAATAAAAAAATAAATACATTTAGGGAAAATAATCTTATGTCCTACAAGAGTTTGATGATGAAAACTCTAATCTACAGATTGTAAATGTGAAGCTTAAAAGCTTAGCTTACAACAACAGTCTTGTAAAACTTTTCATTTTATTTGAAGAAAGAATTATTTTTTTAGAGTTTGTTTTTTATATGAATGATACGAATGTGATATAGCGTGTTAACGAGTAAAGTGCCGGTTACACATTTGTTAGCTTCTTCTGACAGAGCCAGCGAGCTGGTTATCTCTATTTTCCGATCTTGATATGAAGCTAAATAGCTGTTGGCTCTAACTTCATATGTATTAGCTGGGTTTCAGAGTGACATCATCAGTGAGATATGTGTACACATGGAGGAAAAAAGTTCCCTATCCCAAGAACAAAAGCCTCCCTGTTAGCTCAAAGTGGAGAGTTAGCTATTAGCTCCTGTGATCTGGTCAGAGTCAGGAGCTGGATTTCCATTAAGGTCCAACTGAATTTTGAACAAAATTTTGAAATGTTGCATAAAAATAAAATCGAATTAGGGATGTTTTCATCACTTGGTTTAGAGCAAATAAACAAAGCTGCATGAACGTACTGTGGTCAGAAGATGGCAGCGTGATGTGTTGCTGTAGGCAAAGCTGTCAGGAAACAGCAGAAGAAGAAGAGATTGGGCGAAAGAGAAAAAACGTGGCCACCCACGAGGGAAAATGGAGTCTTCGGGAATTGAATAAAATTGGGCAACTTAAAATTGTTCCTTCATGTCAGCTCGTCTTGACCGGCAGAGAGGAAACAGATGATCAGTCAGAGTGGGATGTTCACTGCTCAGACAAAGTGTTTCCATCTCCATTTTAGCACATTACCTATTTTCAGAAAAAGACAAATAACCCTTCAAGCGAGTGTAAAAACTTTTATGTGCATTTTCAAAAGTTTTATCAAATTTTGATGTTTCAATCAAGCTTTGCTCGTGGAAATCTTCAAAATGTGCATAGCAATACGTTTTATGGGTCCAGTATATACTGAAGAAATCACAGGTTTTTGCAAATCTTATGAATATAATAACCACACCTAACTAGAATATGTTGACTAACCACAGGTGACAGTTTACATGTTGTAAAAAACGGAGCATTTTCTAAATGCCAGAAAGACCATTTACCTCTAAATAGTTTAGTAGTTAAATATTATTTCATGTTTTCCCAGAAACCGGCTGAGACAGATATCTGAACAGTGCCCATCCTCATATTTAACTTTCAGCAAGAGAGCAAAACATGTACCTTGTAAAAGACAAAACTCTCTCTACTTAATCCCATATGAAGCTTTGATGCACCTTGAAATGCAAATTAAAATAAATGCAGAATAGAAATGTATCTTTCCAGTGTCCCCAGTACCACCTTCACACTGTGTGCTTCATAAGACACTGGTGATGTAACCTCACCACACCCCCTCCCTCCTTACTTCCTTTCCTCAATCTGGCCTTGCTCCTTTTCTTTACAATACTTACATGCTCCTTTATCTTTCCTGTGATATCCCTTCTCGCTCTCGCTCTGCTGCATGTTAAAAGCACGACTATAATATGTTTCTAAGAATAGCTTTCCCTAATCTGCTCGTTGTGATGGAGTGTCACTCCTGTGCTCCTCTCTAACACCATATCTGCTTTTCTCTTTTCACACCTCTAATGCTGTCGCCACCTGCCCGAGCCCGGCAGACCTCAGTGTCCAAATGATTTCAATTCAACATGCTTTATCTGCTTTTTTTATGTCAAGCGTTAAAACCATCCGTAAACATTAAAAAAACACATATAAATGAGCAATTATTTTTCCATTTTTGCCATTAATTCAACATTTGTGTGTTATTTCTCTGGAGATCAGCGCAGATTAATGTGAGGGAGCGAGTGTGTTGGGAATGCAGAAGTACTATGGCTGCGTGGGAAATAAATGGCTGCAGGATAATGAAAGTTGACATTTAGATAAATGTTGCTGCATTAGTATGTAAGAGCATAATGATTGTGTTATAACGACTAAGTGTGGCTGTGTACCGTTATGCAACATCCCATCTGAGAAGTCTGTACAATAACTGGTGAGATTTGAGATGTTTGCTTCTTTTTGCTGTTTTTCTCCATTTGCATCCATCAGTCCGACCATTTTTTACACTTCTGTGTCTTGTGATGTGAGGTGAATTTAAATGAGAGTGGATGTGATTATTACCATATGGCCAACAAGAACCAACGCTGTATAATCATCATGAATTCTCACAGTTGGGTAGTTTGGGATGTGTTTTCCCCCTCTCCTTCTCCTTCTCTCTGTAAATTGACTTGAAGCTGTTTTGAATGAAACACTGAATATATGCAGAATATTATATCTATGTGTCAAATATATTATTGGTTGTATATACTGATGCCACTGGGTGCTTTTTTTCATAAAGTTCTCAAGAGTAAAAGGTGTAAAATGATTCCAGAAGGAGTTTATACTCCGTTAAAGTAAACTCTGACTTCATCACTGCCTTAGGATGTATTCTGTGATTGCTTTCTTTTATTGTGAAAAGGCTCAGGCCTTTATTTAAAGTTTAGGTTGATCCAGCAGAATGCATGGTTAGCCTCCTTATAGTTGATTATTCGACAAAATGATCGTTTTGTTGAAAGCAAACGATTAAATCAACTAATCTATCAGTCAACAAAATACGTGTTAGTTGATGAAGAATCTCTTTAGTCGAGAAAATGCACATGCTGGTGCATTTGACAGCCTACGGAACTCTAGTTTTTTACCTTTTTCTTCACTCTGAGACAAATAAAACAGCAAAACAGTGGGAACTAGGCCATTTCCTCCATTTCATGTGTATATTGTCTGACCTCTGTAGTGTCACAGTGCCAAACTGTAGGAAACAGCAACACCTCCGGCATCGTTTCACTCCTGGTCCTTTTTACTGTCACAGGGTCCTCGGCCTGCGGGGTCTCCTCTGCCCGGCTCATGCGGTCAGAACAAGGGGACCCCGCTGGCTATCATCCTCCAGAGTGGAGGCTTTAGAGTGCGTGCTAGCAGATTAGGTGGCAGCTTAGCCCCCAGTAGATGTCAGAACAATCATGAGGACGAGGCTTAATTAGAAAAGGGCACAGAGAAGTGGCGTGCGTTCACTTCATCTGGATATGATGACAGAGTTTTAGGAAAATCCTCTTTTGTTTTGCTGAAGTCTGGTGGATTCAAGTTTGGAAAAAAATCATTTTCCCTTTTTGCATTACAGAGACAAGGATCCGGAGCAGCTGCTGGCAACAACAAGACATCTGGAGCACAAGGTAAAAAAAAAATTACATTCACTTTAACTTGCATAAGCAGCATGTTAAGGACAGACTTTAACAGCTGTCAAATAAAGCATTTTAAAGTTGAACCATTTTTTAAAATAAACCCAACAAATGGGCAACTTACAGTGGGACAGAGGATGATTGAAGAGAAGACAGGATGAGAGGAGGGAGGGAGGGGAAGTTTACAGCACACATGGGTCTAAGATGAGCTTTAAAAGGCACATGTCACATGACTGACAGTAACGGGGTCTGAAGGACAGCTGCCACACACACACACACCCACACACACACACTCACAGAGAACCTGCCCTCAGGGCATTCCGTCAAATCTCATCATGATCGGACGAGAGTTCAGAGTGCCATGTCATCGTTTACATGACACGAAGCACATTTCATATCAAGCATTGGAATTACTTATCTGTCATTTTTTATCAGTTTTTCCTCGTCTCTTGTCAGATGTGATGCCCTCCAGTCACGACTGCCCGAGCTCTAAAACTGTGCCATTTATTCTGAGCTTGTACATGATTGTTCATCAGTAATGACTCACTGCTCTAAACACATTTAGAACAAAGCCATGCAGGAATTTCTAGCGTGCATCAGCTATGCTAATAGTTTGGTGTTTGGCAGTATATCGTTTTATAGTTTCTCTTGACAAAGCTTTAACTCCCTGACTCAGCTGGGTGAAATAACAGCAGACGACGCTGAGATGACCATCAGCTCGTGTAAATCCAACCCTCTGATGATTGCCTCCCCGAGCAGAGACAGACCGCCTGTATCCGTCTGTCCTGGGGGAAATAAAGATCTCGCCAAGTGCATTACAAATCATGTTTATTGTTGAGCTTTCTGTCATTAAACCTATCATCGCGAAGCAAATAAAGCCTTCAACGGGAAAACTAATATCTTCCCGGCTTTTACTTCCTCTAAATCACAGCAGTGATTTGGTGTGTCGGCCTGAGTCAGCAACACTTCACAGTTTGAGATTAAGGCAAGAAGAATGAGCTGATTTTGATTTGATAAAATAGTGCGTTCTGTGATTAATTCAATGAATATATACAAAAAAGAGGAAAACTAGCGCTTATATTAAATTGGGTCTTCTACTACATAGGACTGTCTAAAGATTACATGTATAAAAAGATTGTTTTGTAATGATCAACGTAAAGGCTGGATCTGTGAGGGTCAGTTTTGTAATGTTGTATATACCACAACAGTCAAACAGAAAGTTAGAAAAAGTGTGTAACCTTGAACAGGCAGGTGAATAACCTGCATTTGGTGTATCTGCCTGCCTGACATTACTCTTTCAGGGTCCTCAGGGAATCAGTGGCAGCACCACAACTTTAGGAAGTTCCCAGACTCTCAATCAAACAAGGTCAAAAAAAGGCTCCTCCCATTGCCGTGTCACTGGACATTTCAGAGTGTGAAAAATGTGATAAAGAAGGGAACAAAGTTTTAGCTTTACATTATTTGAGAAACTTAAATTTCTTGAACAGTCCATCTCAAAGAGAAACCAATAAATTGATGTAGTTTAACCACAGACTGTATAAAAGAAATCATCACGGTGACCTCACTCATTGGCCTGGAAGTATTAACTTTGGCCTAATGGCCATTGCAATCTCGTTTTTGTGGAACCAGGAGTGAAAATTTTGGCTATAAATCATATATAAGTCATTTTCTCAAAAATTCTTTTAAATCTGACTTCATTTTGCAGCCAGGGGAGTTCTGCCCTGCTGGCCATTAGAAACAATGCAGGTTTAGGGCACTTCAACTTTGGCTTCACTTTTCAGACCTGGAGGTTGAAAAAAAAAAAGCCACTTTATTTCCAATTGTTATATGATTGAAAGAAGCTTTTAACCACACAACCACTGACCCTGTTTGAATAAAAAAAATAAATAAATAAATCACCCTATTAACCAAAGTCACCGTTCAGCAACACCAATTTATGGATCCAGATTCCCTCGAGCAGTTGGCATGAAACGGCGTCTAATTTTTCACTGCCTGTAGATTTCAGGTCCACCTTTCTATTCACTTAATGAAAAGAGTGGAGGGAAGTACACAGCCCGCAGTACACACACACACACACACACATACACAAAGCACTCCTTTGTTGTCTGACCTTGACAATTAATTTGATGCCTGGAAAAACTGCTTTCCCAGCGTGTCTGAAGCGTGCCTCTCACCGTGGAGAGAGAGCGCTCTCAGAGTGGGCGAGGAGGGAGTAGCGCCGCTATTGACTCTCGCCCACTCTACATACCCCCAGCACACAGTCTTTAGAGACAACCTCTCACAGGCTCAAGGACAGCCACACAGAGATGTATTCCTATTCACTCATTTTGAACTGGGTACAAGTACATGCAGCGGTGACGCACCTCAGGGACGCAGCACAGCCTGTTTACCTGATAACAGCACCGACGGAGAAGCTGGAGGACGGAAGTGTTTATTGTCCAGATAACAAGACTCAAGCTCAAGATTGAATGTTTATCAAGTGCACACAATTGAATCTAATTTTTTTTCTGCTTTGCTGCATTTAGCCACATAGCGCAGGCTGTACTGGGGCCATTTTTTTCTTTTTTTCTGAGGTTTAAAAAGCACTTTCATGTAGTAGCTAATAGAGATGGACTCAATATCACGACCTAAGTGTTTATCAGTCAGAGTTCATTTTCAGCTGTACCATTTTCAATCACTAAATTTTCCCTTTCATGTTTATTTTTGCCCTTTTTGGGGCACTGTTGAGCTACTGTCAGTGAAATTCAACAGGAAGAAATGTCATTTAGGAACTCAAAGAATATGACCCTCTCCCTTTCCTACGAGACTTTTAATTTGAAAAATATGAAGAAAGTGTTTTATTGTTTCATTGACAGTCCAAGCAACTATAAATATGAAAGTATAGATATTCATACCAAATCAGGCATTGCAGCGATTTATGCATGCGGCTATGCTGCATTGTTGGAGTGCCAGTTAAATGGTCAATTTGTGTGCAATGATAAATACATATTTTAAATCTTGATACTGTTCAACATGTCACTGCAGGGCTGTTCATTTTTTTTTTCTGGCCTCACCTGTCCCATATGAGCAACAGACCTTTGTCTGTACTGTGTTCGGTAATTTGAGACCAAAATTAAAATACTCAAAACCGCAGACTGCATCACCTTTACAAGCTCTGTCCTTTGGCCCTTTAAGTCATCTTTTGTGACATTGGTCAACATGGTTAGAGCCCAGATGTCTGTGTGTATCTGGGCCATATGCCCCATATGTTCACTGACCTTATGAGTCCAAGCACAACACAGACTGTCCCTGTCACTGCAACAGCTGGGGCAGCCTGGCTTACTACAGCTTTACATCATACTGTACACACACACCACGCCGACAGGAGCATTAGAAGACAGCACGGCTAATCCTTTGGTATGATGCTATCATATGTGAAATAATCATCTGCTTGTTCATGGATGAAACATGCTCCATTTCATTATATAAATGTTAAGCTTGCAGACTATTGTTAAAGAATAATGCATAAGTGCAAACTGCCACGCCAACAGCACCTCCCCCCTCGATTCAAACCGGCCCACCTTAGAGATCAAAGTCATCCTTTTAAAATTAGCCTGCGACAAGCTCTCTAAAGTGAAGATGACCCATTTTCAGCTTACTTTTTAATTAGCTTTACTGTACTCAATTATAGCCATAATGAATTTGTCTTATTCAGTCATATATTGTTAGTAAATGCACACTATATCTCTGTTTCAGAAGCATTTTGAGGCCAAAAGAGCTCAAAACACACATTTCCTCTGTTGGTCTTTGAACATCCCACGTTTTTTTTCAAAATATGTGACCACATCCAAGTAGGTTACACAGACGCTTCCTCGCCAAAGCCAAATAAAAGTTGACACACAGTAAAAAAAAAAGAGCCCACAGTAGCGATCGATACAGAGCCGGTCCTTCATGTGTATTTGTGTATCGATCGCTGTGGTCTCTCTCACGCTTCGCTGCCCCGCGGGTGCTTCAAGGCCTGAGGGGTCGCTGATATTTTCCTTTCACTTTCACACACTGACTTTCAACTAGACACAAAAACACTGGCAGGCACAAGATGTGCACACAAACACACACACGTTCCTGCGCACATAAACACACACTTTGACACCACACACACACAAATGCTGTTCCTATCTTTTGAAAACATGCAAGATGCCTCAGAGACCAAATCCTTCAGCTCTGAACGGTGGATGTCTTAGTCTTACATGTTTTAGCCACTGGAGTAACAGCACTGCAGCCTCACTGCTGACATATATGCCTTAAGTTGCTTTTGCAGGAATAAACTTAAAGACAAGATGAATAGGAAAACAAACAAACAAGCTTTTTAACATTGGCAAGTAACACACTTAGTTTGTTTTCTTGTCAGACCAAACAACAGATTGCAATATTACTTGGAGTGCTGAATCCCCAAAAATAATTAAATCAGACAATGAAAACTTCTGAAGGAGTTTCTACTGGAGCCAGATATGGTGCCGACTTTGGGTTTGTAATGGTGTGAGGCACGATTACATTTTGCGCAAGTTGAATTTTTTAAACTCATGCGAGAAACAGCGTAAAGATTCTGCTGCAGAGCATAGACCTGATCAATCCAAACTCCATTCAGAAAACAAGTATTTTAAGAGTTGTTTGCTTGTCGTCTGGCTGTCAGACCTGAAAAAACCTGAATTCAGACTTTTTACTCATCGGGGTCAGGATGCACTGATTTCAGCATACTTTGGATCCGTTTATTGCAATCAAATAACAGCAAAATGTGTTTGTTTTGGGCTCATACTGCTGTATTAGTGATGTTCCGGCAGTCAACCAGACAAAGCATTTGTTTTTTTTGTTTTTTTTTATGTATATGGGACTTCTACAACACGTACAAAGCCACAATTAGTGGTTATTTGGTCACATTTGTGGACAGAAAGAAAAGGCAGAACGAAACGTCCATATCTACACTGGTGTGTCTTGTGAGAGTAATGCAAATAAACACAAATGATCCCACAAAGATGTGCACTGCATGTTGTGTGACAACACAAGACAAACATACAGTAGACTTGAACAAGTGCAAATGTGCAGCAAGGGACATTTAAGTGACAAATGCAGCACCGCAGCATCTTAAGCCCAAACAGATGTCCACGCACTGTTACACACTTTAATACCGAGTCTCACTTTACTCTCCACAATCTGTCTCCCTTGTCTCAAGGTCTAAAAGTCCTCCTTTAATGCTTCTCGTCCTCCGCTTCCACAAATCCCTCTCATGGCTCAACTGGTTTTAAGCAGTGAAATCAATAAGACGTCCCAGCTTTCACTGGGCTTCAGAGCAGCTTTTAAAAGACATTCTGAAACACAGCCAGCCAACGATGGTCTTATCGTGTCACTTACGAACCTGTTCCATCAAAACTATAGATAAAGTCGGAGACGTGCAGGAAAGTCATATCTGAAGAAAGTACATCCGTTGAGCCCCAAACCTAGAAACACAGAGGCTTGTATTTCAGCAACTGCCACACACCAACACCATAAATAAATACATTTTTCTCCTCCTCGCTGAAAGCTCGGTCAACATGATCCAGACTGGCACTCTGACAGCAGATATAACACTCCCATTAGGTGAAGACAGGGACACTGAAAGTGCTGCCAGACGTAATAGGTTTGTAATCTGTTTGTGCGTGTGTGTGTGACGCGGAGGAGATGAATCCTCAAACGGAGGAGAATGATCCGTCATTGTCACATCCAGCCGTGGCCTCTTGTCTTATAAAAATTGATGAAATCTGCCCTCAGGATTCGTCAACAAGACGACACGGCTTGAATGATTCATCTGAAATATTAAACTGGACTTGATTGGTTTGCGTGGTTACAAAAATATGTTGAGCACATACCAAATGGAAAACTAAATTTGCTGTTTAACGTACTGAGACACAACATGCACAAACTTAAAATCAAAATCAAACATTGAGGAAACGATGTGTGTGGTCTCAAAAACGGGATAGATGCCAAAGTAATACATATTATGTTTCCATTTTTGGAAATCATAAGATACGATGTGCTTCGTTGTCAGACTGAAGAACCAAATTGCATCAGAAACGTATGTTTTTCTATGAATCAGGCTCTAACAGAACATTATTTGTTCCAAACTGTCACGGTCCAGGGATGCAGCCGTATGTAAATTGATACACATATTTTCCGAAGTTCACAAGCATGAATTCCGCCTGGAAACTTTTCAGCAACGCGTGCTGAGGTTGACACAGCTAGTGTGTTCGATTTGGCTCAACCATGTAAGAAGGAAACTTTGACAATCTGACAGGCGCTTTAGTTGAAGCATACTGACCCTTAACTGCATCACCACTTCTAATAAATGGTCTTAAAGTCTGTGAGTAGATGTCCCAGTATTTCTTCCTGCGCTTGAAGGCAACACTTCCTGCATGTGCCTCCGCTCAGACTGAACCTAGACTTCTTAAAAAGATGTCAGCGTCTTGTCTTACAAAGATTATGAACATGTCTGGTGTCGACACGGTGGAGGGTACAGCTCAATAGCTAATGCTGCTGGGACGAAAGCAGCAGGCATTAGAGCGTTGGAAAATTCAATATCAATTAATGCAGGATTCAAAGCTCGGCTTGACACAGCAGTTAGTGTTTCCCCCCTTGAACACAGAGAGAGAGGTACTCAAGCTCAGCGCCCCGAGGGAACCCGAGGATTAGCTGCAGAGTCGATACATGAGTCGCCTCTCTGCCTTCCTGCTCTCCTTTCTGCTCATCTCCCCCTCTCTCTCTCTCTCTCGGTCATGTGTGTCCATCGAAAGTGCGCTCAACCGGCCAAACTCGAGCAGGTCAGTAGGAGTGTTGCAGTGCAGAGCAGATAACAGCCTCCATGATCACCTTGGTAAAGATACAATTAGTTAGCCTGAGAAATTAAAAGATTAAAACAGCTTAATGATGATTAGTTTCCCCTCGCTGTGTGATAATGTCAGTCTCTCTTTCTAATCTAATAACAGTTTATAGTATAGATTGTGAAAGCAGTGTCAGGTCCACAGGTTTCCCTGGACCAGAGACACACGTATCTCCTGATTGTTATTCTTGGTGACATCAAGTGTCGCAGTGAAACCTGTTACCCAGTGAAGCTTGGGTAAATGTTGGCTCGTCGTGGTCTTTTAAAGTCCTGAATATCCCTCCCTTCATTACAGCCTCGGCCGTGCTGCAGCACGTTCCTGCTGCACAGCAACGAATTAACAGCACATTATCAGAAACGACCACATCTTGTCTTACGGGTAACTGATTAGCTGGTCATGGAAGTATATTTCAACAAACTCTTACTCAGTACTTAATGTTTTTTAAAATACAAAAGAAATACTTTTATTTGCCTCATCATAAAAACAACGTGTTTATAATGATGATTTCATGTTAACCTTCAATTAAATATGATGTAGACAAAAAACGGTTTAAATCCAGGTTAAACACACATGTCCTTGGTCAGCTCCTGGGTAAACTCTCTTTCCTTTGGCTCAATACTGTCCTCTGCTCCTACCTTCTTTAAGACTTCATTGACCGCAAGATAAAGACACTTTTCTCTCCTAATGCTTGCTGAAAGCAGCTTGTATCAGTTTTTTCTGGGATTACAGGCGTTTCCTCTTGGTCGGTGCTGGCTGAGCTCCAGAGGGGATTAAGAACTGAAGATCAATTCATGCTCTGGCCTTTGACCAGAGAAATGACTGGCCAGGCTCCCACATAACAACTCTGCCCCACTATTATTCTGAGGGATGGGTTTATGGTGGACATTTCACCGCCCAACACTAAATTATGTAACCATTTTTCAAGCTCACAAATGAAGCTGATAATTCATCTGACAGTAGTGATGTGGAGATAGATCCGTTTTCTGAGGGTTTCAGCAAATGAGTACGTGTAAGTCAGGAAGCAGGCAGTTTGATTTGATTTAAGTTAGAAATGTAAACCTTATATAAAACATTCAACTATTGAAATCATATCATTTTTTGCTCAACAAATTAGTTGAAAACATCATTTTAAAACAAGAACCCTTTAAGAGGGGCTTTCAATATGCTGAATATGCTAAATTGGCGACTTCTGCATGTGACTTCCCTTTGCTTAGTGACTGAAATGACCCATAGTGTCTAAGTGGCAGCCGTTATAATAGCTGGTCGATGATCTTAATGCTAAGAAAAGGTGCTTCAGTGCTCTCTTTCTTCTTCCACTCCAAATGTCTACAACAAATGCCGTCACACATTACATAACCTATTGTAAGTACGACTGGATTCTCTGCACTGTGGCTTCCTTCTGCAGATGAATCCTTGACCTCATGATGTTTTCCACTGAGGTGAAAGGAAATGGATGTGGGACATAATGTTTTTTCCTATATGTCTTTGTACACTGCTGTGACCCATCGTTTCCTGTCCCTTCCAGATGTGTCCAAGGCGGACCTCCCAGAGGACTTTGACATCGACATGGAGAACCCGGAGACCGAGAAGGCGGCTGTTGCCATCCAGTCCCAGTTCAGGAAGTTCCAGAAGAAGAAGCGCGATGAGAAGTCCTAGTGAGCGCCGCGCTGCTCTGCCACTGTGTGTGGAGACGGCACAGTGACGATGGTGTGACATTTGCATGTAAACAAATTCATACCTGTTGGAACTCCAGGGGTTGTGATGGCGTCGGGGGGGGGAATGCAATAGCCTGTTTATCATAAGACATGTCTGTGAATTTTCATTATCCTATTATTATAATAATTTATTATTTGACTGCTGTATCAATAAGTAAGTAACAGAAAGATTTAGAGAGAAAATCTGTCCCATGTATCATGACGTCTAGCTGGTGTTTGTGTTAGAATATTTTTTTGTACTTATCCCAGCCTCAATAGTTATAAGTGCAACATCCCTTTCTGTACTGCTTTCTGTACTATGTTTCCCAGAAACAGCTGGATATGTGTGAGTAGATGGAGCTAACGCTGATGTTAGAGGGAGGGTTGCTTTTTGGAAACTTAGCCTGGAGCTTTCCATCCTGAACAGAGTATTTCACCCGGAGGCGTTTTTCTTACCCGCATGGTACTATCAAAGTGTGTATCAATGTACATTGAATAAATAAAGACTCTGTGTGGAACTTGTGTACAGTCTATGGAAAAACTAACATTTGACAAGCACCTATCAGAAGTGTCTGCTGCAGTGTGTCTGTCATAGTGCATTAATGTAAACTCTGCAGGGATAGCGGTGGGACTTGTGTTTTGATGACAAACTATAAATAGAAACCTCAGAATGAGCTCAGCTCAATCTATTCCCTTCTCAGCTGGATGACCTTCTCCGTGTGGAGCCAGGCCAGCTGATTGACTGATTCCCACTGAGCTGTTCTCAGCTTCAGGCACTTTAAAACAACCAGCCAACACCTGCACCAATCATAGGGAACTTTCTACAGCTCTGAGAATCCCCCTTTTTATTATGTCAGTCCCATTTTTTTAGGTCCTCATTTTTTAGGAATAGGTTCTCTCCAAGAACGAGGAACCGTGAATGACATAAGTGTGGGGCAATTGGCAAGTGTACCGTGATTGGTCAAGCAAAAAATCCAAAAGCTGAACTGACAGTGAAGTCTTTACTGAATATGAGAATTACAAGGCAATTTGACTCAAGGCGAGAAAACGCCAGCTCACACCACTTCAGCGTTCCCATTGACAGTGAATGCAAATCAAAAAGAACAAAAGGAGCCCTTAAGATATCATTTTCTGCTGCTAGGGGGTTTCTCAGTCATCACAATAAAAAAAAACAAGGTGCATTGCTGTTATTGCAGGCAGCTTCTCTTGGATAGAATTCCTGCTGTGTTCATTGTTTGTCGGATTTCACCAGGAGCTGAATTATCCACAGAGGTCTACTCCTCTCCAAAACAAACAGACCTGCTGATTAAAACCAGTCAGTGCAACAAATAAAGCAGCTTCACCTTCAGAATCAGTGTTTCTCCGATGCTGTTTGGTAGAAGAGCTGCTGGCTAACATGCTGCCAAAGTTTGCTCATCTTGTTTCTCTGGTAAGTTAAGATCCAAACGAGGTTTTTACGGGGAAGTGAATTCTCCACAGAGGTCTCAAGAGGAGGGAGTCCACAGACCGGCCTTAATGTGTACTTTTTTTTTAGGTAGTTATTATGCAAGACAGAAGGCTATTTCTAGCTTTTTTAAGTTTCTGATAGTTTGGGTAAAAAAAACAAACAAACCAATAATAAGTTGGGGGAAGCCTAGGCATTAGACTCGTGTCTCAGCTGCCCAGCTTCTGCTTCCCACTCTGTTTGACTTTCCTTCTGTTCTTTGTGAATAACTGGACGGCCAAGAGGCGAGGCAGCTGCCACAAACAGGCCAACTTCTTTCAAACTTTATTATCCAACAACAGACAGCTTCCATCATTATACAGCACACGGCTCAGGCACATTATGTGGTCTCCCTCATTAGCCTGCACGAGGAAAAACTAGAAAGAACACAGACAGAAATACTGTGTGAGCTACAGCCTGGAGGTGAAGCCTTTTATTCTTCATATGCCACATAAAGACACATTTTTTCTAGTTTTCTTGCAAGAAATTGATCTTTATTTTTGTACTATTTTTAACAGGTCATTCTGGCAGCGTGGCTTTATAAACGGTCGGCTGGTCGTCTCAGCAGCTACTGGATGGATTCTGATGAAATGTTGTACAGACAATCATGGCCCCTAGCGGATAAGTCTGTCTGACTCTGGTGATCAACATCTACTCAACAGATTGGCAGAAAATATTGTACAGACATTTATGAATCCCAGACAATGAATCCTAATGACACTGCAGATGTCTGACCTTTCCTCTGGTGTCTCCGTGAGGTTGACATTTGTGGTTTTGAGAGAAATGTCTTGTCAGCTATGGGATGGATTGCAGTGAAGGGTGATTTAGACATTTCTTCTCCCCACAGGGTGAATCTAAAAAACTTTTGCCATCCCTTAACTTTTTCACCTTCTTACCGTCATCAGGTCAAAATTATAATGTGTCCAATTCTTTGGTTTATGATCAAATACCTGCAGAACTAAGGACCATCCCATCAGCCAGGCTATACTTTGCTGCTGTAAAGTTGTGGGTTTTTGAAAATTGCCATTTAAGATACTTTCGTTTTTGGCACTCTTTTTTCTGAGGTTGCTGCTTGCTGTAGGCTGGTCTTGTTTCCACAGTAGCAGGATAAATGCAACACTTCCGATACAAAGGTTTTTAATAATGCCCCATGTGTTGTCTGGAGAGAACAGCACTAATAAGGGGCTCCGCTTGGCATTACAGTAGTGGGACCTTACTATTAACAAAGAGGTGTTTCAGGTTGTTATGCAGGATCACTCTTAGAAACAGCTCTTGCAAAGTTTGATCTAGCAGTTACCACATATCCCTGATAATAACCTGTAGAAAAAGTGCTTATATACTGAACAGGACAGGAGTTTAAACTGTCAAAGGTTAAGACAAAGTTGCAATGATTTTCTTACAATCAGGATCATGACACCGCACAAGGGTGGATCACTGAACTGTATTATATCAAGGTCAGTGATGACCTTTGCACCCCGGGGAACTGATCCTCACAGCAGATGAGCTTTGTAAGCCTGGGAGGATTAAAGTGTCCTGACACCAGATTCCTTGATATCCACAGCCAGATGGTTTACAGTGCACACACAGACACACAAAGTGCAGCCATTACATCTTTAGATTTCCATAAAACTACATTTCCATAAACAATATTGTGCCAACAAATCAATAGAAAGCAGGTCGTCCTCCTCCCTAAAAAGCAGCAGCACAGTGACCTTTATATTCCCAGAGAAGGTCATTGTCTCTTAGAAATAAAAGCCTCTGTGCCGTTGTTTGTTTGTGTGCCTGCTTGTTTTATTTTCCATCCAGATGACTATTAAAAAAGATCTTGCCAAGTCATCCAAAGGCCCCCAGAGAATAACAGTCCTCCTGAGGCTCTGCTAGGATCTTCCTTGTGTTTGTGTGCGTGGTAATAGAATTTAAATCATGATATTAACATATGGAGATTTTCGTCTGATCTCGCAACAACAACAAGCCTCTCTCCTCCTCCTGCTCCCAGCTGACGCGTTCAGAGGCATTTTGGGATGACAGTGAACTGTGTCATCACCTCTGGGTGCTCACTTTGCCCCTGGAGTATGACAGAACGGTGTACTTGTCTCACCTAGAAATCGGAGATAGATTACAGCATCACACTCTCCAGACAGAGTTGAACTATTTTTAAGCCAATGTCTGGGGCAGAGATTTAAAGTCACCTTACTCTGTGCTTTCATCACAGCAGAGCAACACACATTTATACAGTCTGAGCAGAGATATTCTGTAGACCACTGTTTCCCAACCTGAGGCTCCTGACCCACACCAAGGGTCGCAAGAAATCTAACAGGACGTGGACTCATTGGAGACCTGAACACAAACAAACACTCTCAGAGCGTTCCCTCTCTTCTAAAGGACTTTCTGCATTACAAAAGTAGTTAAACAACCTTAGTGCAACACTGAATTTATCAATACAAGAAGCCTATTAAACGGGCACTGTGTCATTTTTTCTTCCATCTAGTGTTCAAATTTGGGTCGAGATTTATGTTTGAGAAAGTATCTCTGGGTACATTTGCAGAGTGGTGAAAACTTAGTGCACAATCCACATAAAAAGGTCTATTTTAATTCCAGCTTTAAAAAGATTTACTATATCGGCAACCTTATCGATTATCAATAAATTTTACCAATGATAGAAAAGGGGTCCCTTAAGGACTGAGGGTGGAGAGCCACGGCTGTGAAGCATTTTTGGGACGAGACCAACCATTCTGGGCATAATGACATGTTGATAAATGCACTGAAACTGGAATATGGTGAACATTGCCACATGCACTGAGAATGAGATTGTAAAATTCATTGCATGCCATCTGTTGTGCCCATAGAGGGATATCAGTCCTGCAGACAGCAGAATAAATCTTTAGCAGCATCCAGAGGAGTTGGACGGGGCATCATGTAATGTAAAGGCCGTGTGTATTACATTATCTTTGCCTTCCACACTGCTGTTTAGAAGAGGATATTACTGTTTCCTTTGCTTGTGACGGCTACAGAAATCAATTTCACACTATGAGGTTATTGATGATAATTAATCATGCGCGTTCTTATGAACGCTGACATTTCAGGAGCAGTTCACACACTGCTGCTGCCTCATCCGGTCACGCTTGCACTTTAACATGTTTCCGTGAAAATAAGAAACAAATGCTCTTTTCATGCGTATAAGTGTATCTATGGAAACCTACCATCTCACGCATCATTCTTGCGTTATTTGATTTGTTTGGCGCTGTAAACCCTCGACCCCTGCAGATGGGGAGATGGATGATTCCACCATGTTTGATTCATTACATTTACATTAGTCATTAGTGGGCCGTCACACAAACAGTACCATGAATTTGATCTAATCAGCGAGTGTGTGTGTGTGTGTGTGTGCCTGCAAGCGTGGTGTGAGGAATTTCACTGTCAGAAATAACAGCCGACTGTGTGTATAAATGACTGATGCTTCCACCAGAATTAGACAAAAGGTTTTCACTTCATCATACATACACAGAGTGTTAAAGCTCTCACAGACAGTTTGACTTCTTCAGGGCTTCTCTTACTATATGCATTATTTTGTCTTTTAAGCAAATTCCTTTGATGATCGCACAATAAAGTTTTTCCCCTGTTAAATCTCCTGCAGTGTAGAGGAGACAGGAAGTTCAGTGTTGTTGGATAACCACAACTGATTTCTCACCGTGCAGAACAAAGTGAAAATCATGTATCACTCTACAAGCTGATTAAAACATTATATTTGCATCTTTGCTGTCAGGGACAGAGGCAGTTGGTTTTAGTTTTCACATGAAAAACATTTGTTGTGGTGTTCTTGTCTTCAGTCTCCACTGAAGTTTACAGATCCGTCACTCATAAAGCAACAGACACATGTTATAATGATGTTTTTAAGTACAACACAAGTTGTGATCCAAAAAAATTTTAATAATAAAAAATCCTTTCAGCTTTCTGCTGCTATTCTCTCTCAATCATGAAGCTAACAAAAGAGTTTCCTGCACCTGCAGTCAGCTTCTCACAGTTTGGATTCCTCCAGTGTTCATCTTTTAGGTTTTTACCAGGAGCTGAATTATCCACAGATGTCTTCTCCAAAATAAATGGGCATGGTGATTAAAACCAGTTTTTTAAAAAAAGAAAGAAAAAGAAAACACTGAATAAAGCAGTTCCCCCTTAAAAATCAGAGTTTCTCTGACACTTGTTTATTCTATAAGATTAGGATGCAGATTTCCGATGAACATTTTTATCACGTAACAATATAGAATAAAAAAAATCTAAGATCTAAAACAAGCATTGTAAAAATATGGCTTGAAACTGAATTTAAAAAAAATGAATGACAGCTTCTGGCAGACAGCCACAGCGCTGGATAAAATGCAATTGACAGGCGACCAAACGAACGCTGATGGACAGTGACCTTGAATAAAACTGCAGTTTCTCTATGTTTGAAATTTGTTGGACAAATGTGGGACAATGTAGGTACACAACTCCACAGAATATATAACATACTGTAGGTCCCTGAATCAGAACAAAGCAAATGAACGGCCTGTCTAAAAACAAAACAGTGCATCTCCATCATGAAGTCCATACAGTAAATAACAGATATTCAGTATCTAGAGCAGGGTCCAAGTGTTTCCCAAATATGTCGTTGGCCACATTATTATTGTCAGTGAACTGACAGCAGCCGCAGAGTACAGCAGCTATCAGCTGATCCTGTCAACAGTGATGTCATCTACAGAGACATGATTCATCATGGGCATCATAAAAATACACTATATACAGCATTTTATAATGCAATATTAAAAGCATCCAGTGCCATTACTGTGACTACAGCCTTATGATCAATGGACACAGCTAATGGACCTACACACTGTTAATGTGTTTGCTATATTAATACTTTATGGCTTAATGTCTATTTACAGTTTAGCTGCTTGTTGCATAATGTATTTCTCTGTGTGTTTTCCTAGTTACAGTACAGACAGGTGGCACAGTAACATTTGGCAGTGTGGTGCAGAAAGCAAGAGGCTATATGCATGCAATCAAACAGTTAGCAGCTTATTTATCATTAGGAAAATAATTAAACCTGTGGTTCTGTATTTAGAGGGATTACTAGGCTGGAATAATGGAGGGTGAAATGTATAAAGTGAGCCCTGCAGCAGTTGTTGATGCATCTCCATATTGTCTTAGCTAGGTAGTGAGCAATAACAACCCTACAAATGGCTCATGGCATTTTCATCAGTAAGGATATGTTGAGCCTCGGGGGGGAAGCTAACGTTCAGAGGCAGCTGATGACCAATGACCCATGGCTTTAAGCGTACATATACAGGGGTGACAGTTGCTGCAGCTGTAGCCGCTCCGGCACGTAATGAGTGAGCAGCATAAAGTCTGTGAGCCTGCAGGACGGCCGCATGACGATGATGAGAAGTCACTGGTTTCTAACCCTTTGTGGTGCAGGCTGGCACGACGACGTCATTTCAGATAACAAACGGAGATCAGAATAACTTATTGTTTCTCCTCACGTTCTGAGCACTTACGGGGATGTTAAAATAGCTCAATATGATCCCGCTTTCTGCCATCTCACTCTCTCTATGTGCGATTGAGTAGAAATTTTCATTTTCTCTTCAGATTTGAAAGATGTCCTAGAAACCCTCCTCCCCCCGGCAGCACTGCTGCTCCACTGACCTTGTGATTGTGAATCAACCCCAGGAACCAGGTGCTATTTTTACCTGGATTTCTCCCTCACTAATGAGAGCCCACCTCCACAGCTGCAAACCCAGAGTCACACGTCTTTCTAATATATATCCATGGGACTCTATACTGTATTTCATGATGCACTATAATCTTTCACACATGATCTTTTATCTCCCTTTCATCTTGACTGAATTATGTATGATTACGAGGCTTCCAGCTGCAAAGACGATGCTTATTAATGGAAACATCTGACATCAGAAACTTCCACCTGACCTGAAAGGAGACATTAATATTCTATCCTTACTAAAAATGATCTTTTTGGCATTTTTCCTTCAGTGGACAGAGACAGACGAGGCACAGACAAGAAACAATTGGATTCACGTGTACATGTGCTGTTTGTTGTGTGTCATGTGTTGTTAATATATATTTAAGACATTATTTCTAAGCTGAGCCGTGCAAAGAACTCTTTCTGCAAATCTCTCTGGATGTTTTGGGGGGAAATAATAATGTCATGACTATAAAATCTTATATTTGAATGAGCTGCATTTTGAGGACATTTGTCAGACACTGCGGATTAACCTGAAGGTCAGGATATATTTCAGGATATAATTTCTAAATAATATCCTATTTTTCCTCCATTACTGGTCAAAAAAACAGTGCACACAGTCACAGCGGGACTCAGATGGTCATAACAGTTTTGTGTGTCTAGATAAAGAGCTGGGAAGTGAATCAGCTTTGAATCAGGTGAGGCCACGTCCTTTTCTGTTGGTTGTTCATTTTTTATTGTGATTAAGCAGAAATGCATTTATATTACACACATTAATGGTTGTAAAGTTTTATGCTTCTTAACTTTGTTATTATCGTCTATAGGTGTAAGTAGCCTAATAAAAACACTATTAAAATGGGATTCATTTGATTTATTTTGCCAGCTCTATAGAAAAAAGTATCACTAAAATGAACACGATCAACAGAAGTGCTGCTTCTTATTGTTTAATATTTAGTTTTTGTAAAACGCCGTGTAAATACTGATACCCAGGAAATGACTTGGTACTGAGACAGTCTCCTCTACGGTTCAGCATCCAAAACACTCAAGAAACTACAATATATCCTAAACTCTGCTGCCCCTCACTGCTGTCCTCCATAACCTCCCCCTTGCTCCCAGTTCCCCAGTGATTTCACCAGAACTTCATCTTCAAGAAATCCCTCAAAACTCACCTCTTCAACACTACCTACAACTACTGACCAACTCGGTTCTTCTTGGACTAATTCACTTGAATCCTGCTCTTTTTTTGTTGATGTAAAGCGTCTTTGAGTAGGTGGATTGTTTTTCTAATAAACATTACAAAAATAACATCAATGACAACATATGCAAAAACAAAAATGTTCATATGTTGTCTGACTCTGAGTCAATCAGCTTCACTAAAAGACTAAATGACCACTTGAGTTGTGTTTCAATGTGAAGAAGGCACTGTTGGTATCAATACTGTTGCAAATGAGTATCTAATCCAATATGACTTCTTAGTATTGATTAGTATCTGAGTATCGATTTTTTTGGCAGCATAAAAGATCTCTGTCTTCAACAACACTTTTGACCGTCCCCATGACAACAGGAGACAGTTGGTCCTGACTGAACCAGGTTTAACTTCAGGAAACTACGTAGATACAGGAGGGTATTTTATCTGTTTGGAGGCTTCTCATGTGTGTCACTCATGCTGATGATGTGTGATGGTTGAAAAGAAACATCCCAGTGAAAAGTCAGTCTGAAGGTTTTGACATTTTTGCCTCTGCCTTGATTTATTTTCTAATGTTTGCCATCTCTAGGAGGATTATGTTTATTTTTTAAATATATATTTTTTGTAATCACATCCTGCATGATTTCTGTTGGCTTTAGTAACCACTGCCAGAAAGGTTTCTTAAAGGCACATTCTGCAGGGATTGAACTCAACAGCGCCGCATAGCACCCGCAGCATCACACCAGACCCACACTCACCCTCTTCTTTTTGTCACAGTGCCATTTTGCCTCGCTGTATCTGCATTTTGCTATTTTTGAAGCTTCCTCATGGATGTGTGCTTGCACATGTGTTGGGGTTAACACAACCCACGCCCAAAGAAACACTCCTAACACAGCCAGATGAGTTTTGTTATCTTCCTCAAGAAGCGGACCTGAGCAGATGAGGCGTCTCCCCAGACAGCAGAGAGCACATGAGCAGATCACTGCGCTGACAACACGCCGCTCTTGCAATCCATCATTGTGTAATGATGAAATATGATGCAATACCCTGAAAGATTTACTCTTATTTAGTTTGCCAGTGTTACAGTCCAACTGTAAAGTCCCCTTTGAGGAAGCAGCCACACAAGACTCTCTCCGAGTCGATCTGCTGACAGCTTGAGCTCATATCAGATCAGCTGTGTGAGCAGTTGGAGGAAGCTCATCTGAAGCACGTTACAAACAGCAGGAGTGAATAACTCGGCTCGAGCCAGAGTCAGAGCCCTGGACGCAGGTCGTATTAGTGTCCCGCTCCACACTTTATTAAAGATCAAACCGTCCTCCTTGTTATGATCCACGCTACAACAGCTTTTCCTTCTGTGATACCACGTATCCAACACACTCGCTGTGCTCAATTATCTATGACCAATTACAAGAAAGATTACCAGCCCCTTCGGACATCAACCACTCTTCATAAGACTCTCCATCATTTAATCATGGTCATTAATATGGGACACATAAAGACCACGTCTGTCCATGCACATCTGTCCTCATGACATCGATAACTGTCCAAACATTTAACAGCTAATCTGTGTTATTGCTGAAGTTGTTTAAACAAAGATTATGTTTTGATTATCTTATTTGCACATAGTTTTTGAATCTATCAGACTTTATTTAAATTGCAGGGCTAACTATATTAATCTTTACATAAAGTTATTTGTAAAAACCCTCGTCTCCATTTTTACTCAGAATAATAAGCACATCTTTTTTCAGGGTGTACTGTGTGCACACCTTTAAATAACCAACAAATGACCACATGTTTCGCTGTTTATTATCTGTGTTTGTCTGTATATCAAAATATTAAAGAAGCATCATGCATCCGCTTCAGAAATTATTATTTTTTTATTAATATAATAATTACAACAGAACTCTGAAAAAAGGTTTCATGCCAGAACACCGAAAAATTCAGATAATTATTTCATTAAAATGGTTTTGCTTGAAAATTCTGCACTGTTATTCCAAATTAATTTAATATTTTTGTCATTAATTCAAGTCAATCAATCCATGAAAACCTTTCTAAAAGTTCTGACATAATTATTTCATTAATTTACAAAACACAGCAACTATTCTTTAAACAAGTGAATGCTTTGCATTTCTGTATTTTGTAATACAAAGAAATGCAACAGACAGTCGTTCCTTTATTTGACCTGACCTGGAGGGGAAGCTCTAATAAAAGGCTGTAGCTATCACAGTAAGCGTAAGCTGTCCTTGTTACTGACTGTTTTTTTGACCATCGATCTCACATGAAAGTTGAGCCATTTAAATGTAAAGTACTGCAGGATATGCACCAGCTTTAAGCCTGGATCTATGGGAAATAGGTGTGGTGGTAACCAGTTATCTGCCGTGAAGCCGTAAGATCTGACAGAGAACCTCATGGGAAACTGTTTTCTTGTCAGAAACAACCTGTGCTTCTTAAGTCCTTCACGGAGGACAAGGACAGACGGCCTATCGGATCAATAGAGTAATCTGAGAGAGAGAGAAGAGAGATGGAGGTCAAAACAGTGCAGAGAAGAAAAATAATGATTAGGGGAGTGTTGTGTGAACACAAGGGAGAGGTCCTTCCGTTTCTTGCTCTTTAAATTACCCCCTGTCTGCTGCCAACTCTTCAGGCACCTCATTATGAAAGCCAGTAGGGACGCTGGTCTATTCCTAACGTGCTTCTGCACACTGACAGTGCACGTCACGCTCTGGTATCCTCTGTGGACAGCTGAGAGGAACTGATTCCTAGAAGGGCTTCGTCGACAGAGAGCACGGAAATATTGAAGCTATACTAACAAAAGATGGAAATCCTTTTTTTATTTTTAGAAATTAACCACAGTTACAGTTTTTCTCAGTTGTTTACACACCAACACTGAGACTTGAGACACAGTGACTACAACCTGTAACTGGCAGCCCCCTTAACCAGCCTTTCCTTACACTCAGATATTGCCATTTTGAACATTTTTCACACTGCGCACGATTCTCTACATTTGGTCCAATCTTCATGAATAAAAACAGCATGTGTTTACATGACACACACTTCCCTTCAAAATGCTAAACTGTTTTATCCCAATATCCACTCTAACTTGTCATATGGACAAACACATGTTGATCAGTTGTTAAACCAGCGATAAAAGGGCCACAGAGTTAGAGTAAGAGGAGGAGGGAGACTGAGAATATGAGATCTTGTCCAGCTTGGTCGAACAATGACAGAAAGTACAACCAAGACTGAGCAGGTTTACAACAGGTAAGGTAAGAAATCCACTCCCATTACAGTATGAATAAATTGATATCAGTAGTTCTGCACGTTGACCAAAGTGAAAACCTAAAGTATGTTTCATATGTATCAGACTGGGAACTTACACAGTATCTACTACAGTATTTGCCAGAGAGAATATTGCTTGATGTTGATGAGGTGGGGCGTTTCTTTGTGTTTGAAATTCCGTATAGTATAAAACAGTATGCAGAAATATTTACAACATTACATATTATATTTTACAGACTGTGCATAGGAGTTACACTGAGCACATGTGTGAAATAGTTAACCTAGAGTAATGAAATAGTCAACTAAATCTATTAAAATAATAAAATATGTATGTAGTGGACCAATAGCTGGATCACCCTGAATAAGTGGTTAAAATATCTTAAGTAAGTAAATAGCTAAAAGCTTTTGTTTGATAAATCAGTGGACTAGACAGACAGAAACAATAGTGCAGGCCCCTGAAAAATGGACAGGCCCACTTTTTGGGTGGTTATGTCTAATCTTCCATGATCCCAAATCTATCAAGGTGAAAATGCCATATTTATCAATATTACTGCCACATCATGAGCACAGGCTTAATTTAACAGACTCAAACATGCACATGCAAGCAGTGGTGGACTGTAAGTGTAAGTAAATTTACTCTAGTACTGCACATAACAACCATTTATAGGTACTTGTACTTTACTTTACTTTACTTTTTTCCAGCACTGCCTGCAAGATGTAACTGTGTCGCAGTAAAACAACAGAGGCAAAGAAAAACCACCCAGACGTAAACAAACCAGCAGCATCAAGCAGCAAAATATTCATTTAAAGCCAACACAGTGAGAAACAATACGACAATCTCTAAACCTAACGCACCATCAGTGACCGCATAACATTCATTATTAATGACCACAGCGTTTATGTCATTCAGCGGCCACGGCTGGCATACAAACAGCGCTCTGTCTTACCTTGAGCGGCCTGGAGGAGAGACGCTGCTGCTGTGAGATGAATTCAAGTCATTCAATGAAGCTGCCAGCTCAAGTTCCGGTAACAGTCAACTTATTCATTGATGACTGCAGACGCGTTTAAATCCTGTCTGGTGAAGAAAATAGCCTCATGTAAGTAGAAGTTTGAAAGAACACGTGACACTTTGCTGTTATTAAGTATTTCAGCTGATAAAATAAACGCTGACTGGCAGAAGAGCTTCAGTTAAACAAACCTTGTCAAGTCTTGTCAACCATGTTTTCCTTAAACATCCTCTATGGGCATTTCCTCCGACGTGTGAATTATATAACTGAGTAGCTTCCGATTTTTAATTCACTGGAAACTTTTAACATTTCCGCACCTCTTGACAACAGCCGCGAGCGTGCAGCGCACACAAACTCGCGAGGTCAAAAGGTCAGCCCCGCCCACACTGATATCGCAGACCTCCAATTGGCCCAAATTATCCAGGTGACAACGAGATAAAACCATAGGATAAAACACATTTTATTGTTCAGAAATATAAACGTTGAAAGGATGCAATAGCTTGCGAAATAATCTATGGATATGTAGGTGTGTGCATTATGTGGATAGCTGGTTACATCAACTAATGGGTTTAATAAAATAAATTAGTTTAAACCAATGGATAAAAGGAAGATATGTGTGGTGAAAAGTAATGGATAAACAGTTGAAAAGCGTTGGTCAGAATTGGGACCAGGTCATTGTTTTGCAAGTCACAAGTCAAGTCAATAATATATATAAAGTCAGCACATATACAGCACATGGACACAAACAAATAGAAGATATACAACAAGAATATTAACATGAAAGATAGAAACAATAAATGTGAAAAAATGTAAATGAATGTATAAGAAATAACAACCATAGTACGTGTTCAATAAATAAATAAAAGTTAAAATCAAGAGCATGGTAATAGTACTTGACCAAGCAGACAAAACATTGACAACACAAACTGCAACAATGCCAAGTTGTATTTAATCAATAGTTCTGTGACATCACCCTGAAATTCACATTTGAGTTCTGAATGGGTGGTGATGATGGGAGGTGGTGAGAAAGGGGCGCTTGAGTTCATCTAACAGGACTCTGTAAATCAGGCAAAAAAAGGTTGGAGACCATTCTCCAATCTTATTAGATTTGAAGCCTCATTTTCCCGTTTTCTTATCTCAGAGTTTCCCTCTGTGGCTGCTGAGCGCAGTGGGAGGTGTGATAATAGCCTGCAGCCAGGAGGCGAGTCACACACTAACACTCAGTCCTGCTTCTGCCTAATGTATAAGGGCAACTGCACAGTCATAAAGCCTTCTCAGTGCGTAGGTGGGCCATCTATCTTCATTATACTACCTCACACCAGTGAGGGGAGTGCACAGATAAAAAAGAAATGATTGTAAGTCACCCACAGTAAATTGTTATCTCTAGTGTGACCATTTTCTTGGATCATTTATAGTAACTGCATGAGGTTTTCCTGAAGCATTTAAAGACTCTGTATTCAAACATGCAGCAGATGGTTTTTGTTGCCTCTGAAACAGACGCACATCTAGAAAATATTTCATTTTCTGCTAAGCAGCAGAAATACTAATTCTGCATCAGTGGCATTGATTTCCCTAAAGGTTATGACAGTGCGAGAGTATTTGTGTGCATATAAAACTGTGTAAATGCAATCTTTCCCGTCCCTCTGCTGTCTCATCCAGATTCTTGGGTGCTGTGGGGATCAGTGTGACAGTGTAAACCTGATCTAGGTTCCCGTGTCAGCGCTGGCATGAATAATTCACTGTGTTCAGGGTGGTGTGCTCCTGCAAATGGCAGACACACACTGGAACAGACTGCTGGGTTGCCCTTGATGTCTCTCTCCAGGTTGTCACAAATAGTTCTTGGTGCTGAACCATCCTTTTCCTCTGCTCACAGTCCTCCAGCTCACTCCCTGGAAGCAGCAAATGGACTCAATTCAGTGACTGCACAGCGCCATCTGTTGACCAAAACCCAAGCACAGCAACAGCATCAATACAAACCTGTTTTAGTTTATTTTGGAATAATTAGAATAATAATAATATTTGTGAGCTTAAGCTCCGTTTGTGTCGTACTTACTGTCATCACTTGACACCAAAAGAATTAAAAGCCTTCGAGATAATCCCTTCAAACGACTCGTCTCGCTTATTGTTGGACCCATTTTTGATCAGGACACATTTTTGTTACTTTCTAACCGGCTTTAAAGGAAAGTCTGCTTTTATAATGAAACCTATTGTTAAAAATGTATATCAGGGGGAAAGTATATGCAAACAGAAAAGCATCCATTTAACCACCATATGACAGATATTCTCTGAAGAGTACTTATAGTATTGGTCTTCCATAGAGTTTGAGGACGTGTAAGAGACGTTGAGTTCCTAAAGCCCCCAAACACCTTATACTACACTTCCCACAATGCAACTCAATGGCATCTTTCACTGATCCCCTCCAAGCCATCAGCATGTAACTGAGGCTTTCTGTGGTAAAGGTGTTCTGTAGGTTACAAACCCAGGTTGAAATTAACCTGATGAAATAATTGGAGTGACCTTTCAACTTTCTGTATTCCAGCAACATATCTGTAATCGAATAAGGTCCCAAGTTACACAGAAGTATAACACTGTAACGCTTAGTGACTGTTTCATCACTGCTACGATTAGTTGTGCGACATCAGACTTGTGTGGATTCACACAGTTGTCCTTTTAGTGGTTTGACCCTTAATATTTGACAGGTCGTATGAGAGAGTACTGTTGCTACGAGCATTAATATGTGAAAATACATATGACATAGTTTAGTTATTCCTCAAATCAATCAGTATAGAGCTGTGTGTTGTACTTACAGATACACAAAGAGTGAAGTGAGTTAGCTGGTGAAATGTGGAAACAGAAAGTTTAACAGTAAAAACTTTGATAATAAAATCAGTGCTGAAAGGAAAACTGATCCAAAGGTCTAATCCTCAAAACAAATCAGTGGTTCCCAAACAAACATGTCACAAGAAAATGATATTTATGCTTTCAGGCTGTTTTCACAGTATTTGATAGCTTTACCCTTTCTTAAATGTAACAATATCAAAGGCGAAATATTTTTAGTTGTTGGGACCGAGTCACTTTTTTACAACTAACAAGCAAGTATCAGACCTGAAGTTCAAGTCCTTAACTTTGTTTAGAGTCCTAACAAGTCATAATGCCCTCTCCACTAAATACAATGTCATTTCAACACACAGAGTAATAATATATTCAATTTTCAATAATGATGAATGCTTTTAAAAAAGGGTATTTATTTGTTCTTCCTTCATCTTGTTTGGATGCTGTTGGAATGGTTCAAATTAATCTGGGGAATTGTCTTTTTGCTTGGAATGAAAAGTGTTAGTTGTTTCAGAAAATTGATGAATTGCTTTGTTGCACACATTTTAAATAACATACTTTGTAATCTTTGGACCTGGTGGAAGGTATCAAGTCTTTATTTAAGTCAGAAGGTTAAAGATCAAGTCAAGTTGAGTTTTGATTTTGTTCAGACGACTCTGAAGTCAGAGAATTTGTGATGGGAGTCTGACTGGAGTCCACACCTCTGTTACTCACTAATACGCCCAAATAAACCTCCGACAATGGGAACCACTGACTTACATTACATCTAAAAGACTTCACCAAACTTAATCTGATGTTAACTACATTTAGTCCGTTTTCAGCAGGATTCCTGGTGGCAAATTAAAGACTTAATTATTAGGTTAGATTTAAGGATGGTCCATTTCAGGTCTTACCAAGAAGAACTGCAGTGTTTTTCTGTAAATGACAGATCTGAGTGTAAAGTAAGAGAAACGTGTGGGACAAAGCAGAGCAGCAGGACAGTAGGAGGAAGAGAGACACAGTCAGAAACAGGGACGGATGTGGAGCTCGACCAATATGAATCAAAGTCAGATGTGTGCAAACATGACTAAGGACTTTATTAACCAAATCATTTTCCCCGTAATATCCACAAATAAAAGTGATCTCTTTATATATATTCACATTGTATAATTTCATAGTGTGACAAAAATTCTCTTTTTTTTTTGGATTTCCAGCCATTCCTATTAATTGTCATTTGATCAGTCGCCATGCAGTCGTCAGAAAGGTTGAAAAACATTACGATTGGTCAGCATAGGCGGTCGTGTCCGGCGTCACTCTTCTTCTCCTCTGTTGGCTCTTCGTAGTGCTAAAAACCCCCTCGGTTACCCAATCACAGATTTCATCACACTGCGACAATAAAATAAAAATAAATTAAGAAAGCAATGTTCTCCTGCAGAGTGCTCCAGAGTCCTCCTCCTCCTCCCTTTCCCTTCTTGTTTTTTAGATATTTTCTGTTTTTATATAATAATAATAGTAATAATAATAATGACTATAATTGTCCTTGATATAAATTCAATAGTATTTTTTTCTCTTTCTCAAATTTTAAATAAATCATTTTGGCAATCCTCATATGTTGTCACTTTAGAATAAAAGAATACTCGAGTAGAAAATAAAAACTGTGAGAGAAAATTCATCAGAAGAGGAGCGAGGTGTGAGAGAATGAAAAGTGTGAAAGCAACAGAGAAGAGCGAGAGAGGAAAGAAAGAAAAGAGTGAAAGAAAGAAAGACAGACTCAAAGAAAAGCATCCACTTCAGACGCATGTCGGAAACGGCTCTATATACAACAATTTCTGTTGTGGTAAACTGTCCATCCTGTGCCTGTCGTCTGTCTCCTGTCCGTCCTCCTCCAGTGTGTCTGCAGTAGTCCTGTTGTCTGAAGCAGTCCGGTGTGAGTCCCAGTGTTATACCAGAGTGTAAGACTTGGCATAGGGGTTGTTGCTCTGTTTCAGGTGTCCTCTGGAGTCCAGCAGTGACTCCTGGGAAGTGCTGAGCTTGGCAGCCTGTGCTTGGGCCAGGTCTCCTGAGGAGGGGACCTCCGCCCGGACCTCACCCCGGGCCTCTCCCCTCTCCCGGACATCCCTGTGGGGGAGGGTGGAGGCAGTTCCTGGCTGCCACTGCTGCACCTCCCTGGGTGACGGCACTTCCATGGGGGTGGGCTCCATGGGAGGTGGCCTCTTCAAGGTACGGCTCCTCTGGG
>CAFUXE010000564.1:413326-448537 GCA_903364295.1 Serranus cabrilla | reverse complement strand
CACCACCACCTCCTCCTCCTCCTCCACTGCTGCTGCTGCCACTGCTGCTGCTAACCCCTCCACCTCGGGCTGCCAGCGGCACGCCACGGTTCAGCAGGAAGTCCATACGAAGGTAAGGTGGCAGGTGGACCAGCTCTCCTCCTGGGAGGGAACAGAAGACAATCAGGTGATGATTAAGGTTAATTAAGGCCTCCACGCACAGTGATGTTCTGATATGTTGTTGGACCACAATGAAAATATTTAAAAACATAATGGATTCGTGTTTTCTACTTGGGGCAGCGGAACAAGCTGTAAAGACAACTATAACATCACTTCCATAAAATAATATGAATAAATGGCAGAACTGCAGATGCTAGAAAAATTAAGCCTTTAGTTCACTGCGATCATGTTGACAAATTACCAACTTCAACCCTGGTAAAAATGTTGCCTAGATACAATTGCAGCAGAATGAGAGGCCTGATACATCTGACAAATGTAAGCATGCATCCATGTAGCTCAGCTTTTGGTCTCCACCAACGCGTCTTTATCTGCTAAATACAACACAATGTTCACCAGCTAGTCAGTAACTGTGTCTGTCTGTTGTTTGTTGCTGGGCAGTCTCACATATCCAGACCAATCCCCACAGCAAGCACTGGAGAATGGACTGACTGCACCAATTATCGTTCTGCTACAGTGGGAGAAACGCTCCAGCTATTATCTTTAAACCAATCACAATCATCCGGGGCAGCGCTAAGCCCTGGATACAGCGGTAGAGCCCCTGAAAAATAGATCGCAGAGGCAGCGAAAGGGGAGGCAGAATGCCACATGAGAGACCTGACGGGCAGGCTTTAGTCCCCAGTCTCCAGACCAGAGACTGAGTCAGACCAGGTGCTGAGCAGGTCGCTTACAGTGTTTTTGAGCAGAGTGGTAGATCTATTTATATGTAAAGGCTATCTAACAATTTAAAAAACTCATATGGATTCGCATATCCATTTGCATACTTATTAAAACCAATGAGGTTTCGATACATTTATGATTTGAAAAAAGCTATATTTTTTACTTAAGGAATCCAATACAATCTGACTGCAAACAGGTTACTGCCAGACCAGATAAGGCCTCAGCCGCCCCCCACTGGAGCTGTTTGCAAATGGGGTCAGCTTGGTTCCATGATGATATTCACCAGAGAGTCTCCGCTGGCCCCCACAGACTCTGTGGGATCCCCACAGTGTACACCATGTTCTCTTAACAGGCTCCAGTTTCTCCATTGACTCCAATTGTATTTTTCCTTCCTCTCGGTTTAAATTAACTGCACAGACAGTAGAAAATCCATATTTAACTCACATTCACACTGTTACATTTGCTCACCTCCGGCCATTCTGTGAATATGATTCACAAAACTATTATTTTAATGTAATACCAATTTTCCACCAAGTGTAAATCTATTTGATTTAATAGTTTCTATCAGGAAAATGTGCAGAACATAATGTAATAGGGAGCTGAATATTACAATGTTATCTTTGCTATCATTGTCAGGGACCGATGCAATAATTAAGTTATCTTTTCTTGCTGTGGAGAAGCTGAAAGTTGGTATATATATAAAATACATAAATTCATGCTTGCATTTGGTAGTTCTCAAACTCCCTCTCTGCTGCAAGTTGAGCTGCACTGTAGGAGAGGAACAGGGAACAGAAGAACTTGTAAGCGCCAGTAGCGAGATAAACCCAGTCAGATTTAATACCTTAACTGAGTGATAAAGCCCGATTAAAAGCTGTCTCTTCAATCTTTAAGTAATTGTCTCAAGTGTTAGATAAGCGGCAGAGAACGAGAGGGAGAGGCACTTTGATTCGGTTCAGTGAGTTTATGGTACCTCTACTGCCACTGTATCCCTTTTACTGATTGGATTACACATTTAACAGAACAAACTAGTCCCTCACTGAAGGGTGTTGGGTTGCCAGATCCAGTGGGCTGCACTGGAGATGAGCTGAGGATCTGTCTGTATTGTTTCATGGCTGCTGAAACGTTCATCTTCACATTCATCTTTCAGAGATCAACGAGCATGTACAAGTGTAGGATTCATCGCTAAAATCACTTTCAACACGTGTTCTCTCTCCCACACGTGCCGACTCGCTCGCAGGTACACAGCCCACACATGCCCACAAATGTAAGTATATACCGTATGTACTAGCACATGCGCTCCCTGCCAGGTACTCAGCGTTAACGCCGGCACAGAAAAGGCCGTCTCTGCAGACTCCCTGCAACATGTGACCTTGGAGAATGGATTCCTGGGTTCACAGGGAGAATGAATAATTTACTGTGTTTTATAATAAGCCCTATTAGTGCCAGCGGAGATGATGAATGGCTAGGAGACTGTTAATTGAATTAAATATAGATTAAGTGTTTCTGTGGGAACTCATTAGAATTGAAGTTTAAAAAATTCATCAGCCGGTAAATTGCAGATTGTACAGTAATGGGACGGTATGTGTAACCACAACACAACAGCAACTCTCTGCCAAGCCATTAATCTGTGTAAGTGTCTGCTGCATCTTCAGCTCAGTCTGTACTGTTCGTGAAGGTGATGTTTTAATATTCTGTGACCCATATTTCTATAATGTGTATGTCATTCAGACACACAAACGCGTACACAACATATTTACAGGCCCATCATAAGCTGCCTGCTGCCTGTAGCCCTGTAATTACCAGCACTGCTGTAAAAGTTTATGAGCAAAGTGCGGAGGAACGAGTTGTTATGGGACACGGACCCAATGGATTTGCTCTTACGAGTCAAAGAAGAAGAAGAGCAAAACAAATAAACCGTTACTCTCATAACAAGTTTGTCAGGTGAGGGTGTTCACATGAAATGAGACGGAGAGAGCAGTGAGGGCAGATCAGGTCAGTCAGCTGTAATGGAGACAGATATGGGGTTGAAGCTGGGTCATTCACCAGCTGTCAGTCAAACTGCTCTGCACTGGGTCTGGATTTCACTGGATTAATACTGTGACACACTCTACTTGTGTTGGAGTGGAGAAAACATAGACTTTTACCGTAGAGTATAAAGGTGAAAAGTGATTAACTGAAAGCCCTAATTTTAAAAACAGTAGATGGATGCCCCTTGTCCACACACTTTTTGTGTACTTTTGGTCTGGGACTGTATTTCATTGTTTAGACTTAGCTTCTAATTTCCAGTCAAGGGTTATCTTAAAGCTGGAGTGCAGAACCTTTTTAACACTGAAGTGAAGGTCTTCTACATTCAAACCATTGTCAAGCAAGTTTGTACAATGCTGATCGAGCCGATCTCTTAGTCTAGCCCAGTTGCTGTGCAAGTTTCCAGCTCAACATATGGCAGAAAATCCTAAAATGTGTCCAAGAAAGGCTTCTTGAGGGGCTGCTTCAGATTAAGGAGAAACTTGGCATTCAGAGGAAGGATTAAAGGAAGAAAAATAAATAAATAAATAAATCGCCACTGCTGTAGCTGAAAGAAGAGAAGAGACTAAAGGCAAACACAGATGTTGCAGTAGTACTCTTGAACAGGTAAACTAGGAGGGCAGTGCTTGTTCAACGTGCCTGTTTGGAAGAGTAAAGCTTACCTGCAGCCATACGTTATAGGCATACATCAACAATGTGGAAGGGAAAGAGATAAAGTTCCACACTGCAGGTTTAAAGCTGAACTCATCTTTATATGAATGTTGGGTGAAATGACTATATGTAATGTGACAGGGCTTCCCCTTTATTATATCAAAGCCTCATGTTTGAAAATTAGACCATCAGATATGGGCCTAATTTTCGGGTTTTCACATACTTTTGGCCATTTAATGTGACTATGGTAGGATATAGTTCAATAAATTAATAACGTTTCATATGCAGGCACAAGGATGAACGCTGGTCTGAGCAGCTATTTACAATACAATTATTATCTTATAAGCCCTTGAGATCGTCTGACTAAAATAATGCATGTAAATGTAACTGTTCTTACTGTATCTGGGTACTTATTAATTGTCAGAGTTGCTGCAGGCTTCTCAGAAAACCACATTCCTGTAATTTTACAGTTCAGTGACTGTAGACTCAGCTGAAGTAAATAACATTTGACACAGCTAAAAAAAAAAGAGCTGAAAACGCTGAGGAAAAAATGTAATGCACATTTAGGTCTGATTCGCTCAGAACACAAGAAATGTGATTCCTTTTTTTCCTGCTTGAACTATAACTATATTATGCATATTATTGCTTTTTTGTACAATGTCAAAACACAGTGCATTATAAATAGTCGACAACCGACCAGGACACTGTAGAGGCAATAAGCTTGATTCTTATGCCTATAATGTGTCCCACAAAGTAACAGACACCTGGCACTCAGCGAGGCCACACCAGCCGAAGAGTCTGGTATTACACTGAACTCCAGTGTGGCGGCTAAGTGCTGTTTTGTACTGAGTGACAACGGCTCAGATAAGTCTGACAGATAGCCTTCAGTTGCCCTCTCTCCCTGGTGAACGGGTGATATGAGTCTGCCGTCCCGCGCGCAAACGTTCAAAACATAATGAGGCCTGAAACTTAAGAAGCAGATCTGATGGCCTCAACCCCCGTCTGATCAAAGTGAGGATGCTGGGAAAGTGTACCCTTGTACACACACACACACACACACACACACACACACACACACACACACACACACACAGACTGATGTTTCTGGTCCTTGGACAGTACACCTCCAACAACGCTAATTATCAGTGGCCCCAGAAACACTATAACATGACAGCAGATGGGATGATGGATGAGCTGTGTACATGTGTGTGTCTGTTTCTGTGCTGCTGTGTGTGGTCTGAGGCTGTAATTGATCTGCAGGGCTACCCGGAGGAGCAGCAGAGGGTCACGTAAGGTAAGACTACAACCTGAGAGGAGAGCGCAGGACAGCACAGCAGGTTTCCTCAAAAAGTGCCATTAGAATGAGAGACTGTTGGGACAGAGCCTACATGTTGTTTAAAAAATAACACCATTTACTAGCAGAAAGTTTTCTGTTTTCTAACAATAAAGGGCATCCCTGGGGTGCTTTGAGAAGAATTGAAACTCATAATCCTTGCTCATGATGTGCACTGGGCTTGCTTGCTGTGTTAATGTTCTGAAAGTTGGAGAAAAACAAGAAGCTACTCCCACAGAAGGCACCAGAAAAAAAGCTGGAACTCTTCCAGTGAGAGTCTTGTGTACATTTTGTTTCCTTACAGCAGTCTGAAGACTAATGGGATGCATGTTCTTATCCTGTGTGCTTGTCTTAATTGTTCAGTTATTTTTGGTCTTAAAAACTCAAAGACTATTTTCTTTTTTTTGGCAAAAAACTTGACCAAGAATGGACATGAGGTCTAATGTTTTAATTTCTATGTCCACCTCCTGATTAACAACACGGGGGAGGTGTGGGTGAAGGTAAACAGAGCTTTCTGTATCTGCTCAGCTACAACTAGTATCATTCTGTAGTGATCCTCAACTACACAGAACAAATATATAAACTCAACACCTTTGATTACATTTTTCAGGAGCTGAAATCACAGATCTATGACTTTTCTGTGTACACAAAAGCCCTAATTCTCGTTTTCGAGTGGCCTTTGTATTGTGACCAGCCTAAGGCACTTATGTGCAATAATCATGAGAGAAATCGGCCTTTTGCGTACATAGAAAAGTCTTAGAACTTAGATTTCTGCTCATGAAAAGTTGGAGCCGAAACAAAGGTATTGCGTTTATATTTTTGTTCAGTGTAATTTGCTGAAAGGGTTTTGATTTGTACGTACTGTTGGAATGGAAAAGGCAGCAGAGGGGCTACTCAGTGAATGCAGAGGTAACACAAGGTTGAATGAGTTGTGAGGTAAATGCCGCTTCCTCACCAGGTCTGTGTGCCTTGGGCACGGCCATGGTCATGACCCGACTGACATCCTGAGGTTTGGGCGGCGAAGCGGTAAAGCGGCAGATGCCCGACTCAGACGGCGTGCTGGAGGTCAGGCTGTCAGTGTAGTCGTTGGTCCCTGCTGTCATCTGTTCGGATGAGGTGTCGGAGATGAAGCACTCAGTGATGGTGAACTTGGCGTGCCGGAGCTGCTCTTCCATCTTGGCGTGCTCGTAGGCTCTGGCCAGCTCCTCGTAGGTGGAGGACGCACTCTCTGTCGATACCATGCTGCTCCGTGCACGATCTGAGTGATCATACACAAGTTTTAATGGCGTTGTAGAAATACAGCATAGAGTGCAACACTAGTGTTTTTAAGATACAGGTGACAACTATATTTACGTGTTGTTTTGATAAGTTTTAATACAGTACACTGATAAAAAAGTGTGGGAGAGAAAGAGCGTAGGTTTAAGTTGGATTCACACTCTGGATGCTTCAGCCAAGGGTACGCCCCAAAGTTGCACTTTAAATTGGAAAACTATTTGCCAATGTTTTTTGGATTGCAAAGAAGCCAATGTGAGAGTCATCACACTTGAAAATGTTACAAAAGCAACATGATTTCTGTCACAACACACGCCAACTTTCTAACCTCAATTGTCAAAATAACAAGGCTGTGGCTCCATGTTTGACCCTGGAAAGCTTTGATGGTCACACTCTACCTGTGTCCTGGGAGGGGCTGACACTGTAGCTGTCGCTCTCCTTGTCCACAGATCCGGTGGCGCGTGGTGTAGGGAGTCTCCAGTCAGTGGTCAGGGTGTGTGAGGAGCTGGTAGGGTGCGGCCGGTTCAGGGTCCACTGGCTGGCGTAGCGGCTCCGTGCCGCGGCAGGACCAGCTTTGGCAGTGCGTCTGGCAGTGGGATCTGGTGAGCAGAGAAGATGACAAACTGTCGGTAAACAGAGCTAATAAAAGCTACTTCATTTTTCAGTTTAATGAGTCTTAGTCCGCAGACACAACAATATCTGGCTCTATTACTATTCAGAATTACCCTCATGATCTGTGATCTGAACTCAAAATTCAAGTCTGAGAGCTCCCATCCTGTGACTGAATAAATGTGTGCTTGAATAAAACAGTAAATCATTATTCCAGTCATAAGCATACATCAGTGTTTACTGAAAGAGTCAATGGGAACCTGGGATTGGATAGTATAAATTGCATTCCTTCAAATTTGTCTTTCAAAATCTAATCATGAGAATTGTGTTAGCCTCCAAGAGAGAATTTCATTTCCAAATGACTCTGTCAATAATAGAATGGAAAATAAATATTTATGTCATTATTGCACTGAAGGAAAAATGACATCTTTAGGAGTGGTATCAAACAAACAAACACATTTGCCTCCAGCAGCTGGGGCCCAATCCTTAATAAACCAATCTAGGAATTCCCACACCAAGGAAAAGTTGACTCGGATCATTTATACAGTGACCTGCTGACGCCCACACAGCTGTTTCCATGGGGCTCATCGTTACCTAAAACCACATGACTTATAGCTGTGACCTGAGCAAGAAAAGGGGAAAGTGTGTCTTTTCCACAGTGTTTCAAACTCCTCTATATGCTTAAACTTTTTAATTAGTTGCTTATTCTTTCATCATCCAGGTGGTGGGTCAGTGTCAGTCTCAATGTATGATTTAGGCCTCGTACTCCTGTCGACAGAAAAAATGTAAACTTTCTGGAAGCGATTGCTGTACCGATTGTAAAGACCCTGCAGCATATTTGTCATTTGAGATATTGAGCTATATGAATAAAGTTGACCTGACTTGACCCCTTCAGTGAGTGCTGAACATTACCATTCCACAGCTTCCTGCAATGACATTATCATCCATCTTAAGATCTAACTGTCTAGACATATAAATAGTATCACATTCAGCCTGACCCAGACAGGCCGCTGCTCTGTGCACCGCTGGGCCAAATCTGAGTGCGACCCTTTAGAAAAGGCCTGGATTGGATCTGTGCAGAGAAGAATGGTGCTGGTAATTGTAGTAGGTCAGACAGTAATCCTATCAGTGGAGATGGAGGGATGAAATGATGGAGGTGTTTGGCCAACAGCAGGGAGGAGAAAAAAAGGGGTGAGTCAGCAAACTGGGTTCATGCCCCACTGGCCAGGTTAAATGAAGCAATCATACAACTATATGCTGCTGTGTAAATGTATGTGTGTGTGTGTGTGATACTGCTCAGTGCATTTTATGTCCTTGTGCACATTTTTATATTACACTGAGTCATACAGTGTGTGTGTTTGTGTTACAGATGTCCTGATATGTGGGCAAACTTTGTCTTTGTCATTACCTTAAGCAATGGCAGACAACAAACATGCCTCAATAGCATGATATGTTAATGGTGAAAACACCTTTTTCTGGTGATATTGTTGATTGTTGAACTTATATTTTTTATGTTTCTGTTTCACGGGGTGTGCAACCATAATTGAACATTCAAACCATTCAACTGGCAAAAGATTGAAGAGTTAATTAGCAAAAACAGATAAAAGCCGGTTTGATTGGTTTCCTTTGAGTGCACAAAAAGACGGAGCTATCTGTTTCTGCAAATAAACTCTTTATTTGTTCTGCGTGTTTATCAGTAGTAAAATGATAACAAAAGTGAATATTAGGATGGTGTTGGTATCAGCCAATTTCGGCTGGAAATTATCCACTTTCTGCACTGTCTGCACAAAAATCACTTCAGCGCACCACTAATCTGAGTGTGTGTGTGCATGTCTGAAGGTGCATGTGTGCACTCAGGTCCAACCGGCCAGTTGGAACGGGGCAATCAGGTGAGGACGTGTCAAGAAGAGGCAGGGAGATCACTACTCTTCATCTGTTCTGCTTCAGTGGAGCTCAAACACCAGAAGCCCAGAGGCCGCTCTGCAGCACGGCTGCTGTGTCTTTGAAATCTCACTGTTGGAAGGTGGTGCACATGCTATATGAGGACAGTGTACGGTTCAGCTAAGACAAGGTGGAAAAGCTATTTGCCTTGCATGTAATTCATATGAATGTGCATTGAAATGCTATTACCAGTGTTTGTATTTTATGGAGCTGAGGCAAATCTCTTTTAAAGTGACATCCATCTTTGAGAAAGTAACTATGTAAATTCAGGAGGAAAATTAAGATGCATGGCTGCAAATAAAAACCACAAAACACTTTCTCAACATCAACATATTATTGTTAGAAACACACAGAACAAGTATCAATATTAGTAGTAAAGGAAATAAATGATGAGCACTGACGGTGGTGGGACTCACTGGTTCCAGGCCTGGCATCGGACACGTCCACCAGCGGTCCAGTGGCCTGGGACAGAGACTGGTAGTGGACTGTGTGGGTCACTGTGGAAGATTTTTGCTTATTTGTCTCCCCAAAGTCATTGTCTGTCAACAGCACGGTGGACCTGTCATCTAAGAGAGAGAAACACAGGAGGGACAGCGGGGACAGGCAGGAGGACACAAAACACAGAGACAGAAATACAATGATGTAAGTTAGAGGCATAATAAGATGGTGACTGATAAGCACAAGGTCTCACTGCATGTGTCTTACCGATGGTCTCCATGGTGTCCCTCTCCTCGATGAGGAGCTGGGCTCTGGGGATGTCGATGTGCATTCTTAACGTCTGCTGCTGCTTGTTCACTGTGTCCGGAGTCCGTGTGTTCTTACTGAAGAGATTAATGAGAAAATTTCATTACTTTTCAGCTGCGTGATTTTGCATTGTATCGCAGAAATGCTAATTCAATTCCATTTAAGTTGATAAGTAGCTGTAAGACGGCGAGGGGGAAAGCATATCCTGAGTGCAATATATTAGATTTTTACTGATAGGTTCTGTAACTCTGGGCTACATTGTGATTTATGGTCGCTGCTTAAAGGGAAACAGCGGGCATAAATTAAAATTAAGCATACATACCTCATCAGCATTTCTGCCAGGCTTTTGGCATCTGTGAAGTCAGCAAAGAGGTAGTTAATACCATAACAGCACTGTCCTAGTTGATAAGCTACAAGGGTGGAAATACTGTACAATCACTGACAATTACACTTACAAAAAGGCAATGAAAGCATGTTGTAGACTTGTACAAAATGAGCACAGAGACATGGAGCTGAAGAGACAGCTACTGTAGTTTCCTAATTATAAAAGCAAGTTGCCTCAGTTGTGGTGTGACACAGGTACAGATGCAGTAGAGCATAAAAAGATTTTAATTACATGTCAGGCTCATCGACTGGACGTGTGTAGGTGTTTCTTCATGAGTGTATACAGTGTGTGCTTGTGCTTAGCGACTAAATAATGTGTGGCTGTGCATCATCATGATAAAGACAATATTGTATATGAAAAACAATGCTGTAGGAAGAGCCGAAAGAAAACATGAATTAAAGTTAATAAAAGACAGTTAAACTGAGTTTAAAACTCAAGTACAGTCAGGAAACTCTCCAGTAAAAGTATGTTTTAAAAAGGGACTAAGAGGAGATAAATGACTCTTCATGAGATGCCCTTCACACAAAATATATCTGAGCTTCAACCCACCTCTGAGTCTCTTGAGCCTCTGCTCCCTGCGTCTCCTCTTTAGCACCATGAGCATGATAAAGACCAGTACGGCTACCACGAGAACAGAGGTGATGGTCACCACCATCTTCAGACCCCCGCTGCCCGACATGTTGTCTGAGATGGGGTCTCCTGTTTTCAGCAGGGGAGGGATGGTACCTTTGGAAACAAAGACATTCACACATTTATGACGAATTAATAAAACCCCAAACCTTGTCTGAATGATCATCTGAAGTGTTGCGACTTTAATCAGTTTGCCAGATGATGTATGACATCCTCTTTTCTCAGTAAGGTTCACTTGTGTTGCTGTCTATGCTCATTTTATGCAACACCGTATAAATATGAACAACACCAAATAACAATGTTGAAAAGCAATGAAAAAAAGTCATTATTAGGCAACACTTCACTTAATCAAAGATTATAGGGATGAAAAATGATTAGGAATTAAACTTTAAAAGTGTTGATTTTCCACATGCATGACTTAATATGCCAACTTTGTTGTTATCCTTGAACTCTAAAAAAAAAAAGAAAAGAAAGCTTAAATCCTTTCAGCTGCATTACTTCTAGGTGATCCATATATTTTATAAAAAGCTATTTTTGACTGTTCACAAACAAATCAGAAAAGTATGAACAAGGGGCAATTCAGGCAATTTAAAATATAAGAAAAACAAAAAAATGGGTAGAAAAATTCAAAGTTTCCACCACTATAATAAAGGCTACGCTGAAGGCTCTTCTACGACAATATGACTGCTATTAGTCATTCAACATTTGTATTTTGAACAGAGTTGCAGCAGTGTGAGATCTATCTTAGCACACGTTACGTTTATCGTAGAGAGACCAGCACACAACATACAGACAGATAAACATATTAAATACAAACCCTGATCGGTCGGTGGATTTAAACCCACTCCTGCTTTACTGATTACTTTGTTGTTCACAGGAAGTGGATCCCTGCTTTGTTAAAGTCCCTTTCCTTAATTTCACTGTTAAAACATATTTTCCTCCTCAGACATTAGAGTGGCCTGTGGCTGATGGAAGCTGGGGAACCAGGTTTGTGGGAGACTGAATATGTCGTTTTAGTCCCCTGGGCGTCTGCTCAGCAGCTGAGCTGAGCTTTAGACCCGCCGTCAAACTGACAATAGCATTCACACAGACATACCCATATTCATGCAAAAGCACTTCAAATCACACATAACATCCTGACAGACAGCTAACATGTCTCAGCAAAACCCTTCAAAGGAACATAATGAATAATCTGGAGTGTACCACGGAGCTCTCACCACCTCCTTTCCTTCCTTCCTTCCGGCTTAAACACTTCCTTTGTGTATGACTGACAAAATCTGTAGCCCGAGGCAAATAAAGCTACACCGTGGAGAATCTGACGACCGTCCCTGTCTTTTAACTCAGCTGAGCTGTCAGAATACCTGTCAATTTACTCAAAGGCTGACAAAACTGCCTTAATCACAAATACTATTAAAGCACAAACTGTACTGCAGGCAGAAACATGGAGCAGCACCCAAACAGTCCCAATAAAGGCTGCAGCACTGATTTAAATTATGCTGTAATTGTAGTTTAGTTTATTCTTTACACTTTATTAGAGTAACTCATTCTCACTTTTTCATTTTAAAAGGTACCCCTGTGCATTTTATTTTAAATGTTATACAATATATTTTTATTTGATCTTTATTCATTTTATTATCTTAATCTGTACTCCTGAATTCCCCCCATGGGGATCAATAAAGGAACATTTGATCTTATCTTATCTAATGTTGAGTGACTGTTTTTGGTGTGCAGCGTAGTTGGATAGACTTCAAATATGGGGTCAAGTTGTGAATTTACACACAACAACTTGGTTATGTTTAGGCAACAAAACAACTTGGTGAGGGTTAAGTGAAAATCTTGGTTTGGGTTAAAAAAAGTACAATTTTGATGGTTTCATATAGGACTTCAACATCAGTCCTGTTCCATATTGTTCATGATGTTTGTAAACTAATAATCACTAAATCATGTTTGGCCATATTTTCAGATTTGAGGGTTATTTAATGACTTTTTTAAACATTCTTAAATTACCCCTGCATCACTACTTATGCTGCTTTTCCATGCTGATCCAATGATCCTCGCTATCAGTGCAACTCTGCGACAATCTGTTTAATCCCAACTCACTTCCGTCAGCATTGAGAGTAGCGAAGGTGATCCTCTTTTCTGCTGAGCCGGCGCTGTTGGTGACCTTCATCTGCAGTTCGTACCAGGTCGCCTCCTGCAAGTCGTACAGGATGTAGCTCTTGGTCAGCGATGTGCGCTGGGCAGTGGTCCAGGTGGCCGAGTCCACTGCTCGGTACTCCAGTATGAAGGAGGTGATTGGGCAGCCGCCGTTGTTCCAGCCAACCAGGTTGAGCCTGGCCCTGGTGGAGTTGATGCTGGTGAAGAGTTCATGTTCTTTGGCAAACTGCGGCTCTGAGGGGAAGAGAGAGGGAGGGTCAGGCTACAACTCGGAACATATCAACATCTCAGATGATGGCAATATGTCTCTCAGTTGGCTAACATGACACATTTTGAAGACACAAAGACAGTAAAATAACACATGAATGCCAAACAAACAGCTGTACGGTATATGAGTTTAGAGGATTATAAGCATTATTCCCCTAAAATTTGCCATTATATGGAATGAAGTTGGTTTTATGACACTTTTGAGTTATGAGTTTTTAAGATCAATGAAAACAAAATCATATAATTTCATCAAATTTCAGTAACTTCAAAAAGAAAATGTTCCCTAACCTACATTCAGTCACTTTACCTGTGGAGTTATTATAGAAAACTTCAGGACTCTCAAAAGAAGTTGCTCTGAATGATCTCTGACAACATGATTAGTTGTTGTCACGGTGCTGCGCTGAGACTCATATCTCAAAATGTAGCAAACCAATTCAGTTCCCTACCTTTCCCATGGGTCTTAGCTTCAATTATTTCACTGATGCGCCCTGGTCCCACTGCATTCTGGGCCGTCAGGGTGAATTTGTACCAGGTGCCGCACTTCAGGTTCTCCAGACGGTATGAGCGTTCACTGGGGCTGATGGGAAAACTGCCCCACTGCTCACTGTTGTCCTCTGAATACTGCAGGATGTAACCTGGGGAGGGAAATGGGGCAATGGGAGAAAAGGGACAGAAGATTTACAGTTCCACATATAATGCACTTTTTGATTATAACTGGATGCAAGACAACATTTTTAAGAAAGACTAGCTGTACTAACTAGTGAGTTAGTACAACCCACAGTCTTTCACAGCTGCTTAAAGGAAGCCAGCGATCCTTAAGATTAATTTTCAGGGCACCATGAGTGTCTGCACCAAATATCAAAGCAATCAATCCAATAACTCAGTTATTCAGTTGTAGTTATTGCGACAGAAGTGTTGGGTCATCAGTCTGAGGACAGGCCAACATCGCCTTCCTGAGAGCAGGCTACCAGCCTGACTAAAAATAGACAACGCTACACTTAGGTGTGTGTATCCTGGTGATGGATGACACTGAGAGCAGGGAAGCAAAACAAATATCACAGAGGAGGCATCATGAACAGCTTTTATAGTGACTGCAACTCTAAAGACAGCAGCGGATGATTAGGAGCAATGATGAATCACCACAAATAGTCTCGCCATGATTGTGCTTTCTTTAAGATGGAGCGCTTTAATCTTTCACTTAAACAGACCTAATCTTCCCTGCTGCTTTTTAATCTACCTTTTAGGACTCGAGTATTCAGGCCGAACCAGCAGATAATGAGAAACAGCAATGTTAGAGCAGGCTAGAGGACGGGTGACATTGGTTATCACAGGGAGCTGAGGGGAGGTGATTCTTTCTCTATGAAGGATAATGTATGTAGTTGAAGCACATTTGTGTATATGTACATCACATTAAGTTGTGATGAAACTGTCCATGGTGCTGTTTCTGACTCGTTTGCTGTACAGTGTGTGTGAGTGTCACGCTCACCTCTGATGGAGCTGCCTCCGTTGTCTCCAGGTATCCATGACAATGTGATTGATGTGGTGGTAGTCTTGGTAACTGTGAGGCGTGGCTGGTCAGGAGGGACTGAGGACAAACAAAGTTCACCGCATGGTTAGTATTCGTATTGCACTGCCTCAGGTCTTTCAGTGTTTAATCTGTAACAAGCAGCACGGTGAGGCCTGTTGGGACCGACACACTCCTGAACAAGGTGGAATTACAATGTGCTGAGGATGTTTAGTTCACTGTCTTCATGTTTCTGTCTACCTGAACTTTTGGGAGCAAAATTAAAGTTACTGGGCAGAAACCTCTGTGCTCGGAGGTCTGGTGCACTGAGAAATATCACAAAACCAAACAGCTGCTCAAGCTCAAAGCTCCACTGCTGTCAAACCTGCAGCGTTCACCTTGATTAAGAAATCTGTCACCCGGTTCAACATTATGGCTCTTTGGAAGAACTTTATTAAACCCTGAGGGAGAATAAAATTTTTCAGCCCTGGATATTTTTCACACACGCACGCATGCATGCGTGCTCACACACACACACACTTTGGTGCCGAAATGATGCCTCTGCAGCAAGCAGTCCATACGACATACTGTGTCCATGTGGGACTTGAACCAGCTACCCTTCAGTTTCAGCCAAGTCCAGAAGGACTTATCGACTACTGCCCTAACCCCGAAATCCCTCTGCCAATGGTTTGCTGAATTTTAGCTTTTAGGGGGTTCCAGTGTACCCAACAGATATCCAAAAAAAGACTTTGTCTTCCATACACCATTGTTTATAGCAAACTGAGATGCAAAAATGGAGTTGGACTTGAGAGATGATGTGTTCAACTAGATTGTTTCACATTTCTAGTTCATGATATTCCCACATATGACATATCAGTAGCTTTGAATTGAAAGAGCTAAATTGTCATCATTTCGGCCAATGTCTTTTTTACTCTACACAAGAACTGTATACCTGCCAGTGTTGGGTAACAGTGAACTACATGTAAGTGAACTAGTAGTATAACTACATTTTGCAGAAGGCTGTTGGCAGCATTTAAATTTGTGTAGTGATTCAAGTAGTTAATTTCTCTCTTTTTTTTGGCATTTTTTGTGTCGATAAACTACTGAAAGACAAACTATAAATTGGGTCATTAAAGTTATTATTATTGACTACAAAACTACTTCTTCTGAGTGGCTTTAGTTGACCGAACTAGATATCTTCCTAAGATAGCTTTACTACAGTTTAACTGCTTCTAGTGTGAAGTAATTGGTTGCTTGCAAAGCTCTGCTTTCAAAGTAGCTTACAAAACTATGATACTCGTATGCAACCAAAGCCTGCTCAAAGGTGATTGGTCAATACCTTCTGTCTCCTTTGCCGACACATTCTGCATTTCTAAACAGACATCTCTTTATAGAGAATGCTGCCACAGTAATGTGTGCTCTAGACGACTTGCCTTGGACCTGCAGGTTGAGTGTGATCTCATCTGACCCCCAGGTGTTGCTGGCGACGCAGCTGTAGTTCCCAGAATCCTCTGCTTTCACCGTGCGGATGATGAAGCTGCCATTGGCATTGACACTCCGACGACCATCCACAAGGACAGGAGTAGGAGTTCCATTAGTGCTGGAGACAGACGGAAACCATATTTATTACTTTATTACTGTAGGCCGTGATGTAAAGCCATCACTGTTTGATATTCTGTCTGTTCTGAGCTGCACTTCATGTGTGTCACTTACTTTCCTTTGAGCCACTTGATGGTCGGAGGAGGGTCTCCGACAGCCTTGCATGGTAAAACAATGTCCTTCATCCAGGGGGTGGTCACTGTCCCGTTGAATGTCAGAATCCTGGCTGGAGCTAAAACACACGCAGTCACACAACCTTGGTGACCTGATACTACAGCATGTTAACTTTTACATGATGTATTTACACCCTAATGAAAACCAGTATTCTAACAACAATATTCATACAGTTAAGTATGCTCCTGTCAGAGGTGGAAGAAGTTGTCAGATACCTTACTTAAGTAAAAGTACTAATGCCACACTGCAGATCAGCTCCACTACAGGTAAAAGTCATGTATTCACTTAAGTTATTTTTGATGCATTTATGTATGCAGCATTTAACTCTTCCATGTAGGGCTAATTCTAACTACTTTATATATCTCAGCACTGGTTCCTGTTAACATTTTGTACTTCATATTAATCATGCTTTGGATGACTGTTGCAGTTACAGTTCATTGTTGGTCCAGCTCAGTCACGATGTTGTACCTTTGGCCAGAGGCTCCACTGTGATCTTCTCACTGTTGTTGCCATGACCAGCGGCCGTCACTGCCACCACCCAGATACTGTACTGTCTGTTTCGAGCCAGATTGGGGATCCTGTAGAAATAGATATCTGGAGACGCCTCAAACTCGCTCATCACCTGTAAAGCGGAGAGAGAGGAGAGATTAATGTATCATTTGGAAGTGTGAACAAGAAATCATTGGCTTTTTGCAAAATACAGATGATATAGCAGCATGGCACATTTTAATGCCTTATTTTTTTTTTTCAAAACTGCATTTCTGGACTGGCTGGGAACATTTTGATGACATAAAATCTCTTGGTATACAAATGCTATTACCATCGGATGCAGGTTCGAGCAGAAGACGATGTATTTCCTGATGATGCCGTTGAGTTTGAGCGGAGGCAGCCAGGACACAAACACCACAGAGCTGCTGGAGGCTGCAGCCTTAACCCCTGCTGGAGGACCAGGAACTGGATAAAGAAGAGACAGTTCAAGGCTTAGAGGAGCTGAAATAGACATACTGAATATGCATGCATGTGTAGTTTTAGAACATATTGCTCTAGGACAGGTTGGCCTTTATAAATAGTGCAGTGGCCGTTTAAAATGTGCCTGTTCTGAATTATTTGCACAGCAAGGCGTGAATAAAGTCATTTTTGGGGCTCATAATCATAAGCACATCAACAGTATTTGTGAAATTATTCTTACTTCCAGAGAGGGGAGACAAAACCTCTGCATTGTATAATAAGTACAAGCAAACAGTGGTAAGACTCATTGCTTCAGTTACAACTGGTAACGTATCTCACCATCCTCTTTAGTGCGGACGTAGATCTGTTCACTGCGAACACCATCTCCAGCGTTGGTGAAGGCTAAGACCTGGATGCTGTAGTTGGTGTACTTCTCCAAACCGTCCAGCTCCAGCGACGGCTGATTTGTTGTCACGTTCCTGATTTCGCCCAGTTCTGCACACAAGAGGAGACATGTTGATCAGCCCAGGTATCATAACGGTGGTATGGTGCAGCTTAGTGTGATTGTTATGAATACTGAACAACAACAGTTAATTCAGCATTCAGTTATCCAAGTATTCTGTGATTACATTTTTTAGTCTCCTGAGACAATCAATGTTTAAATTAATGTATAGTATAAATAATATAAGGGGAGCACTTCTCTGCATAATGAAGTATTGAAAAAACAGATATCAGGGAATTTACTTTTCATTACTGCTTTGATTCCTCTCTCCTCTCCTCTACTCCCTCATGTCCTGTCACTCAGAGCTGAGGCATTGGGCCTCACTGAGTTATTGCATTGTGAATTATTGATGGAGACAAGCCAGACTGCAGGGTTGCTGCTATACAGCAGGGTGTACATTCAGGGGAGAAACACAGGAACCACAAATATTCCCTTTGTGCAATGCAGACTTTGTGTTTCCACTGTTGCATTTGAAAGCAATCACCTCATACTGTCATGCAACAATTTTTAAAATGATGAAAACCGGATGTTGTTCCTTATTAATTTTTAACTTCAACACTAGAGTTTAACGAAATGCCTGATGACACAGAACATAAGCCCCGCTCCAACTACAATGTGTTTTGCTACATAATATCTGACTATATGAGCATTAATGAGGAGCTTTTTGTCTTTGTCCGTTTTATTTTCTAAGACACAGCTTTATATACTGTTTTTGGTGGTGCCACTATTATTTTTTTAACCATTGCAAATGCTTTACTCACTCATTTTATAGTATGATGTAATGTTTACTTGTGTGGACCCACAGGAAGAGTAGTTGCAACCCTGGTAGTGGCTAATAGGGATCCAAATATAGCAAATAAATCAATGAATAAAGCATGCAAATTAAATTGTAGATCAAAACCTGTACATTGTAAGTACAAATCAGTCATCAAAATTATACTCAAACTTTGAAAAATGGCAAATGGTTGACTTTCTCATACTAAGATAACCTGACGTAATCTATCAGGAAATAAATATTGTAGATTGTAAGATTTTTAAAATGTATTTGAAGAAAAAAATATCCACAAGACAGCTTTAATTGTCAAAGTTACAGCACCTCTCAAACTCACTGCAGCATGTGACAGTATGACAATACCACAGCTTCCCCTAGTGGATTAACCAGGACAAGCAACAGCAACAAAAAAATGAGCCTTGATGACAAATAAGGTCATACAAAGTGTGGACTATGTTTGTGTGTGTGGATGCTCATACCTCCGTCAGGCAGGTTGGCCCAGTAGATGACTCTGTAGCCCTGCAGGTTTCCATTGAGAGCCTCTCTGGGCAGAGGCATCCAGGAGAGTGAGATGACCTCTGGGGACTTTGCCACAGCCAGGACGTTTTCAGGAGGCCGAGAGGGCACTGACAGACACACAGTGGTAAAGTTTAGGTTTAACGGAGGCTAATGAAGTGGCTGTTTGTGCATGGACGATCATGTAGGTAACTCACTGATAGCACAAAGAAAACATAATAACTACATCTGGTACATCTGTAAGATGCATAAATAACTTTTGTGATGAACTCAACTTTAATGAGAGAACCAAATCTTATACTAACTAGAGGAGATATTTTTGGTGTGTAATTCTAAAATGTTTGGATGTTTAAGCAACTTAGGAGTTCATAACTAATTTAAACAACTGTACGCTCATACTTCACTTCTAAGTGAAATGATGTTATGAACTAATAAAGGTATATTGATGGTGTCACATATAAAATTATGATTACCTGCATGAATAACAACTGGTATTCCTTTGGACCAGGTAAATGTAGTTGATATAAATGATTACAGCTTTTAAAATCTTAACCCATCCAATTTGTTATTGAGTTTTGATTAAAGGTTTCTTTTTACTTCTCCTAATATTGTAAAGCCTATATGTCCTCCATTATGGTTTTAAAGCTCAAGTGTCTCTTTATATATGTAATTTCAAAAGTGTCCAGTAGAGGGAAGTCTTTTCACAAGAATATGTTAGAATAAGAACATGCATCTTCCTGAAAGCAACTACATCTAAAAGGTCTGGAAAGAAGAGACAGGGTTCAAAATTACAAGTCAAACAGCAGCAAAATGAAAATGCATGGCCATATCAACATAATCTACCCACTAAACTAAATACAAGCTCCTCAGATGTTGACTTGGACACATGGATGTTGATTACAGATACCCCTCCTCACCATCTTCCAGGGTTTTGGTGACGACTTGCTGTGAGGACGGCCCCGTGCCGGCTCTGTTAGCAGCCTGCACCACCACGCTGTACTGAGTGAACTTCTTCAGGTTGTCCAGCACGATGCTCTCCGTGGTGTCTCCGGTGGTGTCCACGCTGATGATGGTGAACTGGTGGCTCCCACCAGGGCTGTACTCCCTGTAGCCCACCTGGTAGCCACGGATCACACCGTTCTGCAGGTGCTTCTGGGGAGGCTGCGAGGTGAGGATGAGCAGAGGAAACGATTGGAAGACGATAAATTGTGGTGACTGAATGCCAAATCAAAAGCAAAGAGTGAATTTACATATTGAATATTATTGCGATATAATAAAGTTTGACTTGATCTATTACTTATAAAATACTGTTTATCATCTGTTAATTTCATATATTTGTAAACGATCATGACCAAATAATTATCTTCAAACTACCAGAGTTTATAAAAGCAACTATAAGTTATTTAATTTTTACCTGCTAGCTTGTCTCTTACAGAATTTTCAGCTATTTCAATAATGTTTATTAAAATTATTTAAAATGTATTTTATTTAAAAAATATTAAAAATAAATATCAAATATATGTAAAAAAATATATATATTTGTTAATTTATTAAGATCCTGATTAGCCTTCACAAAGATGTTGCTTGCCTTTTTAGATCAAAACAATAAAACAAAATAAAAACAAAGCAGATCTCTTTGGGCTACTGATACTAAGTGCAGGTTTGGCAATCCAACTATTTACACATTTCTATATTTTTTTGTTTGCACTTTACCTTCCAGGAGACTTTAATGCTCTGTGGTGACGTGGGCTCCAGGGTGACATCCTGTGGTGGGCCGTCAGGAGCTGCAAATGAAGCACACAATGCAATAAGACTGCATGCTTGTGTTTGAATAGAAGAGATGATCGGCCACGGAGTCACTTTTGATCCCGTTCAGTTTCACTAGATGGTGCTGTTGAGTTAAAAATGTATTTTCCTTCATGCTCTCTCTCCTTTTAGTTTCCACCTCAACTTAATTATAATTAAAAAAAAACTTGTAACATCATCAACTTTAACCTTTAAAATAATGTGAGCGATGATACATGTTTTATTTAATTTGAAGTTTATGACTTTATTTTAGCAATGAATCCAGTAAAATGGGGCATTTTAATGTGCTGGTATGCCTGTGGGGGGATCATTATAGGCAATAGAAGATAAGTGAACACTGACAGAGCCGATTAAAAGCAACAGTGAACTGATCTGTTTCCCCTGATATAAAAGATGATGGCCTCCATTTCAAACAACCATAAAATAATTATGTGCAAGACAACTCAACAGGTTTGAGGGCCAGGAGGAGGAAATGGACACTAAAATGTCTTTCCAAACCAGCATTCAGATGGAGAGTTTAAGGATTAGGACAAATCATGGTGTCAGTGTGAAGTTGATAAAAGCCAAATTAGCACATGTGTGATTTTATCTTATGTTCTTTGTTCTGTAGTTTGACGATGTTCTCCCTTATAAGGTTGTCACAATGCCAGAATTTTAAATCAGGATACAATATACAAGCATAAACAACACACTTGATCCTCTTTTGATACTGCGACCAAAAATTTTTATTTTTATTTTTATTAGAAAATGTTCAGAAAAATCCACTGAACACATGCAAAGACAGTTTGCTTTCTTCCCATTGTTTCATCAAAGCAGCCTTGGGACGAAAATCTAAATGTACATCTGTTTTTTTACAGCTTCAGTACTGGATGCTATCTAATTTTATAATTAAAGGGGATCAGGTCATTTTATTACTCCTCCTGTTTGCAGTGTTCACATCCTTATCAGTAAAATGTTATTTTTGAGCAGCAAATTCTACGATAAACGTTCTACTCTTAAGCTTTGAAAAACATAATGTGACACGTCACATTGCCTCCACAGACCTGTGACAAAGCTCATTTACCTGCTTCATCAGTGGTGATGGTGAGCTCGTTGCTTGGGTTGCTGTTGCCGATGATGTTCTTGGCGACCATGCGGATGTTGTAAGTGGAGGACGGGTGGAGGTCGATGATCGTGGCCTGGTTGAGCTGCGGTGACACATCTTTGGTGACCTGGGCTGATAGCCATGACGCTAGAAGCAACAGACAGGGAGAACAGACTGTTAGGAATGGATGGTAACATTTCTCATTTCTTATTTCTGATTGTTTTCTGTATAACCTGTATAATCATTTTTAAACAGACATAACAGGTTATTTCTTCAACTTGTGTCTACCTGATTTGTTCTTGCACTCGATATCATATCCTGTGATGGGGCTGTTGCCATCAAAGCCCATGGTCCAGCGGAGAGCTATGGTCCGATCTTTAACTTCCCGGATCTCCACCTCTGGAGGGTCGGGTGGCTCTGAAGAAAAGTTTGGACACAATAGAGTTACAGCCGCAGTCCTGAAATAGAACTGGATGGCAGGCGGACCAGACAGATGTATCGGTTTGTCTCTGTCTGTGATTTCCCCAGTGAGAGATTACGGATAGCTCTGCAAAGAGCACGAGTCACTCTGTGCAGCAATTAAATTAATAAATGAATGATTTAAGTAATAAATGATAGAACAAGAGAGCTGAGCTGAGTCTTACCTTGCACTGTCAGCTGTATGATGCCCCGGTCCTCACCGAAGGAGTTGATGGCATGACAGGAGAAGAAACCTGAGTCCTCACGAACGGTTGGCATAATCTGCAGACACACACACCATATGCAGGGCATCAGTGTGTGCACACAGTCAGTTAGGAATCTTAAGTTATTTTTCACGCTGTGTTCTCAACTTCCATATTTTTGTATTTTACCAGAGAGAATAAGCCCTCTTCATCCCGACACGTTAGACACTTTACAGTACTGTATTACACATGTACTTGTGTGTTTTAATAACCCTTAAATTGAAATGAAAGGAAGCTGTTTAATATTTTATACTCTCCTTAAAGATTTTAACATGGTGTGAATGTTTTCGCGCCAGTTTTTTTTTTTGCCTTCCCTACTCTTTCTTCTCCTCTGCTTTCCATCTGCAGAATGTAACTAAGTACACTCACTCAAGTACAATTAAAAAGTACTTGCACTACACTTGAGTGTTTCCATTTCATGCTACTTTTTACTTCTCCACTATATTTTATAAACAATTATTGTAGGTTTTACTACACTACATTTATTAGACAGATTTAAGTACTTTGCCGATGCAGATAATTAATACAAAATATAAATCAATCAATTACAATATAATATGAATCTGAATCTGCCCAGCAGTATATAAAGCCATTAAAATTAGCTCCAACTTTACCAATGATGTACACATTATGACATCAGTAATTATAGCCCAGCATATGAATTTGAAATTAGCCTTAATGAGCACTTTTACATTTGGTACTTTAAGTATATTTTAAATCTATTACTTCTGCACATTTACTTCTAATGGAGGACTTTTACTTATTCCTGAGTATTTTGCATGCACTGTAGTGTAGTTTTTGCTAATTTAAAGTAAAATATCTGAATACTTCTTGTGCCACTGTAAAGATAATAGATATAAAATGAGCAAAATGTGAACTCCCAAAATATGTTCCTGCTCACCACCAGCGTGGAGATGACTTCGTCGGCCACTTCTTTGACGGTGACCACATATCTGCTGGTCTCCGGGTTGATGATGCGCTCCTCCTTCTCCCAGCGCACCATGATGGGCTTCTCCCCGTGAGCAATGCAGCTCATCCTCTTCTCCTCGCCCTGCGTAGCCAGAGTGGTGTTGGGGTAGGAGGTGATCATGGCTGGGACTGGATGGAGGGGACGGAGGTTCAGAGGAGGAAGAGTAAGAATAGAGAGAGCAGGGGAAAAGAACAGACAGGAAGAAATCAATATCATTTATAACAGTTCTTTGGCATTTTATGTACGTTTTCTGCTGTTGTTACACAATATCACCTTCTATTACCTCTTAGATCCCACCTGCTTGTTAGGGGATATACATAAAAAAAACACTATTTGAGTCATTTTTAAAACTGAAATAGTTTAGCATATTTTCAGAAACTAGCCTGTTGCCTTTAAGATGAAGGTTAACCATATATTTCCCCCTTCCACAAAGAAGCATCTTGGAAATAATTGCCTTCATGCTACCACTGAGTTAATCTTCTTACTTCAAACTAAAAGAAATCTAATTATATTTTGAAAAACACAGCACATATACACTCTCTGACTGTGTTTCCTGCCTTACACCTAGAAAACTCCTTTTCTCTTTTTCTCTGACAATTATGACAACCATTTAAACACTCCAGGGACCACTGTGAACTCATGTTTGAGTCTACCTGTCTCCCACAATACTTAGAGATTGAAACGGAGCCCTTCAGGTAAGCCTGCGCCTGCTTTGATAATGACAGCGAACGGTAACGTGCTGCTTTCAGAGGATGAGGCGGAGGAACGGAGAAGAAAGTGGTGACTCCTGACTGAACTCCCATCGGTCTGAGCGTGGAGCCGGTCTGGCTCTACGCCGTAACCGCACACCAGGCTCATTAGCAACACATCTAGCCTGTGTGTGTGTGTGTGTGTGTGTCTTCAGCAGAAGTAGTATCTGTTGTGAATGTCTCTCACCCCGACTACTCACAGTCTGTACTCACACTCACACTGTTCTCATACTCACACGTTCTTTCATTCTGTCTTTTTCTCTCTCCTGGCATGAAGCCGTCTCTCGATTATAACACTCACACAGACTTTCAGGTGCTATTCACATTATAATGATCTCCAAAGTGTGAAGCTCCTGAGTTGGAATACTCCTTATTAACTTCTGCACTTTGAGCAGACTGAATGAATGTTAATGTTAATCTTAACTGATGTGGACAATATCTTAATAACACAGAACTGACATATTATCACCCTGTAAAGTAGCAAACACTTGATTATTTACACATATAGCAGGTATGGACTCTTTTTGAGTCAGGGTTTGTGTCCACCTGAAAAGTTGAGTCCAATATTCACTCTCCTTTCAGGTCCATTTTGGTTTCACTTTGTTCACCACCAAATCACAACTTTGTTTCATGGACAGTTAGTTTCAGTGCTTCCCTGATAAAAACAGCTGCAGCTTTTAAATATGAGTGGGTCTTTTTACATTACACATAGCCATTTGATTCATTCATAAAATACAGATATATGCAGCTTTGAATACCTCATTGACCGTGTTGAGCCAATGAATCGTTACTTACATTAGACAGGCCAAAGTTGATGTTTATTAGAAGGTTTCCAGGTTATGTAAATGTGTGCTACTGTGAATACTGTGCCATTGAAAAGGACAGTGGTGGCAGCTACTTGTGTTGTAGAAATTGGAGGCCTTCTCTCCCAAGAAGAAATGCAATATGTGTGTGTTTGAGGCAGTGTGTGAATGTCTGTACACTCCTGAATAATGTGTCTGTGTGCATGTGTTTGAGTGTTATGCTGTGCGTGCATATGTATGAATGTGTGTGCATGTCTGGGGGAGCTAAGTGGGCGAGCACAGAGAGCAGAAAAGACTTGTGCTCATGACACATCTCAGCCACACTACACGATGGAGGAGAGAGAGAGAGCATGTACCCCTGCAGCGCTAACTATGATCCCTCTCCCTCTCCCTCCTCAGGCTCCCACCAGGACAGCGATGATTTAATGATGAGAGAGACCACTTTGATTATTCATACGCAGCAGACAAGTCCGCTGGCCGTGCTGTTGTCTCACACAGACACACACGCATTCGAACATATACAGACATGCACGAATAACGATGGACACGCGCACACACCCATGCACATTCGGAAACACACAAATAAAGACAGAGATACTGGCCCTGCACACTCGTACAGTATGCAAGTGTTGAAACACTGACAAGATAACAAAAAAAAAAACAGGGATGCACATGCACTAACAAATGCAAACCAAAACAGAAGCAATGGCACACACACAAACAACCGAAAAACCCTGTTTAAAGATACACACATGCTTCCAAACACACAGTATTCCCCTGGGTCAAAACAGTATTTGTAGATAACTTTGTAATCATTTGTTTTGGCTTCACACAGGCGCTAGTCTGGTACAGTTTGCTCGTACGAGGAGTGCCAGGAAGGTTAGACAATCACAAGTCAATTAAAGCACTTGAATTTATAATGAGTCGTTTATTATACTGTACTTGTGTGAATGGCAAATTGCCCTGATGTGTTAAACCTCACCCATTTAGTAGCACAAGTAGGCTGAAAATGCTACAGGTTATTTCTCGCTCTGTCATTTATGTATTATTTTCGTGGTACATATTTAGATTAATCTGTGCACATATTTGAAAGGAACCCGACTGATTGTATAAAAAAAAAAATCTGATTCCTATGTTTGAGTGTTTAAACAAGAACAGAGCTGTAGTTAAGTGAATGCAAAGATGCATTAAATGTTCCAAGATCAGATCTAACTCGCATTGGGATCCAATAAAACGACAGTATAGGTTATTTGTACAGGCAGCAAAATACGTTTCAGACTGTCCTGAGATGTGTGAGATGGATCGAACAAACGTCCTTCAACCAGGAGAACGTCTTAGACTTCACGTCCAATGTGAAAACAAAAGTAAACGATGTGATTTCAACATCACTGAACTTCTGTGCACTCACGCTTTGCGCATCATGTGTGAACATAACAATGTCAGTGAGTTCGGTGTGGACTGCACTATTTATCAAACCGAGGTCGAGCCTCATCTTCCAGCCACACAGTGGGACGCATCCAATCACAAAAGTCGCATTAAAATGACAAGTGTAACAACTGTCTAAGAGCATGAAAGCAGTGAAGCAGCTTTGTGAGGATGTACATAAGCTCATTGGTGCTCAATGCTAATGTCAGCTTGCTAACAATCTCCTGATGACAATGCTAACATGATTAGCAGATGTATGTTCACTGGGCAGCTTGCAGAATGTCTTTATGCTGATACAGTATATCTGTAATAAGCTAACATCTCCAGATAACATCGACCTTGTTGCTGCATCAGCTGGTCTCTAATTTATATACGTCTGTGCTGTAAATTAAAACAAAGAGAGCTAACAAGCACATGAACACATAAACACAAACCCCATGCCCCAACACCCCCACACAAACAAATAAACACAGACTCCTTCAACATGTTACTGACTTTTTTCTCACAGTACATTTCCTTCTTTGATGCAGCCAACAGAAATCAAAAGGGATGCTACTTGTGTGTGTGTTTGTGTGCACATACGAGGCCTGTGCGATTGTGTGTGTGTGTGTGTGTGCACACCCTCAATCCCCGCCCACCCCTGACATGATGAAATGTGTCAGACTTGGGACTGCCAACGTTTAAACCTCATCTCTTATTCACTCGCAGCCCCTCCCTCTCCCTTGCTCCCCACACCATCATGCCCCCGCGCAGGAAATCGCTGATTTATTTTGCATAGCAACTATGAATTTTAAGTGAGTCCTATTAAAAGAGTCTTCTCAGCCCCTTCTCTAAATGTTATTGCTCCTTAACAGGGGCTATTTTCTCCATTTAATCTGAGGCCTTGGCAGAGCAAGTTAACATCGACGAAGCTCATGTTTGCTCATCGAAAGAGAAAGGGCACACAATGACAGAACGCAACACTCTGCTTCTGTATGTGTGTGTGTGTGTATTTCTGTACGAAATCATGAGTAAATTAGAATATTTATGTATGTATGAGCACATGTTTGTCTATATGAATATGCATTTATGAATATATCTGTCTATGACCTTGCGTGTGCCTATGTGTGAATAACACTTGCTAAATGTTTGTGCTTTATCGCTACCATGTGATGTAGACTGCAGTATCTAAAATGTTCTACAATCTTCACCGATCTTTGTCGTGCTTCAGTGGGCCGAGCCGAGGTGAGGCTACTCACTCGCTTCCTCCTCATCTCATCTCTATGCATCTACCGTGCAGCACTCGCAGGGCCCCGGGCTAAACCTATTCTTTTTGATAGCCCATAATTGCTCGGTTGATGTATATTTTTTAATATCCAGTGATATTACAGGGGCTTGGTAATAAAACACGGGCGGGTAGAGGAGAAAGTGTGAGTGGGAAGAGGGGGAGGAGAAAGCTGAGGGGGTAGGGAGGGAGGGGAAAGGTGGTAACAAAGACAGAAAGGTGCAGGATGGAGGTGAGTGTCTGAGCAGTGTGGAGAGGGCTTCACTCTTTGGCCTAGTCCATGTGTGTTTTGGCCTTTCATCCACATGCAAACTCTGTTTTAGGTCGCTGAAAACCGACCTTTTGTTAAACTGAGGATTTTCAGAAAACACCATTTTCAGTGTTTATGTGTAGACAGGGAAAACTAAGCTTTTTAAGAGTGTGAATGTGCACTGTTATCTCTTTTGTGAGGCATCACAAATGAGGCAACATTTCACTTAATGGTGGATGTGGCAAAAATGGTGCTGGTTTTAAAATTGATAACAGCACTTGTACATGTTTGCACATACATGAGCAGTTACTGTTGTAGTAGATGGAGGAACAGAGGTGTCAGGATGAGCTACGGAGCCATCAATGCACAACTGGAGCCAGGTGAATTCCACTAATAGTTTTTTTCAGGCTTTTGATTGGCGAACATCTTCATTGTGTGACTGGCAAACATGGCTTTAGGGTTATATTCCTGCCTGTTGGTTTGGCATTCTCTTGACAGAGCTTCAGTGTGTTTTAGTGTTTTTGTTTGACAAAATGCATGTGTGGACATTTTCTTTTAGAATAAAGAGGAAAAACCTAATTTGTGAAAAATCTTAGTGTAGGTGTGGATTAGGCCTTAAAAATGGGTCTTCAGCAGAGACAAAGGTTAAATGCTGTATAACAAAGCACAAAGCACCATGAAAGCCAACAGTGTATTTGGACAATATATTCTGGATGGAAACAAGCGCTTCTTATCTCCATGTTACCAAATTACATTGAAGGTGAAAAGGTCTAAGCATTTGCATACAAAATTAGAGTTCAAATAATTGTTGATTAAGACAATTAAATGATAACTATTTGAAATCATTAAAAGTAAAGTTTCAAACAAATACAAATGTGACCGCATCCCATTTTTCCACTTGACTGATTACAGGGGTAGACAAAATCAGATTATCATTACTAGCCAGCGACCGCTGAATATGCTGGTTATAATAACACACTGGCAGATTTTATCAGTCGTAGCTAACTTGCTAATAATGCATCACTGACTACATTAGTAGTTGGATACAATAACATATTTCTGTCTGACTCTTTTTGAAATGTGAACATTGTAAAAGATGCAATCCACTGTGACATTCTATACATGATATTATACAGGAAGATGTAGGCAAAAGCTAAATGCAAGTTCTTTTGTTATTAGTTTCAGAGAGGATCAATAAAAAGATACAACCCTGCAGATTATACAAGCAGAACCATGTCACTGTTGTCACTTTACAAGATTCACTATGTCGACGTTGTGATTTAGAAAGAGGACTAATAGCAGAACATGCACAGATAGATGTAGAATGTGTTAAATATATGATGTATTACTCTAATATTCATCTGGGATAAAGAATATTTGGTTAGAAGAGTGATTCAGTGAAGCTCAAAATGATCTGTAAATAGTAAATGGATGGAAGCTTTGTTGTTGGCAGTGGGGGATTTAGACACTTGGAGGACACACACGGCTGCCAGCAAATGAACAAGGGTATAAAATGAAAAAAATAATGTGTTATTTATCTTTTTAATCTTTCTCTCATTGCTGGAAATGTAAGAAACAAAGACAGCCAGAGAGTGCAAATAAAGCAGAGAAACATGCGGACTGCTCTTCCCTTGAGCCCCTTCGTTGGCCTCTAATTGAAGTATTGACGGATTTAAATGAGGCTGAAACGCACTCAAGAGTTCCAGCGTCTCATCACACACACACACACACACACACAAAATCGCTCACGCTGCATGTGAGCAGAATGAACACATTGCACCATGAATGGATACACAAATAAAAAAAAGATGTAATTGCAAGCACACATGCTAATATACCTACAGTGTGTATGGTTGCAACCATACTGTTTGCTTAAAAATGAAAAGAAATGTGTCCACACACACACAAACACTGAGGAATGGACATGATGGTGTTGGTGAATACGAGCACGGTAATGGTCTCCCTTTTTCAAAGCACTCATGCGAGTAAGTACACTTTTACAGAAAGCATCTTGAGCGTACGAGTACAGTTTGGGATTTAAAGGGCATGAAATGTGATCTGTTGATGAGTGACAAGCATGTGGCTGAGCCAGCATGTAATGAGTGAGCAGCCAATGGCAGCAGAGGAAGAACAGCACACACAGTATTGTCATAGGCCCAGAGAACGTACAGCTGTTGCCTGTAATGTGAATTATTTTTTGCTGTGAAGGCGACTTGTCAATGCTAACGAAATCATGAATGACTTGGAGGTTTTAAATGACACTGCAAGATAAATTTAATTTCTGACTGAAAGGAAAATGGAGTGTAAAAAGAGAATCGTGCTCGTGTTTCATCTATATTCTGTGTAACTGATGGAAACATATTCTGGTGATGGATATCGTTGGCATGGTGTTAGCTGAAGTATCAGTGGTTCTTGGCAAAACACCCAACCAGATACTAAAGTATAAGTTAGAGTTTGTGGTAAAGATGACTCAACTTGCAGCAAATTTACGAACACATTTTGGTATTTTGTGATGTTTTGCAATTAATAGCATTCAAGTAAACCCTGTCTTAGGCAACAAAGGCTCAGTAAATTATACATCTAAATAATTCTACATAGAGAATGAAACTGAAAAAAATACAAGTGGTTCTGTATAAGATCATTTGGAGTAAGTAAAATTTTAGTTTTGACATCTTGGCAATACTGTCAAGATTGGTTAAATTTACATTATCAATTAAATTGTACGATTGCATATTTCCTGGAGGGACTCGTAGGATTAGAAGTAGAGGCTCTGTGCTGGTGTGACAGAACTGTTCAGTAGTTATACAGCAAAAAGAAAAATTTATTAAAAAAGTTCAGTATTTTTCAAGCAGTAAGAATAGAAACTTTATATGTGGTCAGTGCTAAAATAATATATAAGCTACTACTACTTGAAGAGCTACTTTGGCGGTTTTTATCACGTTATCCTTGCTGTGCTCTGGTGAAACGGAGTGAAGCTAAACATTGATCATCTGCACACGTAATGATGTAACTCAAAGCTGCTTGTGTTAAACTGGCAGTGAGCAAAATAATGCAAATTTTAATAAAAACTCAACTGATTTTCATGAAATTAAGAAAACGATTGTAAATTAATCGTAAGGGAAAGAACACGTCTTTGATATAAATAATAAAATCTGTAAATAATGTTAACATTGCAGTTCATGCTAATAAAACTACTAGTTATAAGAAGTAAGCTTACATTATTTAGCACTAAAGCTGTCAAAATTCCCTTTGATGGAGCCAAGAACAGCATGAAACTGAAGCCTGGAGCAACAGCAGAGTGCGTTCGGTGGGTCAGACCTCTCCCTCTCTCTCTCTCACACACACACACACACACACACACACACACACACACACGTGCGCGCGTGCTTCTGTTTCTGTCTCTCGTTCCCTCTACTATGGAAGTTGATACATGTGACTATGAAGAGCTTTGAAACTGAAACTACGCATGCATGGTGTATCTTGTATCTCCCACACCACTACGAGATGCACAACAAAGCTATATATACATAAACCTCTGGTCGTTATAATATGTCCTATATTGGTGCAAACAGACACTCAGTGGACTGTTACTGCAGGATGACATGCAGCAAAAAAAAAAGGTCAGAGAGAAGATCTGCACTGTAGTTAAGTGCAGCAACACTGTTGATTGGATTACTGATCTATATCGTCTCACTCTAACCAGTTTATGGTGAGTCTACTCTTTGACTCTGAAGGACTCATATTGGTGTAATGGAGTTCAGCAGATACAGTGCAACAATATCATGAACAAGAAAATATTAGCTAAAAACAATGTATGACACAGCACAAGACCTGGTTTGCTTGCATTTCTTTTGTTATTAAAATACATAAAAAAAGTCTAAATAATCAATGTTTAGTGTTTGGAGTTATATATGCTGTAGCTGCAGCTGCAGTGTTTGCTCTGTGCTCAGTAGAAAATGGAAGAAAAAAGGTCAGTACAGCCATAGGTCAACTTGCTGCATAGCAACTGACTGCTACAGTCAGCAAACTGACCTATGAAAACACAGAGAGCATGTTTTTCTCTAAGCCTGCCGCTGCAGCACTGACGGCTTCACACAGTGGCAGCTCCCAACCTTGCACACTGCGAGGCTTAATTACAGTGACACATGGATATCCACGGCATGCCAGCTGATATTAATGATAACAAGTTTTGATTTATTCAGAAGGGAAGTTCCCCACAAATTATTTTGTTGCCTTTCGCTTTTTACAGAGAGGTCAGAAGTCAGGGTCAGTTACATGTTCCTTCCCATCACTTGAAATCCCATCCAAGTTGTATGTGTGTTCCTAATCATGTTTCACACACACATCACACACTGGTGAGGAGAGATGGGGGAGAAGAGATAGAGAGAAGGTTACAGAGACAGAGAGAGGACTGCCTGTCAGCGGGGCTCCTTGTGCTCCAGTTTGATAAGAGCAGTTCAGGGAAAATAAACCCCACTCACATCTGAGCGCCATGAGGAGCCACTCCGAGTGCTACAGGGGAGCTACATGCTAATGCTCCTGGGAAACAGGAGACCTGTAGTCGTGGACATCAACATGGAGACCACTGACACAAAAACAGTAACAGGAAACATGTACTCAGAAACAGGAGGACAAGCTGTCTGCATACTGATACGTTTGTGCAGAAAGATGCTCAATCATCTCTGGTCCTTTAGCGTTACTACAAAAATAAGCATGGACATACTGCAAGATGCTATTTTAACAGATGTACTAATGGTTGGGTTGGTTTTGTCACCTTACCCAGTAAGGAAGTCAGGGTCATGACCCCTTTTGGGCTTTGCCTAAAGGGGAAATTTGTAATTACTGGCCTCATGCTCCAACAAAATAAGGTGTAGCATTTCACCTTATTACATGATGAACTAATTGCAGTGATGGCACTCTTCAAGACTGTGTAATGTTACAGTGAGAGAGGGCAGATCAGACGTTATGATGACTCACTATTGCCCCTTGAGGCACAAGTGGTATAACAAGCCAGAACAGGGCGGGTTAGCTGGTCAGTGTTCTAATTTCAGCAGATGTCTTTGAAATAAAAAAAAAAAATCTAAAACATTTTTGTATATAAAATGCTCATAATTTGCTCATGTGCATCTCCCTTTCTTCCATTATTTTACAAAGTTAATGTCTGTCCAATCATCTTCATGAGGAGTATCGCTAAGTGTAAATCCTGCATCTGTTTTTAACAGCCGTACTCGGCTGCACCAGCCCAGACATTACAATACACAATGATTACTGCCCATCAGCTGTTATCGATCGTGCTCTTACTTTTGACGGTGAGGTACATGGACTTGCTGACATCAGCTCCCACGTCGTTGCTGACCTTACACAGGTAGAAGCCGCTGTCGTCTTCCAGCACGTGTTTGATCAGCAGCGAACCGTTGCTCAGCAGCTGCACACGAGAGCCGCTGTTCAGCGGGATGGGCTGGAACTGGGGGACGCCCGCACCTGGGACAAGTAGGAGAGAAAAGACGCTGTAAATAATGATGAAATAAACATTTAGATGTAATATCCAGCTATTTTTATAGGCCATACAGTATGTTTAAAGGCATGCAAATGCCTATGTATTGATCTGTTATTTTCAGTAGAGAAAAAGATGCATATTGCACAGCATAAAACACTAAGCTGACCTCCAGTGTGTCACTGTGCATGTGTGCGTGGATTCATTTGACCATGCGTCTGTGTTTACAGATTTGATGACAAAGCCTGTCAGATTTAGGGAGGATTGTAAACATGTTTCTTAACACCAGGCCTAAATCCTTAAACCGCCAAACAGCTGCTGAGCACAGTGAAGCAGGCCGAGCTGCTGGTGTGATGCAATCAGAACAGACATAATGCTCATGTTAAACAAGACAGCAGATTGGTGCAGAGGAACAACAGGCAGGAGGAGAGCAGAGCAGAGAGGCCTCGCATTGCTGCCGGCCTCCGACACCGACACCAGCCAGTGAGATTCAAAAATGTTGACTGCAGCTAGACACAGATTCTTTGTGTGTCTACTCTCTGGGTTTATTCTTTGCATTTGTGTTTGTTGAATTACTAAATCCAGAAGAAATAGTTATAACAACTGCATAAATGTCCTCGGTGGAGAACGGACTAATCCTAAAGGGTTAGGTTTGTCTGGTTTATAGAGCAATGCTCTGCATGTGTCTTTTCTCAATTCTCAAAAGTCCAATACGACTGACACTTGATATCAATCACTGAAGCATCGTTGGAATAATTGGACTTGGCATCTCTGACATATTCTGGCCTGCTGCCTGTGCGTAATTAATACCTATCTTTTTAATAGAAAATGATATAATCACTCTTGTTCTATTGTCAAACAATACAGTATCTCATTCTGCAATGGCGGCCTTAAATCCGCAGGAAATGTCACTTCCAATGAATTATAAAGCCGACGTCTTCGGAGCGATCTGCTCTTATAGTGATGAAAGCGCTGTATTCCACCTTGCTCATGTAGTATTAAACACATGTGTGAACTGAGCCAGACGTTGCATTAGCTCGTGTTAAAGTTAGCGTGTAGAGATTAAGCTATTTAGTGAGCTGTGGGTTTTTGCTTTTTAATTAAAATGCAGTCAAGTGGCCGTGGCTAGCAAAGGGTCAAGTGGTGACTTTGTTTCTGCTCCCCTGGCTCCGACAGAGAGAGAGGGAGAGGGAGGGAGATGTGTTCTTCCTTGAATTATGGATTTTGCATATCCAAATGGTGCTAGTCGTTATGCTAATAGCGGTTGACCTTTACTTACTGTTCCATATCTCCCAGAGACACTCATCTGGCTCTTAGCTACTTCTGTTGCAGTAAAAGCATGCCAGGCAGTCATTCTCTAGACAAACTGCACTCTGGCTTACAACAAATTAGACAATAGCTTTCAAAGCCGCCTTCCCTGGATACACGTTGTTTTTTGGAAGTGATTTTCATTGCTATTCTGCTCTGACTGATATCTTGTGCAACAACATATTAGAGGAAAATAGCCTATGTGAAAAACTGAGGTAAAAATATGTGATGAAACAACAAAAAGACAACAACTTGCAGCCAAGCCAGCTGACCCAGGGGATAAGTAAAGCCTGTTTTTAAAGGGGACCTATTATGGTCATTTAGTATTTAGGGTTTTTGGGAGGTTTTATACTAGAACATGTTTAACATGCTTTAATGTTCTTATACTGCCCATGGCTGCAACTCTGATCATCTTCTGTTGAAGATGTTCG
>CAFUXE010000564.1:393143-406581 GCA_903364295.1 Serranus cabrilla | reverse complement strand
CATTTTTCATAATTAATAATTATTAATGATAATTATTAATAATATTGATAGCCATCTGATACCCTTTTGATAAACTTATGGTGCCAACCCTTTGAGGCATAGCACCACCAACCGTTAATCCCAACACTTCAATTCCACAATAGAAACCCAGTTGGTTATATTTTGACCTAACAACAACCTGTCAGCAGAGCCCACTGCTTTAGAACAACTGTTCTTTGTTCTCAGTGCTGGAGGAGTTACATTTACATTTATCGATTTGTCAGATGCTTTTTTTCCCAAAACAAGTTCTCTCTCTGCAAATAAAAAGTGGGCGCACTGAGTCTGCCATATGTATTGACTGCATGCACTGAGTGCTCCGTTGGCAAGGTTACGACAAGTCCGCATGGTAAATTCTGACGATCATGTTACGAGAGCAGTTTCTTGGTTTTTAACATCTTGGTGAGGTATGGTGCGGCGTCTCTTATATGTTACTGCATTCTGTTGCAGTAAAACATATTTTTTGTGAAAAAGTAATAATAAGGCACCGGCAGGAAAGGAAAATTCCAGACCTTTTGTCGTGATATGACCATTCTCCCATTATAAACAGTGATCCAGCAGCTTGTCTCGTGGACACTGAGAGCGGTCTGCTTTTGAAATGTCTACGTCTGCTGCTGCTGCTCTCTGATAATCTAGATCTGTTCCACATGATTATAGATGATCAATATCTTCTTTTTACAGCTCCCTGGCCACTGGAGACAGTTGCCTGAGCAATGCTGCCAAGGTAAGCTATTGGATTCAAGAGTGTGTGCATGTATTTTTGTATGTGTTTGTGAAGTCTGGGATGATCATTCTAATGGCGGGCTGCAGCAGAAAGTCACAGCAGGATGCCATTAACACATAAACCCTGTATTGATCTCCGAGGCCTGAATCTGTTTCTGCTAACTTACTGATTATGCACCAGACAGCTGCTACAGCGTGGCTTTTGGTCAGCATTTATGTAAAAGCACCACCCTACAAATCAGATGCACATGTTTTACCTTCGAGGATGACTTGCACAAAGTCCTGTGCGGACATCTTGTCCTTCCTGGCGAAGCATTGGTAGGCTCCGCCGTCACTCTTGGACATCCCCTCCATGATGAGGTTCTCCCGGTTGAGCCCAGTGAAGCGGACATTGTTGCCCGGGTAGATGATCTCTCCGTTGCGGTACCATGACAGCTCATACTCGTCTGAGCCGCTCACGCTACAAGACAGAGACACCTTGCTACCCACGCTGCCTTTCACCTTCCGGGGGCTGACCACTGCCTTCAGGGGCTCTAAGCACACAAAAACAAGAGAATGTTGATTTTTAAAAGGAGCATTGGAAGATTTGTTTTCATTTTATGACAGTGAGGCTGATAGGAAGACAGCGGGGCAGGTAGTAGAGAAAGTTCAGGTTAGACTTAAGCAGCAGCTACAGAGGAAAAGGTTGTAACCACTCCAGAGATAGATGTGAAACAAATCATTGATCAACTGAGTTGACAACTGGCATTAAATTATTTGGCAGCAATTCCAATTAAAATCAATTCAGAATGAAGTCTTGTGTATTTGAAAAAAAAAATAGTATTAAATTAATTAAATTAAATTAAAATTAAATAAAATTTCATGTCTTTGAGATTTTGGGACTTTAAGATTAAATAATTAAGTATTTAGTCCAAAAAAGTTGTCTGCCCAAAAGTCCAACTAAATATACTTTTTTAAAAATTATATAAAGACAAAGAAGCAACAAACCTTATATATGAGAGGCAGCAAATAAGCTCAATGTTTTGTGTGTTTTAAGTGATAATCAAAACTATTATGACTATATTATTTTGTTGATCAACCTATCAATTAATCAACTAATTGTTTCAGCTTCAAAAGACTTACGTTTGACATACAGGCGCCCCATGACCTCAGTGTTGCCATAACTGTTCCACACTTCACACACGTACGTCCCAGAGTCACTGGGCTGCGTGCTCTCTATCAGCAGCCCTGTGATGGTCTGGCGGAAGCGACTGTCAGGCTCCAAAGGGCTGTTGTCCTTCAGCCAGCGGTATTTGGGCGTTGGGTAGCCTGAAGCCTTACAGGGCAGCTCCACCCGATGATTAATCATCACCTCTCGGTGGTCAAAGCCATCCAAGATGCCTGGCTCAGCATTGGTGGGGTCTGGAAGGAGCAGAGAATTTAGTGTTAATTAGTGGTGAGCGTTGCCAGGCGCTTGACAGTGTAATCCAATATTGATTCTTGGGGTCAAGATTCACTTCTGTATACTGTATATTTTGCTATGTGAGGGAGAGGAGAGAGAAACAGTGTTCCTAAAAACGTCCACTAAAATCAAATCAGAGCTGGATTGCTCCTTTTTATCCATCTATCCATACATGCAAAACGCAAAACAGGTTAAAATGGTCCTCATTTATCAAACGATGCTACAGCTAAACATTACGATCCATAAAACCTAACTGCATTTGTCGAGGGAAATGTTTTTTCTTCTGTATTAAGTTTGTTCATGACATATCACAAAAATATTTCTAATTAAAGTCCACATGGAGGAGGTTGAGGTGGATGGATGGGTCAAATAAACACAGGACTTTCACGCAGAATAACCATGTTAACGCCTTGTGTGATACCAATTTTCATCGTTATCAAGTTATTTATGTAACAAACAAACTGGTTTTAACCCACAGCCATGATCGTTTACTTAACATTACCATGTAGTATTATTGCCCAAACCTAACCAAGTTACATAACAAATCCAAACCATGATCTTTTAGTTAAGAACCAAGCTAAGACTGTTTGCATTTTTCAACTGTAGTGTTGCTTCAAATCACAACAAAACCATACTTAAACTGTCATTTTGTTAAATCACAATGTTACCTTTGTGTTTAAAACTGTGACGATAAGAAAATACATTTCGCTCAAAATGTAAATGAGAAGCAGTTCCTTGGAATTCAAAGAGGGTTTACCAAAATACAACTGAACCTACATCACAGTACAGTTTACATTGCAGTGGTTGATTATTTCTTACTGAATGATTGTATGTTTTAACTGCAACTGGCTTTCCCCAAGTGGGATAATAAAGTTTATCAATCAATCAATCAATTAAGAAGAGATGCATAATTTATACACTAGTTGACCTTAGAGTAGATCGGTCTGCATAACTGGACTGGACAGACTTTAATGTACAAATCTTAAATATGATCCTATAAATCACTCAACATTTCTGAGAACCATTTATAATTCATAGGGGATAAGATTTTTAAATATTTGCTGCTGTCTGCACTTCTAAAAGCCAAGTCCAACCTAGAAGTGTAAGTATGTGTGAGGATTATTTCTGCCATTGTCTACCGTCAGTATCTACATGCATGCTTGAGTCCAGTTTGAAAGCAGTACTGACCTGATACAATGAGACGCGCGCTGTTGCTCTGACGAGTCTCACCGGTGTACCGGTGGCGTGTGGTGCAGCGATAGTTATTCAGCCCATCCTCAGGCAGGACGTCCAGAATATACAAGGCTCCCGTGGATGTGATGAGATATCTTTGTCCTGCGAAAGATAAAAAGAGGAAACAGTTGTGTGGTTGTTACATAGGATCATTCAACTTTTACAGTATAAAGAATTTATTCAGTCTGCCACAACAGACAGATTTGCACAGGGTGTTTATAGAGCGCAGGGCGAATCTGGGGAAGTTTTGGGGGGGGGCTTCATGGCCCAATTGTTGAAAAACATGCTCCAAAGTGCCCTCTTCAGTGGCATGAACGCTCTGATGTGCCCTTTCTTTTCTTTTTGCCCCTGCCCTTTAAAAAGTCTGTACACGCCACTGTTTAGAAGTTGTTCTTTATTCCGACATTAAATGAGAGAATTTGCTGGAGAGGAATACAACAGAATTTATCTTGTGTAAATAAACAAAAACTACAAGAGATTTGGTGTTGAGACACTGAACTTCTACAGCTAAATTCAACAATATTTACGCTACTACTGTAAATGAATAAAATCACCCAGAGGATTCAACACAAAATGTATCCTTACATTTCAAAACCGCACAAACTGTCTTCAGAAATAAAATCTACATATCAAATCTTTGCCCTCTAACAGCTTTTATTGTCTTGTGTTTGACTTCTGTCAGTGCAGTAACCCCACTGGCGCCAACGTCTGGTACGGAGAGCCAATCCCTCTTCGGCTGTCACAGCCGCTTCAGTATGTACGGTAATATTATGTTAATTCTGCAGATCAAACCAGGCTGAGTGGGGTTGTCAACATCCATAAGGAAGGAAACCTTCCTCTGCGCCATCACATGAATGCCCACATTCCCATGGGAGCAGATTGATGTCAAAACTGATCGAAAAAGCAATTTACAGGAGATTGTCTTCACTGCACAGCGGTGGCCATGCTAAGACAGAGGCGGCTTAGGAAGCCCCGAGCAGAAACAGCCATGTTACACCTACAGCTGATGCTGAGGGGTCCAGAATAAACACATCATGTAGTGACATCAGAGGGTTAAACATTAAAAATAAAAATATGCTGCTGTGCTTCTCACAGTTTGACACATTTTAAGAAATTAAATGATGCAAAAAAAAACAAGAAGACTTGGATGTGACAATATAGTTTGTAAAGTGAAGGATTATTTCCTGGAAGAGGTTTTTATTTCTTCCTGTGTGTGACTTTGACTGACAGTAAGCAGACTGTAACATAATGTGCACATTTACATGAAAACTTGACACAATGACATAACAATTAACGGGGAAACTTAGACAAAAACAAATTAAGGCTTTGTGTTTACTGTGATGGATTATCGAGCTCGGGCAATTCACGTCTGCAAAGGTTCTTTGAATGGCAGCAAATGGTTTGCTCTGAAGAATGAAGATTATGAAGACGGTGATAAAACGCACCAACACTGCTATCATCTTGGGTGACTCTGATTAAGGTTAGCAGAAATTCTCTCTGCATATTTGATTTTGATTGCAGCCCGTGTCTGAAGGCAGTCATATCAGCCATTTATCCAAAAGTAGAGCAAACTGCTGTGTGGGAGCAGCTAAAGCAGATTAGCGGTGGGTAATTCATTTAAGTTGAAAAATGGAAGGTGTGTGTGGGGTTTCTTGTGATTTTTTCCCCAACACAGACAGCTGACATGTATAGAGCTGCAGTGCTTGGTCGACTAACGATTAGTCAATCGACAGAAAAATAATCACCAATTATTGTGTGAATAGATTTAATAATTTTTCAAGCAAAAATGGCAGAAAATGCTGTTTTCTGCCTCTCAAATTTGGGGATGTCCTTATATTAAACTGAATATCTTTGGGTTTTGTAATGACAAAACAAGATATTTATAGACATCAAACTGGAATGAACATTTCTCACTATGTATACACATTTTATAGAACAAACAATCAATGAATCAAGGAAATAACCGTCAGATTAATCAATACAAAAAACAATAGTCGCAGTGTTAAGGTGTGTTTTTAAAAGGGTTAGTATGTAGATTTTCTTTTAATTCCACATATTTGTGCTTATTTATATGTTTTCTGAATATTTATTTTCGTGCTTTTACTCAAAATGGCGTCTCAAATAGACATTTTAAGATGCTATGAAAAATGTATGGACAAGCAGGTGCAGAGATTTCTCTTTTTCTGTGCGGGTTAACAAATTAGATGCCACCTCCCTCAGGTCACGTAACATCGTCCCCTATAGATCTGAGGGAAAACTACTGGTAATTGTGTTTCTGCTACATTTCATGTTGCAGAGTTACAATGTTACCGGACAGAAAATCTGCACAGTCCAAACCAATTAGCTAAACAAATATTAATGAGAAAGAACCTCAGTGTAATTTTCTTTAAACATTAGACTCGACACTAATGTTAACATCAAACCGCTGCATGTTTTAATATTCCACTTGAGACTAATACGTATGAAAGAAGCAAAGCATGCTTAATATGCTTACATTTTATATGCATTTTGATGTTTATACATGCAAAGGAAAATCAACCTTGTGGGGTTAAGCAAACAGGGGGAAGACAGAGAGAGGCGGGAGAAGAAGAAAAAATCGCACAGCTATTGTAAGCGTTGACCTAGATAGAACCGACAACAGATTCCACGGATTTGATGTCCTGAAGGGGTTTCACTGGTTTACATACAGGGCTGTTAGATGGGCAACCAGCAAGTGGAATCTATAAAGAGAGGGAGGGAGGGTGTGACTGTGTACATGTATGTGTGTGTGTGTGCAGATGCCGGCAGCCATGCATGCATGCCAGTATGCAAGACGATTGGTGGGAGGAAATCTTCTCAGAGGTTGAGAGGGCCAGATGCGGAAAAAAAAGCATTACTGTTTATGATCATCGCCTTTGCCTGTTTTTTTCACTGGTTCTGTGGCTGCACAGCAGAGGGAGTGATTGTTTTTCATTTTATTTCTTTTTTTATTTTGGTAAGGCTTTGCATTTCGGTATTTATTATTAATACTTCTTATATTGTTAATATTAAATTGCTTTTGTTACGGATCACGCGGCGGATATCAGCACCACAAAACCAAGAAGAAGACTAGAAATATGTCACAGATAAATAACCCTCCATCTGGAAAAGGTGAAAACCCTGAAAAGTCTATATTACCGAGCAGCAGCAAAAACAAAATTCAGACATCTCCTCCAAAGCTGTCCACTCCACACACACACTGCCTCTTTCCCTTTTTTCTCTCCTCCCTTCTGGCTTCTCCATTTTGATTCTGTACTGGTCCTCTGAAATCTCACTGTGGAATCCATCTTGAGTGAGACAAAATGGTATTTCACTCCAGCCGCTGTGAGCTGCTGCAATTTTCTCTTCAAGCACCTCTATGCTCCTGCAATGCCTTTTAAGACGTCAGAGCTCCGTTATTGTGTTATGACAGAGTGAAGTGCAGGCAGAGGGGACGCTACAGTAGGGAGGGGATTCAAAATGAGGGCTATTGTATTGAATTGTATTTTATTGTATTTCTTCTCCGCGACCCGCTCCCTTTAATTCCACCGCTTTGTATTTAACTCGCTCACTGCTTCAGCGTTTAGGAGTAATTCCCGTCCACAATGGCGGTATGTCAAGTAAGAAACTATGCACAATGTCCTTTAAACAGTAAATAAAAGAACTGCTAGTGTAGTGCATAAACTGCTATGGATTAATTAAGGCAGTAATTGAGGCCTCAGTTCCCAGATGCATTAAACATCCTCTGGACAGAGATTTCGGTGTTATTGTCAGAAAGTGGAGCCCATCCCTCCATTCATTCACAGGCAATGCTACTGTAAAGTGAAAAAGTGCTCTACTCCACCACACACACTTTATCTAATCATCCCCACTTTGCCAGAGACAGAATCTAATATGAACAGCGGGCTCTCACTCTCAGCAGGCTAAATAAGCCTCGACGTACAGATGAGCTAGTGTCACAGCGTCCTCGCTGCCAACAGGCGCTCTGAAGTCGCTGTGATTTAAATGAGAGCCGAGCTGGTCAGATCTTAGCTGACAATCTGCGACTCAGGGACTCGAGTGAATTAGTTATAAACTGCCAATGTGTTTATTCCAATCTCTTATGCAAAATGAACATCTGTAGTCAAATCTGGCGGTGCACATTTGTGTCATATTTCCAATAATGAACCTAATTTTTAGCATGTTGAGCCACCTGGAAAAACGACTGTGTGGTGCTGATGATCTGAAGCGCTGTGAAGTACAGAAATAATGCAGCCGTCCTCGCAGCTCTATGAAGCGGTCTGGCTGCAGTAGTACATGTAATGTAATGTATGTTTATCAATTTATCTATTACTTGTTTATTTTATATTTCTCCTCCTCCTCCTTGAACATACCTGCACATTCTCTGGTCAAAGACCTTCATATAGGACTCTATGATTAAGCATCACTTACACAACACACTTTCATTCATGCACACAAACACTAACAATACTCCCAATAACAAAAACAACTAAAAATCTGTCGTACGTCTTGTATTCATGTCTGTTGACGTGGTTACACCAGCTAAACCATTCTGCTGTTTAGCTGTTATAATGTTTAACATGTTGTTATTTTAGGGTGTTAGCATGCTAACATTTGCTAATTAGCTAATTAGCTAAGGCTAATGGGGTGTCATAACTTTTGCAGGTATTCAGCCCTAAATCAAAGTACTGATTAGTGGTGGAAGAAGTACTCTGATTCCTTACTAAAGTTAAAGTACTAATATCACACTATGAAGTAAAAGTCCTGCATTCAAAACTTGCTTCAGTAAAATGTGCATTGATGCATTTATGTAGGCAGCATTTTGCAAGTTTTGCAAGCTCATTTTAACTTCTTAACATACTATTGTTTGATTTATTTAAAAAAAAAAGTGTAATCAAATACTATTTTCTACATGATAAATCTCAACCTGGAGAGGAACTAAAGCTGTAGTATAGTAGTATAAGGTTGAATAAAATGGAAATACTCAAGTAAAGTACAAGTACCTAAGTACTTAAGTGCTTTAATAAATGTACTTAGTTACATTCCACCACTGGTACTGATTAATGTTAATGCTGGTCAGATGATGGCAGTTCGGGGAAAGAATATGCATAGAATAGTTGTTGAGACATTTCCCTCAAAACTAGAGAGGAGAAAAATTCATAGGATCATACAAGTCATTGGGATTAATCATCATCAGAAAATCATAAATGTTACAAAATGTTCCGATCCATCCAGTAGATTTCACAGGCTAAGTGCAAATGAGGTAAGACTGACACACGGCAGTAAATATACGATACTATATGTGAGTACAGTTTGTATGCAATAGGTTGAAAATGTTTCGTACAGAGAGTGTCTCTTTCAAAAAGGGTGAGCTGGTGAGTCAGAGTTGTTGTTTAAAGAGGGAGGTGGGACTGACTCTCAGTACACTGTGAGTCAGACGGTGAGGAGGGACCCAGTTCTCGTCGGGTCAGCAGAGACACAAAGATGATAAATGGGCTTATGAATGTTCTAGGTCTGTGTGGTAACTTCTCTGGCCCACTTCAACTCTCCCGAGTCTCTTCAGACATTAAGTTAAAATTAAAAACAGATCGCTGTCTATCATGGGCTTACTGCACACTGCATCTGTTGAAAATATGCACCACCTATTGTTTTGTTTTTTTTAGCTCAAATATTACTTAGAGCAACTACAAGGACTTTTTAACAATTTATGAAACAGGCTCAATTTAATACAGATGCCTCCATATGACCTTCATGAGCAAACAAGACCATCAGTCTCTACATAGTTAATCTTTATGTGACTGGCAGTGGTGAAATGTGACAAAGTACATTTACTCAAGTACTGTACTTAAGTACAATTTGGAGTATGTGTACTTTACTTGAGTTTTTCCAATTTATGCAACTTTATACTTCAACTCGACCACACGTTGAGGCAAATATTGTCTCTCTTACTACACAACATTTAGCTGACATCTTTAGTTATTTTTCAGGTCAAGATTTAACATGAAAAAATATGATGCGTTGGCATTTGTTTTAATTAAACCTCATAACAGTATATCACATTTAAATTAAATTAAAACTGTTCTTACATAAATGCATATAGCTGTGGGGCCACTCTGCATAATTGATACTTTAAGGACATTTTGCACTTTTACTGAAAAAAGGTTTTGAATTAAAGCCTTTTTTTTTTTTTGAAAGTGATTTTTTTTTAGTGGTCATTTTACATCTTTACTGATAGTCAAAAGATTTATAGTGAAAGGGGGAGACAGAGGGGAAGAAATGCAGGAAAGGGCACTCTGTGCTATGTGATCTACCAGGTGTGCTACCGGTAGGAAGTACTATTCACTATCAGATGAAATGATTTATGACACGCAGACTGGAAAAGCCTATGTTTACAGGTAGCATTTGACAGTCTGAAGTATTTAAAAATATCCATGACAAGGTAGCACATTAAATATATAGTCTTTGTTTGTAGTTTACACCACATATCAAAAAAATTATTAGCAAATTGTCATATTGTGTTTTATTTACGTTTTAAGCAGCGTCCAATCTTTTTGGGAATCCAGGTTTGTACAATCCTAGTTACTACAGTAGCATTAAAGAGGAAACAGTGCAATAACTCCTGTGTGTGAAGTAAAGATTGTGTTCTCTGACTAACTTCTTCCTGCTCAGAGTCGGGGTACGCTGCATCGTGAAACTGGGCGCAGAGGGCCACACGTCTGATCACAGCTTTAATCTGAGCTGATTGAGGTCAGATCGCAGGACTGACCTCTCCTCCGCAGAGCTCCTCAGGCTGCATGGCTGCATGCACAGAAACTGAAATGAGTGCTTTGACTATTCTGCAGACCAAAGCAAGAGATACCTATTGTTAATGCATCTGTCTATCTAGAATAAAACAGTGACTAAAGCCTAAACCTGTAGGTGTCATACTGAGCTCCTGCACATAGCAGACCATCAGACACTGTGGCTCTCTCTTAGATTCAATTAATTAACATGATGACTCTGGGATCAATAGAAGACATGCTAATGGTCAAACTACAGCAACAGTCTTTAAATCAGTGGATACAACCCTGTCTGATGCCACTGTACAGTAACGGAGCAGCAACACGATATTTAGCACCAGGAGAAAGAAGCAGCTTGTGAAAAATCTGCCAAACAGAATGGATTTCCAGCACTGCCGTTAAGCAGGCAGTTTGTCATGTCTAAACTTTCAAGATGATTCTAATAACTTGGTGGGAAAAACAATGAAAATGGATTTTGCATGAAATTCTAAGTGGTGGGAAAATAATCATGAAAAACAAAGCGTGCGGTCTGCGGATTTGTCTTGAGGCAGGAAATCTGAAGGAAAAGAAATCAATCCTACATCATATAGCTTATGAGTTAGCAGTTAAAATATAAAGTTATTTTTATAGTGCCATCATCTGGCCGATCAGTGTGACTCAAACATCACTCGTACTGCAGCACAGAATAAACAACACAGAGTGGACTGTGATTGCACCATTACAAACGCAGATTACCTTGCAAATACTTTAACTAATACTATTAAAAGCAGGTCAAATGAAAAAGCCTCCAGCACCTGTAAAAGTCACCTATAAAAATCTCTTTCTCTCAATGCACCTGCTGTGTGAATAGATTTTAGGAATACAAGTAAATGACAGAGCTGCCATTGAAGCCTCGATGAAGAAGGCATCCTTGGTTCAGTGAAAGTTTTGGCATCAGAGACTCTCTGTCTCTTATTCAGCCTCAAAAACCCTCTGTGTTCCTGTTTGGCTCATTCTACTTCCTCTCCTGCTTCTTCTCTCTCCACGGCTTGGTCTCTCTCTTTCTCCCCCTCTCTGTCTCTCCCTCTGTGTCCTGAATGCTAAAACAGTGGTTGGCTGTGTCAGAACACCGCAATGAAATCCTGCAGTCTCAAACGCCCACATCCAGTAAACACCTCAGTTTACCTCGACGCTGACCCCAAAGCTGCATTTCACCTTTGTTAAACATTTAGTTATATATTATGAAATCCTTTTAAATATTAACATGACTGAATAGATTTATTAACAGACTATTTGAAGGTAAAAAGAATATATTAAATGAATTACTGAAACAGAGGATTTCAATTCTAAATCAGAAATAGACCGACAGGCTCTTTTGAATTTTACAATTTAAAATTAAAGAAACATGGCGGCTATCTTTTGAAAGAAGAAATGAAATTGTAAATTAGAGCCTGACAGATATGGGATTTTGGAGACGATGCCGATGCTGATTTTAGAGGGGGAAGTTCATTGATAATTGACATGGTGGCTCTAGTATCTCTATAGTAAAAAAAACAATGAAAATAGACCTTTTTTATGTGGATTGTGCATCTGTTTTTCACCACTCTGCAAATGTACCAAGAGAGCTACTTTCTCAGACAAAAAAACTTTATTTATTTATTAAATAATATTTAACATTTTTATTCATTATTATACATTATAAAAACAATGTATCGCATTGTCAGCCTATAAATGATAACTGAGAAAATAAAGAATCAATAGAAATATAACAATAGTTAAATAAGCATAATTGCTGTTCAGTTTCAGTCAATTGCTGACTATTTCAAAAAATAAATACAAAAAATGAATAACTAACCCCATTATATATTGTGTAAAATAAGTCTCTGATATCCAAATATCGGCTGATAATATCCGTCCTGTCCACCGATATATCTGGCGGACTCTAAAATAAATGACAGATGTAAAACCGATCATAATATTAATTACAAATCAGGACTTAATCAGATTTTTCTATTGAAAGTCAAATCAAATCGTTGAGTTGGAGAATCATGACATCCCTACATTAAGGGAAAGACTAATAAAAACATAAACAGTAACTCTACACGGCACTCTGCATGTTCAGCTCTGCTGAGACTTTTACATGCTGGGATGTGTCATTGCTGCCACTGAGGAGGGAGTAAGAGACTGTTTTTCAGTGTATTATGAAAACATGTTCATTTAATTATCTAATGACTGAGAGTAACTGGAGCATCAACAACAAATGTGTATTTAAGTATAATGATGTGTATTGTCATAACTTGCAACCCCTCGTGCTGCTGCTAAAACAAAACACCATTTAAAGGCCATGAGTCTGGATCATCACTCAGATTTATTCTGTTAAAATTACACTCAAATGCCATGCAGCGAGGTATTTAATTCTATTTTTTTCCTGGGGTATTTTCAAACAAGAAAACCTTCTAAAAAAGGCAGACAGACGGAGTGAAATGCAGTGACTGTCAGTGTTATACCATGCCGTTTTAAATTAGAAATGGGTTTTCATTTATCATGAATAATTTGTGCGCTGTAATCCATGCAAAAAATGTCCAACTGCCATGTGATGAACAATTCATATTTAATAAACAACTAAACAAGTGAAAGATGTCATCTTAATAAATCATGTGACCCCCATAGTACTGGGTCAGATTGCTACTGAATACTGAGGTATTCAGATTTATTGGACACAGAGGCATGAAATCATATACAATAAAGAGAGATTCAGGAATTAAAATGAGAAAGGAAAACATTAAAATTGAATTGGGTAACTTCTGTTACATTTTTCTTTCTTTTAGATGAGAATGATCAAAATGGTTACATTAAATAAACACATGAGTATGCTTTAATTGTAGTATTGTAATCAAAATTTAGAATGAGTGTTTTAAATATAGTATTGTAATTATGCCCATGCATTACTGAATCCAGATATTTGTTAAAGAAGTGTAAAATGAGGAATGACTCATAGATGATAGCACTGCAATGCAATTTGCCAATGCTCAACATGGAGTCCATAGAACAGCAAGATACCAGGCAGGCGCTATAGGAGGAGCAGCACTGAACCTGTGTGAAAGGAAGGTTTATGTCACGGCGGGAGAGCCCCCTTGTACAAGAGCGCATGGAGAGGGGATTAATTTTACATTAATGTATAGTAGCTTACTGAGCTTGGCTGCCGGCACACACACACACGCACACACGCACGCACGCACGCACGCACACA
>CAFUXE010000564.1:328848-354758 GCA_903364295.1 Serranus cabrilla | reverse complement strand
CAATGAATATACATTTCAGTGAAAATACATTCACTATTACAGCACCTTTGCACACACACACTGTACAAACAATAAGCACCCCCGTCTCCCTTAGCTTTCAGGCAGCTGTGTGTGAGTGGACTGGGAAAAGGGGTGCAGTGAAAGACAAGGGTCAGCATTTCACTAACTGCTGATCTGTGTAGGAGGAGGGAGGGAGCAAAATGATAGGCTGTGTTGTTTTCATAGGGTTTCACTGCAGGATGGGTGGAGTAGCATGCAAAAAAACACATCAATGCACCCACAAACACAAACTCAAACACATATATGTATGGCGTATTTGCACGCGTGATCGTGCACACGTACATATTAATATCTAGGTCCTCCTCTGAACTGCTATGTGGCTACATGCAGGGATCACCCATTTTCTACAAGATCAACAAAACATGTTTGTGCAAGGAGAGACAGAAATGTGGAGAATGAGAGGCAGCGATGGATCGAATGAAAAGTGAGTGAGGAAGGAAAGTGGGAAGAAGGCAGAGGGAAAAGATCATGTGGCTAATGTGACGCAGTCCCTTGTTTACCAAAGAAAAAAGCCTCGCCCACTCTCCTCCTCTCTACCTTTCAAATCTCCTCCTTCTCAGTCTCTTGTTTCCCCAACTCTCTTCTCACTTCCTCTCCTCTAATCTGCGCTCTCCTCCTCTACATTTCCTTGCATCTTCTTTCCTCCAAAGCTCATTTCTACCACTGTGCCCTCCTTTCAAGGTTGGCCTGACTTTGGGCGTGTTGAATTTACAGCCCCGTCTCCGCCTGCCTCTCAGTGCCCTCACTGTCAATCTCAGTGAAAAATGGAGGCGGTGGCACATCACTGGCATGATAAATTCCTGCTGAGCAGTGATCCTGTAAACCAAACACCTACAGTAGCTCCTTTGAAGACATCCTTAACATTCCAGCGACTGAGCTGGTGGCTGGTTAAGACTGTGATTCTATTAGCAAGCAAACTGTTTAATTAGCCTCTATAAGCACTCACAAGAACCCATGAGAGAGGAGTGAGCAGAATGCGAGAGTGCAGAGGCACTTTCATCGCTTAAATGCTAAACGCACAGTTGGGAAGCGGCCGACATGAATGTGACTGAAAAATGTAACTGGAGTTTTTTTTTCTTTTTTACTGATGCCGTGAGTATTGGAGGGACTTATTTGCATAAAGCAAATAAAAAACAAGCATTTTCCATGCAGGAGGAAATTGACTGGGGCGCTGTGCCAAGCAGGTTATGCAATGAGATGAGAAGAGAGTGGAGAAGGCCAATAGTCAAGGCCATCGGAGGACGATGGAAAGGACTGGAGGACGGAGAACAGAAGAAGAGTAAATAAAAGGAAACTAAAGAAGTAAACAAAGCAAAAGGTAAGACAGAGAACAGAAGGAAAGTAGAGGAGGAATTTATTGATCTCTGCATTGTTTACAATGCTAATGCAATATAAACGCTCTCAGCATCTGACATATTTTACAAAACAGATATCCAATGCACAGTATATACAAAAAAAACTCAATACACAATAAGTGCACACAATACACTACAATAAGTGTTAAGTCCAAGTAGGGGCGGCCAAGATTAACAAAATCTATTATTATATTACTGTGTTGATTTCTTCTCGGCCAAGGAGGTTATGTTTTCAGTACAGCTTGTATGTTTGTCAGCAAGATCATAGAAAAACTGCTGGCCAAATTTTCATGAAATCTGGTGGAAGGGTGTAACATGGACCAAGCGAGAACACATTACATTTAGAACTGGATCCAAATCACAGGGTGGTTACACAATTTATTTTCCATTTTCATTAACATTGCACGATAGGACATAGCCAGTCTGTGCTCTCTGACTGCCCTTCTACTCTATCATAGTATCTATATATGTTATGATGCAATATATTCTCGAGAAAAAAAATGAAGTTCACAAATGTTCACAAATAAAGTAAACAGACATGGTATTGTCAGGTTTTACAGGACAACTGTCATTAAAACCAGACAAATACAATTACAGATGCATACAAATGTAAATAAATTACTATGAAGCCATCCAGTGTGGCAGAATGTAAAAAGAGTGTTGAATGAATACTTCCTATTTATCCTAATATTTCCCATCGTGAAGTCAATCTTAAGAGAAAAAAAGGGTTGAAAGCCGTCATATACAATTAAGAGGAAGGAATAGCAATATGGCGGCACATACAGGAAGTAGGAACGGCTTATGGAGTCTTCCCTCTCCACGCGTGTCTTAATACGGAATAAAGCTTCCCGTCCTCCATCTCTCACCTAATCTCCACTCTGAAAAGATGAAAGGCCTGTCTGTTTGTTCCAAAGGAGGAAACCCTTTCTCTCTACACCAGTGGAGACCCCTCTCCCTTCATTCCTCTTCTCTACTCTCTTTTTTCTCCCCATCTTACCTCTCCTCAACTTGCCCCCTCTGTCCCTGTCCGCTCCAAGGGTGATATACAGGCCGTCTGTCCCGCCTGCACTACCTTATCTAAATCTGTGTCAGGCTTCTCACTGGACTGACTGGATGAAGGTGTCGGTGCAGTGTTGCCTCTGTCTACTGTAGGTAGGTTAAGCTTTCACACAATTAACACCAGATGATGTTTTGTTTTCAAAAAGTGTTACCAGCCAACAACACTGGACTGATGGACTGTGTCCTGATTGCAGTTGCACAGAGATAAGGGGACGGATCGGGAAAAATTGAATTAAGTACTGTGGTTTTCGGACTATAAAGCGCACTTAAAATCCTTAAATTTTCTCAAAAATCGACAGTGCGCCTTATAATCCGGTGCACCATATGTATGAATTCTGGTTGTGCTTACCTGAACCGATTTCATGTGGTACACCGCGCTCAAAAATCTGACCAACAACCATCCCACATTCAAAGTCAGTTAAATCACCTTTCTTTTTCATTCTGATGCTCACTTTGAAATTCAGCAGGTCGTCTTCACCATGTCTATTTGCCTAAATTCAATGAATTGCTGCCATGTGATTGGCTAATGTGATATTTGCGTAAACAAGCAGTTAAATAGATGTAAATAACAAATTTGCTGTTGCATTTCCAACTGCATGCATCTTAAAGGAGAGTGCAAGGTCTCAATGACAACATGTTGTTTGCAGCTCATTCAATACATAAGCACTGGTTTTGTTGAAGCTGTTCTCTGCAACCAAGGCCGCTCGCCTCATTACGCTGCCTCATATCAAGAATGATGAGAGACAAAAGGTAGGTAGATGGAAAAACACAAAAACACACACCGTCCCAGCTCCATTCCTTTTCAAAAGCATGGCCACTTGAAACACACAGCAGCATGTAAAAAAAAAACACACAACTATACAGACAAAAGCATGTGCACACTGACACACAAAGGTGCATGTGACAAAACCGATACACACATGCATTAAAATAAAGGTCCACCATATAAAATCCTGGCAGCAACACAGTAGGACAGAGCTCGACTCCTCCCCTCCCCGCTCCACTTTCTTTCTGTCTTTTTTTTCCTCTTTCATCTCTCTATTAGCTCTGTCAATTGTTTATCAAAAGCAGCGAGGAGGCGATTGGAGCCGGGCATTTGAAAGCTTGTGCTGCGAGATTCATTTTAAAATTCATGACGGGTTAATGGTATGTTAGTGGCAACATTAGGACCCAGTGAGCTTGCGTCGTGCTCATTCACATTGAAAACAGGCCGCTTCAAATGACTACTAAGCAGTCCTCATTCTGAGAGGTAATTCATATTGTAATTAACTTTTCAATCACAGCTGATTAATTAAGACAGGCCCTAGTCTGTAATTATGCATCTATTTTTGACCCTAATGTGAATCACTGGATATACAAAGATTTCAGCGGCTGTGATTTAAGCCAGTTTCCTCTTTACAAGTTACTGATCTTAAAAAGCACATTTGCACCTGATCATATTAAACACATAATCAATAGTGATCAAAGGTTTATATGTATCTGGGTTTGAAGGCTGTCAACATTTGCTTAAGAATCATGTGATGTTGTCCACCTAAATTGTTTAGGAGCCCCGTCCTGGTGTCAAGAAATATCTGGAGCCCTGGCTGTTCTTCCTCACATTCTGATGCACAATACAAGGGTAGGGAAGTGCGCTTGATGTTACCGTTCCCAACAAAAAACCCAAGATTAATAATTCAGTGTGGCTGTTGGATAGCTTTATTTTGTGTCCACTGAGACCACGTCTTCTTTCATGAAAAATTGAAAAAAAGGCAAGAAAAGAGGCTGGAGAAGGAGTCGAAGAAGTAGGCTGGGTCAAACTGCACCCAGTTGCCATTGTCAAGCCTTGTTGGTGTCCTTATGGCCTATCACACACGCGCTTTTCACTCACGCACAAACACACTCGCTCACACATCCTTCTAACCCTCACTCTTAGAGTAAACATACCCTCTCCATAACAGTGCGAGGTGAATCCGCTCATGCATCAGAATCGACCATCAAATATTTATCACGGAGCAGCAGTGATTTTGACAGTGTGCTCATGCTTTTGACAGCCCTCGCCTGCTGCAATACTTATTGGAGTCAACACGGACAATCCAATATCGTTGTTCTTTTGAACGCTTGCAAAAGAACTCAAAAGAACACCATGCATACAATATAATCCATCAAAACTTCACTGCATATTCTATGGGCCTTCAGACCTGCTGTAAGAAAACAAAACAAGAAAGGCTTCATTGTAGATACTATAATAAGAGCTAATTTAAGAAATTATTGGCAGTGATTGGTTTTAAAATAAAATAATGAAAATTCACAGTCCAAAAATACATAAGGTAATATATATCAGGTATACAAAAAAATAAAACAATATTGTACACAGCGACAAAAGCAAGGCAAAATGACAAAAATGTCAACTGAGCGTTGAGAAGGGGCCATGTTTGAATGCTGTGTTTACAAACAGTAAGTGACATTTCCTGCATAGTTTCCCTCTAAGAGGTGGTCTTCACTGTATTTACTAATTCAGGCCATCAGACCTTTTTATAAAGACGTAGTGGAGATTTGTTAAAGCATTTTATCCTCATAATGGGCTTTTTTTTAGCAACAGATGAGATAAACATCATCTCTGAGTCTTGTCTACATGATTCATTTCATTTACAGAACCTAATCATATCTGCATGCTGCATATTTGCCCGCTCTCCGTGACATTAGGCAATGTCTTCAACTGGCAGCTCGCAGCAAGTAACTCGAGTAACCTCGAGTAAATAAGTCGCTGGCATGGATCAGAAGACACATCTTCATGCTTGAGCACACACATTTAAAATGCCACCAAAACACCGTCCCAGATTCTGCCCTCAGTCAAATGACATCAAGTGCTCACTTACAGGTCCCTGAACGCCCCAGTATGAAGCGAAATCAGCCAGCGGGCAGTACATGGAGCAATCAAGAGATAAGCATCCCATTTAACTTGAGTAAAAATCCAACCCGCAGAACGTTCTGGTGTCTTGCGTTATCATGCTGTGCCACTGGATTCAAACAAGGAGGGTAACTAGGTCAATGATGCTATGTAAACTGTTCCACTTTACCCCTTGCTGGACTCAAAATGGAGCTGGCTGACGTGAATTGTGTATTGGAGAGAGAAGCTCAGTGATTCAATGTGACAGTTATCAACATCCTCTGGCTAGTGAGAGGACAGGGCTGTGCAGAGCTGCAGAGGCTCAGTAATGGCAGACTACAACAGAAAACAGGTAAGAAGATGACTCACAGTGAAACAGAACATAGTGTCCAAAGAGCACGGAGCAGAGCAGAGCGGGGAGGGGGGCTCGGATAAACAGCCCAAAACACAGGAACACACCTCGCTCAAACATTTAATCTTGTAGTTTGGGGGACAAAAACGCTTCACTGTGTGCTCTTTAATATCTGAAATGCCTTCTGCCAAGTCATATTAACACTAACACTGACACCGTACCTTCATATACCACACATTATGCTTGATTACTTAACAGGTTTTATTTTAGCACTTAAAGCTCTGTATTGAATTACTTATTTAGACTGTATAAAGAGTATAAGTTGTCTTACCTGAGTTGAGTGAAACTGTGTCTTTCTCCCATGATACAACAGTGACGTAGGCCTCAACAGAAGCAGGGATAATGCACTTGAAGACGGCTACACTGCCTCTCATAGCCTTCTGGTCGGCCACTCTGACTGTGTAGGGTTCCCGCGAAACTGTAGTCCAACAAGCAAAACATATTCACATGGTAAGTCGTATTTGAAAGGACACCAACTGCATTATTGTATAATTCTTTATCATTGTTGGGGACAGGACCCAGGATCAAGCTCTCATCTAGGAAAACTTTAAACCTGCTGAAGTTTCTTTCAGAAAACTGATTCCCCGACAGCATCAGGAGCCAGAGGGAGCTGACTTTAGTTTAACAACACTACTCTCGCTTTTTGATGTGCAATTATGCAACATTAAAAGAAAATATAAAGCATGACACCGCTACTACACTCTCAGTAATACAAATTAGTACATTCATGAATAGCAATTAAAAAAGTTAAGTCCTAAATTTAATGCCAGTAGAAGTTTGGATCAAATTTGGTCACACATATAAAATGAAATTAAGTCTAACTAACAGATATGGAATTCCATTGCCACTAATATGATTTTTTAAAACCCTGTAAGTCATTACAATGAGAAGATGTCTCTTAGAAATGACATAGTGTCTTAAAAAAAGGAGTATCTTCTGAGAAAGTTTCCCTTGATGTTTCGAAACTAAGTCCTCATTAGGAGATACTACTTAAACCCAACAATGATAAATATTTGTTATAGTGAAAATCTAAAATTCCATCTGCAGAGGAAGATCGCGTCCTACAGCAGAAAACTCTTCAGCAGCTACTGACTGGACCTTGTTCTTTGTTCACTCAAGAAATCAAAATGAATGCAATGTCTCCGACCTACTTAACCCGTTTAATATTTGAAACATATATGCTCTTACAAAGTTCAGTCTATCTTTATGATCACTTATCTGAAGCAAGATATCCATACATAAGACTCAGATCAATTAATCAAGGTCATGCTCCAAAGGCTTTGAGTATTATAATATCATTTTAGAAACCTGCACTTCATTAATTTGTACAACATACATTTATACACTCCCACTCTATATTTTTTTTAGTTTTATGATTTTACCACTGTGTTATTACAAAAAGCATCAGCACTAGTACTGTTGCTCCTATTACAGCTATATCGACCATTGCGTCAACTCACTGAGAACACTAGTCTAACTTCTACTATTTCTCTCATCACGCCTCCCTCTGCTCGATTAGGGCAAAAATCATTATTAATAATAATCATATTATTATGAGAATATTTTGGGCAATATTGAGGTCATGGTTATTTTAGATGATTAATGATTAATTTTGATATTAAACCTATTATATCTTGAGAAACTTGAGAGAAACTTTTAAATAAATAATATAGAATCATATATTAATTTAAGTAATACCGTAATACAATACATTTGATCAAAACAAACAAGATCAATTAACATAACATTACCCATTAACACTAGTGTACTTCCACAACCTACTAAAAACGACTATACATATAAAATATTTAAATAAATTAAATATATACAAAGATAAATTAATATACATTTGACCAAAACTTATTTGATCAAATGTATGTTAGTACACTGTCACAATCTATTGAAAATTCCTAATCATATACTTAACATTTTGGTAAACTATATTTATTAGTATTATTATTTATTTATTATTTATTCTAGTCAGTAACTAATAGAAATTTGAGAAAGCGCACCCCTTACCCTCACCCCTAGCTATTTATAACACAAGGCAAAATGAGAGCATCATTGCGAATGCAATGCAGCACAATAATAATTTCATCCTGTTTCCATAATCATTGGAAGCCAAAATTGGAATTGAAAACCCAATTTTAATTAACCGTCCAGCCCTACCACCACCATCCCTCTACCCTCAGCCCTCCTCTGTGGACTCACCAGCTTTGATGTGGACATCCTGACTTCTAATCTTGCCAGAGGGGTTCTCGGCAGTGCAGTAGTACGTGTTGTCATGGATCAGCTTGCTGAAGCTGGATGGCAGGAAGTTGAAGATCTGGAGGGTTCCATTGGGGTGGACGTGACGGATGCCCGGGACATCGTAGATCTCCTCGCCGGTCGCCAGATACCAGCGCAGCGAGGCAGGAGGGGCGCCACCAGCAGGACAGGGCACAGAGGTCCCTGTGGTGCTGGCAAATACTACCTCTTGCAAAGATGCATTGACAAAATATAAGCTGGAATGTAGGTCCTCACTGAAAACTGCAAGAGAAGAAACACAGGATATTCACCGTCACAATCACGTTCTGCTGTGTGATCAGGTAAATAGTTTGGAAGCCTTGAATTTCAAAAGAAATCTGAAGTAGAAATTACAGACCAAAAAAAATTAGTATTACTAATGTCAAAAATGATAAAGCACAAATTAGCATTCCTCTTAAGTCAGTCACTATAAGTGCTTCTATTTATGGAACATGATCAGTATTTTAGGATTCATCAACGTATTCCCATCCCTGGGACCTTGGGAACATTAAATTAACATAAACTACTATCAATTATGAAATAAGGTCAGTTGCCTTGATCACATTCAAGCTTTAATTCAAGCCAGCATCACAGTAAAGAGACTGACGCTAAATGCAGTTTGTGCAGGAGCATTCTCCAGAGGAGAGGAGGGTAATAAATGTCAATGTTGGACCAATTAGCTCCACAGTAATCTACAGCTGTTTGATTTCAGAGTGATGAAGCCAGCACATGTTTGCAATCTGAGATTCTGTGTTGAAGGGACAGTCTGTTGTGTTTTTGTTTTTCAGGCAAAAATACTTGTATATACAGTATTTGTGTGGGTATCTTGCTATCCATCCCAGCCTGGTGACAAGCCCAGAGGCTGTGCACTAAATGGCTCACAGTGGCACTGGCAGCTGGCTAGGACCCTCCCTGGAGAGAAAACATTTTAGCACTTCATAAATTCCTAACAAGGTTTCAAATTGCAGACGTTTCCATCCTTTTCTCTGCTCCAGCAGCTCTCAACCAGCAATGAGACACTCCAATGAACTGCTCATGTACACACGCACATCAACCACACAACACTCATTTGTTGTTACAAATTAGGAATACTCCTTCAAAATTATTAGCACGCTAAACATCAATACTGCAGCATTTTCCAACAAGGATTTGTTGACATATTGGAAATCTGGACATTTGCACCTCTTTTACAATGCAAACCGCTCTGCTCTCTCTGAGTTACAGAAGCTGGTACGTGCACTGGGAAACCTTTTCAGATAATGTGGACTGACTGTGGAGAATTCAAAATAAACAGGGGAAAAGACTGTGCCATGTTGAGTAATTGATGTCTGACCACATGCATTATTACATTTAATGATGGCTTTGAAAAAATATACCATTATCAGTGTTTTTTGTTTTGTTTGCCTAACTCCTGAAATTATATTGAGGTCACCAAACTAGTAATGAGAAAGGCATAATGTAAGCTATTTTAAGACAGATGCAACAAAACCATTAAAGAGTCCTGATGACAGGTCTGATCACCCAGCTGTGTGGAAACACCTGTGTGGGTGAGTACATCACTGCAGACACACACAGTTAAGAATTTGGACATTTTTAAGAGGAGAAAAACACAAGATGATATATGTGCACAATATGTTAGGACCTTAGCAAAAATGTATGTCCCATTAAGCTCTAGTTAAGAATTAAACAGGGGTGAAACTTAGTCTGGACACATTGCAGATTAATGTTAGATATGGTAACAAACAACATTTGTTGTTCTGCCGGTAATATGGCATGCTGAGTAACAGTATCACAAAGTCGTTAATTCTAACTACTGTACATTTTACATGTTACTGTAACTGATTTTACTGTCCACTTGGACCAGCTGCTACATTAAATACTGTTTACGCCCTAATACAGCCATATATTAATTAAACTTACATAATATTTAATAAAATAATATATTCTCTGGAAAGTTTTAAATGCACAACTTCTACTTGCAGTTAGCTTGTCGAACTAACGTTAACGTTATCCTTACCTAACGTTAGCTGAAAACATTAGCAATTAGCTAACATAGAAAATATATCAAAAACAGACAGAGTGTGGTAATTTAACCTGTATTTAGCGCCTTGGTTGTTATATTTGCAAGACTTTAAAATACATTACCTAAGTAAATGTGACGAACAAACAGCATTTTCTTTCTCTTTTAGCAAGCTAGCAGCTCCTGAAGTAAATTACTGTTTGCTAACAGCTGCATGTGTGCCACTCATCAAAAGACACACAGGTGATAAAGCTAGTTCTTAATTATTGCTGTTAATCAGTCATTGCATATATTTGTGTGTGAACATACATATTTCGGAATATTGTTTATATAGTTATAATATTGTAACATGAGACTGTTTACGTATACAGCTGCTTTTAGTTGACCCTGTTACCAAATAACACTTTAAGTTGGATATATAATAATATAAATAAACATTATTTAACTTCACATGTCAGAAAAGGAAGGAAGGAGCACACCGTACACACTGTATTGAGGTGAGTAGCTTAGTACAGGACAGTCTGATGACTGAATCCATCTGCTTGTTTATGACTCTGCTTTCTGTCCTTCTCTATATATGCGTTGATTTAATTTGTAAATGCTAACAATGCACAATCCTGACTGCTCAGAACTATTTGTTACTTGCATCTGTGAATTGTACAAGGTGATGACTAACAATGTAACTCTGGTTCTGCACATAAGAGACTCTCCACACTGCAGATATATAAGACACTGGGAACAGCTTGCAATCCTTATTAGTACGTCTGGATGTATTTCAGTGCATGATTTCTCATCATTACATCAGGAAAATGGAATAGATAACAATGCACACTATTTATCTATATAGATAGCTATCTATTTCAATAAAAATATTAGTAATAATATCTAATACTACTGTATGAATTCTACCTGGCATATTACAGACTTTGATAAAATATTAGAAAGTACAGTATATACGCACCCAGCAGAGGAACTTTTGTATACACTCCCGTACAGTCTCTTACACAAAAAGTTTGAGCCAATTTGAATCTTTTAAATGCGGTGCGATAGTGTGCTGGGTTCTCAGTGGGTCTGTGGCACCGGCCAAGATGAAAATAATACATCAAAGTCATATTAAATTCTGATTCATTCTGTTTTTTCCAGCTGGCACGGGGAGTATCAATCTTCTCGGTGCTCTGTTGATAATACAGACTGGAGCCATGAAGGGGGGGATCAAAACCCCACCTGTTCATGGACGGTGCTCAAGGTTAGTGAGAAGGAGAAGACACTTTGAAATCACTCATGTCTACATTTAAAAACACACAGCCTTTACTGATGTTACATTCATTTTTCTTTGTGTATAAGATATGAAATGCTGTGGTGAATATACTAAAGACTCTTTGTAAATTAGTATTGTAATATGTCAGCAAAATGCTGTCTGAGATCCTGCTTTGATGATATTGTACGATCATATGGAGAGGATTCTGGGAAGTAAGAGAACACAAAGACAGTTTTGCAAAAATAATTTGCACGAATTAAAAAACAACATTTTATTCATTAAAAAATGTGACAGACACAACTGGCACACTTCAAAGTTTTCCGCAAATACAATTTGGGTACTTAGTTAATTGATACTTTGAACGTTACAGCGCCACAATAGCAAGCGGCTGGAGAGAAGTAGATCAAAGAAGTGTGGGGTTGCTTAGAAAGCTTCTATTCTGTGCAAGCATCGGAGAAATTGGATTAGGATTTATGTCATGGCTGTTTTGATATTCGTCTATTTCACATATGAAAAGTATGTGAGAGCAACTCAATTTAGACTGGCTGAGTGATAGCGAGAATGATTTAATTAAAAAAAAGAAATGGACTCCGGTGGAAGGGTGCATATCACCGCCCTGCTCGTTTTCCTAATTGACTAAGCTCAGGAGCTAGGCCACAAATGGTCCGGTGACGCAGGTACATCACCCCCTCAGACCTCACAAAGGGAGTGTGTCATGCCCCAACAAACGGCCTCAGGGCCCAACCACTTACTACATTGCCCGAGAGGAAATCAGTAATTGGCATAATTTTTCATGAGCCCAACCGTAAAGGTGAAATAAATGACACTGTTCAATAATGCATTATATGCATCTATAATTGACTATGATTTTTTCCTATGGAATATCTTCAGGGAGAAGGGAAGAAGGAAAAATTTTTTTTCATTTAAATCTTTCTGTTTCTAGTAGAGCCAGAATGCAAAAATACCAGACTTATAAATTGGTGGGGACCACACATGACAGCCCGGGCCTTATTGACTGCACTCATAACCCTCATTGTTGAGATTCTATATCAGAACAACTTTCCACTGATGCAGTTTCCACTGCGCATACAGCTAAAGCAACAGCATCATGGATACTGGGGAAGCTAGCAAACAGTGTTTTATTTTTACATCCAGCAGTTACGCATGGAGCGACGTTATAATTCTAATAATTCTAATAATAATTCTGTAATTCCGGTCATTTTTGGTCTCCACCAACTCATGAAGAAAATGCCTCTCTTTGGCTACTTAATGCTCCATTTTGTTCTCCAGTTAATTGCTAACTTTATCCGTTTATCGTTTGGCGCTGAGCAGGTAGAGTAAGTTTTTGCTTATTGCGACTGAAAACGACACTGATGAGAGCGATGAAAGGAGCCAAAACAGAAAAGTTATGGGCAAGGAAACCAAAGCGAGCTACAAGCAATAAAGTGCAGACTCTATTGAGCCGTGTTTTCACAGTATTTACACTCTGAGGATTTATTATTTAAAATGTGATTTGGGAAATCAGTCATAGTAACATTCCCACTGTACAATATGACAAACAACATGTATGGTTCAGCATCATCACAGGACTGTGATTCTTCACACAATAGAGCTGATCAGTTGACAGGATGTAACCAACCATGACAGTGTGCTTTCAGAGCCACTGGGGCGCTTCATTTAAGTAAACGTGCAATCAATGCAGATGGGAGCAAACAGCAGGTAAAGATGAATTCACTAACTGGCTGTTTGCAGAATCATAAGAAGGAAGAAGTTGTCACAGAAATCCCATTTTCAATCTTGTAATCTTGTAATACTTGGACACCTGATCAAAGCATGTTTCTACCATCTCATGTACATGCAACGTTAAGTGAATGATCCCAGTGCCACGTGGAAAACTAGTGACAACCTATTAACTCACACTCCAGGGTTACATTTTCTGTCTTTCATGCAGGCGCTGGCTTTTTTCATGAACACTCCCTGACATGGGAAGAAGAAAGAACAGCGGAGAGCAAACAAGAAGAGGCAAAGAGAGAATCAGAGAGACAGTGGGATTGATTCAGCTTCCCATATTTCAGAGGGCACTCACATTGCATCTGTTCAGCGAGCAGAGCCATTGTCTGAGTTGTCATCGCCGCCACGGTAGGGGGACTCAGCACCGCATGACAGTGTGGCACCGGGTGCTTCACAGTGACAATGTGACAGCGGGAACCCAGGGTAATTAAAGCAACTCTCTGCTCTGTGCCCTCAGGGCAAGTCTGCCTGGGATGTGGAGATCATACCTGCTCACATTCAAGACTCACAGTAGCCACAGCAATTTGCCACCTTAAAGGCATAGTTTGGGTGTTTTGAAGTGGGGCTGCATGAGATACTTTTTCATAGTCAGTGGATGGCGGTTTGCATGCACCCAGTTAGGAGAAGCAGGAAGGAGTACCAGCACAGAGGTTAATTAATGTAGTACTTCTGGTGGTATTCTTCTAAGCCACCAGATTCCTTTGAAAAAATGAACTGTAATTTTACTTTTTAACCCTAACCCATAGCACAAAAGTTGCTGGCCCACCACTGCATTGATTGGTTATTTTGTTTGTGCTATTGTGAGACTTTGGTGTTTTTAAGGGTTAGTTGAGAATCAACACAAACTAAACATCCGATCGAAGCAACTGTAGACTAGCAACACCCTTGTCCCTTGTGCTGCAAAATTACTATTTTTGTCAAGTGAATCTGATGGCCTTAAAGAGAGCAAAGGTGGAAATAGCAGCTTCAGTTCCCAATTGGAAAGGGCTGTCTGAAGGCAAGGTTATGTGGTAAATATTGCAAATATAGCACACACTTGTACTCTTTTTTAGATGGCAACAATATGTCTTCTTAAAAACAAAACAAAAAACTATCCCTTTAACACATTCCTATTCCCACTATGTGGATGTATGTGTAGCAGCACTGGTGTGATGTAAAACATGTGATCAAGCTGCACAGCAGCTAATAATAGGACTTTGACCCGTGCATGACCCAAATTTGAAATATAGGGAAGAGGTATTTTCTCTTTCATTCACTTTGATTAAATAGGTCAAAGAAATATTTTACCAAAGTTAATTTAGCCATCTACTAAAGGGCATTAATCTGAAAATATCATATGGCAGCTAGAAGTTCTGAGACAGGCAGACAACAGCCCTTCAGGGCCCGGCAGTCCAGTATGAGTAAGCATTCCCACTGATCTGATCTGCCCAGAGGCAATACACCATGCACGGAAGTTAAATGACTGTCTTCCAATTTGCTCTCATGAATATTAAGCAGTGCTGTGACAGTAGAAAGGGTTGGCTGTGTGCAAGCTGCTGATCCACACCGACAGATCTGTCCTCTGATGTCTAGGAGGGGCGGGCAACGCTAAAACGAGGCCCCCACAGCAGATGAGCCTCCTCCTCCCCGGTCTATTTTCACGTTTTAAATGGGCCAGAGTGGCTGCCTGTCTCATCAAGGGGAAGCCAGAGACCCTGGACTGTTTCTCACTTTAGTAAAACTGAGCGATAAAGACAGTGATGTCTAAATTATGCTGCTGCTGATGATGATGAGTGCATGAGAGAGGATCTGATGAGGGATTATACTCTAGCAAACTATAGCAGCTCCCTCTGCTGCTGCTGCTGATGAATAAAAACTTCCACTAGTACAAATTTAATATTACTATGAGATGTAACCAGCACACCAGAACGTGTAGGGACACTCATGTCTGTAATAAGTAAATAAAAGAAAAATTACATTCGAAGCGCCACATAGATTCACTGTATGTTTACTATGAGTGTGAACATAGAAACTCCGACTGATCCACTGCAGCCTTTGCAATTAGAAGGAACTCATTACACATTATTTAAGATTTCAACACCTGCAATCATACCTATTAATTAAAATAATTTTCTAATTTTACTGAGAACTGAGGAGAGCAGCACCGTGGAGTTGCCTCTCTTCAACCTAATTAACAAGAATGAAAAACTAGGTATTTATAGAAAGCTAATGCTAATCCTTTTGACAAACGGTACGAATAGAGTTATAAATATTTTTATGGTGGGTTTATTCTTGTGAGGTGCATCATTGGTGGTGAGACAGAGAACAGCAAAAAGAAAAGCTTATGAATGCAGTCTGATCACAATAATCATAAAATATTATTTTTTTGTCTATGTATTTTGTGTTTTTTTTAACAAATCAAAGTCCGAAACCACCTTGTTTCCTTTCCTAGACAAATACCAAAAATAAATCTACTACCTGTTAATGAGTTAGCCTACCTGGTTCTCAAAACCACTGTTATGATTATGATTCCAGCTCAGTTTCGCTTTGGTCAGCCTCCAGTAATGAAAAAGTCTGTGTGTTTATGACGTATGCTGCATCTTGGATGACGAGTGTAGTTCAGCCAGTGTATCAGAAACATCTATGCTTTAAGATCCTCTTTGTAATTTACTATTATACTTAAACATGTCTAATTGAGACTTGAGTGGATCTAATCAAATCGCCTCCAAACTAATCTAATGGGCAGCATACATGGCTTCTCTTGATAACACGATTAAGCAGCAGCGTCGTCGTTGCACAGATGCCTGTTGGCAGAAGCCTTACCTCGGTTAAACAAGTAGACACGGCACATACCGGACAACCAACCTTATTATGTCACCAAACATTAAGGTTAAGGGCCTTCAAAAGAGTTGCTGTTGATGGTGTCTCAACATGACTGCTGTCCACCTGCACGCCAGCTAAGGTAACGCGACGTCCATGGAGGCTTCAGTGTACACAAGCTCCAACCTGAGAGGCTGCTGAGGAGAATGGCCTCGAAAAGATCTTATTTCACTAGTGTTACCTGCATCTATGTGCCAGCCAGGGCACAAAATGGTTCCAAGAAGAACCTTTTCACTTCATCAGGTGGTAAATCATCTTAATTGGTCACAATGTGCTGGATTTCATCCCTCTGCATGCTCACAGGCCAAATAAAGATTCACCTCAGTCTACCTCTTTATTAGGGGTTTAAAAAGAAATCAGTGAAAATTACAGCAAATATAATAGCGGAGGACAGACCACAGAATGACTTTATATGCTGTTGTTGCAATATAATTTGATGGAAATAAAACTGATGTTGGAATTATGGCCTGTGGCAATGCTTTTTTCAGTAAAGGATCTCCTAAGTTTGAAAATTGCATGCAAGGCGGTCGGGGTGGATGATGGGTGAGCAAAATGCAAGAGAAAGATTGTGGTTGAATGTTAAAAAAAAGTAAACATCTCCTTTGTCCAGCATCAAGTAATCTTTGACTTTTTCAACACTGAACCAAGACCACAATCTTTCTCCAACATTAACCAAGTGCTGTGAGTACTTCAACATCACCATAAGGCCGCTCAGCAAGATTTAGTCACTGAAGGCAGATTTTGTATTGCAAGAGTCCATAAATAAATTGTTGGGAGTAAATATTTATCTACTGACATTTTTAACTTGTCACACACCTTAATTGAAAATGCTGGAATGAAACCACAGTGGTATTTGGTATTTGGTGTTGCAAAAAATAAACAGAATTTGTAGGGACAGAGTTGATTGTGATTTGTGAATTTCCTTCTTTTTTAAAAGCTTGACTTATTATGTCTTTGATTAAAACTGTGCCATAAAAACCTGCTTTTATTACAGCCTATTGTTGTTCGTTTTATTTTATAGTACTTTTGAACTTTATTTGGAAAAATGCGATACAAATATGCTGCACTCATGCTTATGTTGTACAGGTAATAATGTCATTATGAGGCCATGGCGGCCCTTTGAAGACATACCACTGTCCCTGTTTTGTCCAGGAGACGTCTGTGACCAGCAGCTGGTGGAGTGTGTTAATGTTGATGTCACAGCAGCTGGCTGCTCTCATCCTGTTAGCTCTGCCTGCCATTATCAGCCCCCCACTCCCCCCTCCTCACCCCCTCCCTCCTCCTTTAAAGCTGCTGCTGCTACTGCTGCTGCGTGCCATGCTCATTTTAATACTCCAGACTCATTTGACCGTCTTTATGGACTTATCATATTAAACATTTATCGCAGCCATTTCCCTAAACCAAGCATGTTTATTCAACACTTAGGGGACCACAGCACGGCTCCTTTCAGCAACCTCCCTCCCCCACCCCACTCCCGCCACACACACACACACACATAAACACACATCCTTATTTTCTCCTTTTCCTTGTTTCTCTCCTCCTCTCTCCCTCATCCCCCCCTGGCTTGCTTTATTACAACCTTCTTTCTCTATGTGCCACTGCCTGAATAAGAAGGTATTTCTGTACATTTTCTTCCCTCTCGTCTCCTCTCCTCCCTGGTCAGCCTCTCCCCCAGTGGCGAGGACACCGGGGGACCTGTGCCGTGTGAAGCCAGGCAGCCGAGCAGGCACAAATGTATTCTGAGCATTTAGTACTTTGGATGAATCGAGTTTTAATTTAATCATCTGATCAAACACTAATTAGCATAATCACTTGTGGGGATGGATGGTCTAGATAGAGAGACACAGAGCAACACATAATAGACCTCATCCTGGCAACAGTCTATGGGGACACTTAGCAACATGTAAACAGCTACATGTTTCTGGGGACCCATGCGGGGCTCTGTCCAAATTACCTCCCTTTGTACGAACAATACATCCAATTCTCTATTTCCTTCTACAACGCAGCCACTGCAAAATGATCTATTCACTGCTAGGCTACCCTACAATCAAATGTACTGCTGCCAGGCCTGTGCCCTCTTATTTGATGGCTTACTGCAGCATCACACCGTGGTCTGAGCAGAGGAGGTCTGGGAATTCTAGGAATACCACAAAGTGCTAAGAATATTGACAATGCACTCAGTCTCACACCGGGCCGGAGGATCGATGAGTGACTAGAAGGACATAAATCAGACTCCTGTGGCTCCACTCCATGTCACACCCTAACCCACCCACCCCGCTCCCCAATTAAATGCACACAAGAACACGCGCTCTGTAAACCCGCCACCTCCCTGCATGTATAGGTGCTTGCACATAAACACCCGCAAATACACAATGAAGCACCCACTTTACACACACACTCTCACACACCTTACCTCAACTCCAACAAGATGACAGCGCTTTAAAAATGGCCGGCTAAAAATAACCGCCACTAACTTGGTCTTAAATCTTAGCATCTGTGCCAGGTTTAAAAATAAAGAGCAGTGTCGAGAAACCAAGCTGGACCCATTTGTCTTTGTGTCACTCTGTCTATCCAGCTTTGCCTCCTCCGTTATCCCTTAGCCTACTTTAATATACGGACTGTGGAGCATCAGAAACATGGGGAAATGTCTCCTGGAAATGCAGTCTTGAATAATCTGATTGAGATGTGGATGTGAAATACACAGCAAAGATGCAATGGTTGGAAAACTGCAGAGAGGGCGAAGAGACATGCTGTGGGATTTACGTATATAAAAGAAGTCCGTGAAATATGAGAGCAAGAAAGAAAAAGAGACAGAGCAGTAGGCATGTTAGTGAGCCACAATACATCAGGCACATGCATCATGCCCAGGCCGGAGTCGCAGGGATCAATTCAGCCTTGGGCCTCGGAGTGTGTCGAGTTCAAAGCCTGGCCCTGGTATGTGGAGGACTGGATTAGGAGGCAGTATTTATGAGGTCCAGCGTGAATGTTTGTCTTGGTGGGTGATGGATAGCAAACTCATCACACCTCCGCCACCTGTCTTCCACAATGAACAAAAGCTCTGGTGGGGAGCTCAACACAAGGACTGCTGGTCTAATGCACAGTGTACAAAGCACACACACCCAGCAGAGCGTATCTGCATGGACCCAGCGCCTCCTGTGTCCAGACTCTAGTTGTTTAAGGTTAGAAATGCTTGTAGTTTGGGTTAAATGTTACAATAAAGTTACACGGCATGTTGCATCAGTACAGTATTAGGCCAATCAATGACCTGGTAGGTATATCACAAGCAGTGCCCAGACGCCCAGAGGTTTCTTCAGTCCTCTGCACAGCTTCAGGCAGAGACAGAGATGCAACAGACTCACTCATCAACTCACTTGTGTGAAATTGCACACTGTCCAAAAACATACATCCAATTACAGATTATCGACATACGGGCCACCAAAGAGATGAAAATGGTGATTTTTGAGATTGCAACTTTAATTAGTTTACTTATGCACCTGCAGACAAGAGTTGTTTTCCGAGGCTCGGGTCTACGAACTGGACCAATATGATGAATTACATCTTCAATTATATACATTTACATTATATACAACAGTGTGAAATTTTACCAGGCCATTTATGCCAAAACCCAGCAAGGTGCGACTCGCCACATTAATTACATTTCCACATTACCATTGTCCGATCATTCCTATGCTGTGATTGGCGAGATACAAAGGTTTCATGTTGTACGATGACTGCTGCGCTCGTATCTGCGCTGGTTTCTGTGTTTGTTTGATTGATAGATGAGGGTCCATGCGTCTCAGGTGGGAAGAAATATTTTATATAATATTATCATAAGTCAATATGTGACAGGATTCACAGGACTTAATTTACTGATTAGCAGCAGGGATTCTTGGGTACAAGTTTGACGATACCCAACTTTTAGTTTGGCAAAATTAAACAGCCGTAGCTCGCTGAGCTCAGATCAGCCGCCACTTTGCCTGCTTGGTGTGGTAGCTATCCCTGCAACATCTGTGGATGTACGCACTGTCTCAACTGAAGATTGAAAATGTATTTCCTCACAGTACAGTATGTATTGATAACATGATGCAACTTTTTGTGGCCTCAATACAGATCTTATTCATACAATCTTGCACTATTAAACAAATATTATAAGATAAGCACTAGCTGTTGATATATCAGTCTGGACTGAACGGTCACAGAAAAAGTTTGGAGATGCAGAAAGTCGTAGGTCAACATTTGTCGTGTCTCAGGTAGGCATTTTCTAAACTTCTGCACTCCTATTTCTCAAATCTTTGAAAGTGAATCGAGATAGAAGCTCTTCTGCAGAGGAGAGCTGAAGTGCCTCTTTCTTGACTTAGTCTGTTTTAAACTGTCAAATAAAGCTTTTACACCAGTTCCTCCGCTACAGTACCTGTGCAGCGCAGCACAGTAATATAACATGTCATTTTGACAGGTGCTGAGTGAATTAAAAACATCCTCTCTACTGAGAACCCTGTCTGAGAGGGAAACCCCCGCCAGATGTACTACAACCTCACTTTGCACGCATGATCAAACACCTACATCTGGGTGCTCAGGGCTTTTCTGCTCTTCCCTGCAGATGCTAAATGATATCGTTAACATTTTAATGCAAGAGACATTTACACGCGGGCTTGCGCAATTACACCTCTGATTCAGTGGAATCCAGACAGACACCGTGTGATCGGTAATTAGATTTTACATTGGGTGAAACGCAGCACACACACGCACACACACACGCCAGTCGCCAAAGCTTGCTCCTAATTAGAGAGCTAGACAGGCTCGAGGAGGTACGGTACAGTAGAGTAGCCCTCATTATACAGCTGGGGTGTATGAACTAGTGGATATCTATCATGATCACACATCAGGGTATCCATTACCCAACATTAGCAGCCCTTTCAACTGGAATCACACACTGAGTTCAAAATGTAACCCAACAAACCCTCTTATAACTCACACAAGTGAGCAAGAGTTAAGTGGGTTTGTAAACTTAATTTAGCCCATTAGATATTCATATCAGAGTAAGACTGCACAAGATGATCTATCACTTGACTGTACGCTACGTGTTTTCATGGGGTAATTTAATTTCATGAGCTGTGATACCGCTTCTGCAACCAAAACCTAATTGGTAATTAGTAAACAGACTAATGGCTGTGAGTGTTGCGTACGGTTGGTCAGGTTTCACACCAGTGCCTTTTCAGAGCCCGTGCACGGCCACTGTGGCCGGCGGGAGGCCGCTGATCTTTGGACGTCTTTACACAGGATTGAGAATCACCTCACAGCTCCAACAAATGGGGCTCTCATCAGCGTGCAGCCTTCATTGCCTTCATGTAGATTTATTGCCATGCAAAAATCCAGTTCCCCCGTTCCACTCGCAGCCAAGTTCAATCTATCTATCCACCCCGGTCCCTGTAGCATTTTCATCCAGTGTTTCAGGTTGCTAATAATGTGGGGTCATGTAAAATTGGCAGGCTAACTGATGTTGGCAGCTATTTACTGTACTGTAAGCTACACTGGGATAGATGCTTTGGAAGAGCTTCCTTATTTCAAAAGTGGATCTGCCTTTTCTCCGAGAAATGTCACAGCTAATTGAGATCAAAATTTGATTGCGCGATCCCCTGACCTCTGCGTAAATGTTCATTTATTGAAGATGTACGAGATAAGCCCTTTTTAAGTCATGAGCATCAGGTTAAGCCGTGTGTATGTCTACAAATCATCGCACAGTCTTGGTGGGGACAGGGCGAGGAGCCTTGCCTCGTTATATCTTTCCAATGAGGATTTGAATAGGCCAGTTTAGCTTGCTGTGGTTTTGCCTAGAGGCAGCTTTCAGGGAGAGATATTTAATATGTTTCCTCTCCTGTACTGATGACTGAATTTATAGATCCTACTTTGATAGGCACAGGAAATAGCAAAAGCATGAAGTCTTAAAGGGAATATAAGAAATGAATGTGCCAGCATGTCAGATTTAACATTTTTTTATTTTTTGGGGTGTAATCTAAGCACTGCTGGTGTCTTTTACTTCCATATGATATAACTTGCAATATTTTCCATGATGAAAGCAATTACAATGTGACATTTTGTGAACATTGTGCAGGTATTTTCCTTTTTTCCAAGATCATGAAGCGGGCATAAAATGACCATAATGCAATGTGGAAAAGACCCTTGGTTGCCATTTGGCCACTTATCACCTATGGACACACTGATGTAACAGGATGTGATTAGCTCCTAATCGAGTACTTCTGGGTCAACTCAGTATGCAACAAGATCCAGAGTTCCAACTCAATGTCCAGAATCATTCCCTATACAGTCCACTATTTCCTGCGTCTGCCATTTTGTAGTGCTGTCCGATTTGTCTTCAGGGACATTATTACACCAAACACAGATGTCCAAAACAAAATGATCCCACCAAGTATAAACAAGCACCTCACATAGATTCTGAATTACCTGAATAGTGTTTGACCACAACACACCGTATAGTTTTCTGCCCCCATATAGAGTGAACGTTTTCGGACGCAGCCCCTGACACCCATTAAGGAGGTTACCATAGAGACAGGCCAGTGAGCATGTGATAGGCCTAACTCTGAAACAGCAAGAATTGTCTGGAATCCAATCGCTGTGCTGGTTTCCATCTACAAGGTCATTCATTCATTCTGACAACGCCTGCTCAGCCGACGAACACCTAATTTTCATGATAATCAACAAAACATCCAACCGCAGAGGACAAAGTCATACAGCTACGCGCTCCTGTACGGGGGATGGAGAAATCAAATGACAAACAGCGTGTGATAAAAACTCCATGATTGCAGCACGAATGGCGAACACAAAAAAGTGTAATGTCTGCACTCAACACTGTCTGTCTTCCTGCTTAATCCCTATCAGTTGTTTGCCACAGGCCTCCTCAATAATCCCTTATGCAATAAACGGACACAATCTTGCATGGCAGTTGATCTAATGTCAGAGTCAGATGATTATGATTAATGAGGATTCCTTATTGTTCCTTTATGAGTTTCAGCACAAGCTGGGCTGAGGGAGATACCATTTTATATGGAGTCAGTGTCAATAAACGGTACCGACTGAGGGTTGCCTCGCCACTGAAAAAAGCGACGACACAGAAACAAAAATCCATTTCGAAGCCTTATTTTATCATCCCAGCCAGAAGGGAAAATCCATTTTGGGGACACGCCATATCATATAAAAGCCCTTCGATGTGGTTAAATGTATTCATACCTGCAAATCCCCCAAATTTTTGCTTTGTGAATTCAGCTTTTCTTGACCCTTTATTACAAATGCAGCCGACCGCGGGCTTGAATTTTTGCTTCAATACGTGAACAATCCCCATCTTGTCGCCCTGATGTGTTTTCTCACAGACATGTTTCCATTTTCTTTCCTTCTCCCTCTCCTTCTTCGACTCTCCTTTTTTTTTTTCTTCCCCCTGTTTTCGTACACACCCAGTCAGCCATAATCCCTCCCTGTAGAAGGGGCTCTGGCCAATAAGTGAATGCAATAAACTGTATCAATTTTCTGCTATTGATTATAGATACACTATATGAGCACACAAATATGCTTGCATGGTGTCAGCCGCATGCACGTGTGCACTGGTGCACATGCACTCACGCTAATACACATGTGTGCAAGAAAACACAGACAAGACGCACAACCAAATGTGGGTGTTTGAATACAGTATTTGAATGAGACTTTCGTCTATTTGAATGGGAAAAATATTTCACATTTTTTCTGCGTGTGTTTGTGAACTACTTGTAAGAAAAATATGACCTCTGTGGAATGTGTCTCATCAACAACATTACACTTTTATTTTCTTAATCACTAACATGAACAATTTGTACTATAATGATTTTCCTCCTACACACTAGAGGTAAAAAAAAACAACATAAAGCTGAATTCAAATTAGTGACAAAATTGGGTCTAGAAATATAAAAACATTCTGACAGAGCCGTAAATACATTTTACATCATGCGCTTAAAATGAATATGCACATCAGATTCTTAAATATATATATATATAAACTGACTATTATGATGCATTATGTTCATTTTAGGCCACTTAAAACTTGAAAAAATATTCTCACTGTGGGGGAGGGGGAAGGGGTTAAACCAAATGTCCATTACATCAAATACGTCACTTATTACTAAGGGCCACAGTGGAGCAAGGTTGTGACAGAATAAACAGAAAATGACATTCACTGGATACAAATTAAAAAACAATTCAAACTTAAAATCAAATCCAACCAACACAATCAAACTAATTAGTTAAAATAAAGGCCCAAACAAACAGAATGTCTCCGTTTTCATGTAATCTGGCTCATGGTGTATATGTGGAGGCCAGAGATGTGTCTAATGGTTTGTAGGAGAGCTTGAAGGATTTAAAACGCAATTCATGCCTCGCCCGTCTCCCTCCCTCTATCAAGGGTGTCAGCCTTTTGACAAGCATATAAAATCCATTTCATGTGGGTCACAGGTGACCTCCATCCTCCCTCTCCAGTCACTTAGCTGTCTACCGGTGATTTGCCTTCTTGCAATAGGTAATGAGCGCTAATAAAAAAAAAATGTTAAAAAAAATAATAATAAAAAGATGAGCCGGTTAAAACTTACCATTCAAGATGCTCTGGAAAAAGATAAAAGCCAATATCCACATGCCCTGCTCCGTTCAATCCCCCCAAGCTATGCTTTCTCTTCTTCCTCCGACCGGTGCCTCCCTGGGTTTCTCTTCTGAGCGCTTGGGGTAAGGTTAAACATTTGCCACTGTCTTGATGCAAACCGCTCCAAGTCTCTACTTTTAATATCTCCTTCCTACTTTTTCGTTACACACTTGATTTCTTTTTTCTTTCTTTCCTCTGAGCCCTCTCTTTGCGCTTGGATCATAAATGCGCCTCTGTGATTGTCTTGGGGAGAGCTGTGCTCAGACTCTCCTCCTCTGTGCTCCGCGTCTTGCTGCTTCTCCCTGTTATTCAAAATGATGCTGAAGGGGTGAAGCCCAGCCAGGTGTGTGTGATGCTGAGTCAGAGCCGGGTGCGAGCGGATCCTGGAACAAAAATGACTGCAAAAAAAATGAAAAATAAAAATGGCTAAACTAAATCTTTTCTTAAAACAAAGCTCCGATTTCCTGAATAAAAAAATGACTGACGGATCATCCTTAAGGGGGGTGAAATTATTTTTCTTAGAAAAATAAAATAACTAAAAGAGCAAAGAAGCGAACAGAGGGGAGAGGGTGGTAGAATAAGAATGAAAAACAGGCTTTTTCTGATACTCCAAAGTCAGATCATCTTCATCGCCTCTGAGCGTCCAGCAAGAGGCGAGCAAGCGCATCTTCCCCGCTGCCGCTCTCTAATCGCACCACACTGACTCTCTGAGCATTACACAGAATAACCCTCTCCCTGCCCCTGCAGACGCTTTAATTCCTCATTGCCTTAAAGGAGCAGAGGCGGTTACCGGTCGGTCCTGAGGGCAAGGTGCTACTGGAGGTGAGAGTGTGAGTGCACGCAGTGAGTCGGGGGGCATTTGCATTAAGGAAATGAGCTGCACCTGACGCACCGAGGCACCTAGGATAACATTTTTACGCACGGAGATGTACCGGCTCCAACAGTCAGCGCTGTCTGCTGGTGTGCAGGTGCACTCAGTGTGCCGCACTATCCACCAGATGTGGTTTGAATTAAACCAATAGGGTATTTCTCCTATGGATAATAATTCCCTGGAGGTATGGAAATCAACAAGGACATCCAATGACGCACGTTTTGTGTTCATTTAAATGCACCAATGAGGCTTTTCAGTTTCATTTGAATCACACTTTTTAATTGATTTAAGGGATTTAAGAACTGTGTGATTAGAAAAAGCAACATTTTGTCAGTGGTTGCAGAAAATACAGGGTTAAACTAAAGCATCCCCCACCCCAAAGGCACACACACACACACACAC
>CAFUXE010000564.1:279335-328836 GCA_903364295.1 Serranus cabrilla | reverse complement strand
ACACTCCATACCGCCTCCCTCAACCCCATAATCCACCACCACCACCACCCCTCCATTTTAATGCCTGCCTTGAAGTCAAGGGTGTAGCAGTAGTAGGCAGTGGAAGCCTGTGGGCCTGTCCACAGAGCCTGGTTTCACTGACTGTGATATAACCAGCAGGGCAGTCTGCATCTCATTCTCTATTCCACATGACAGATTATACTGAAAGTGAAATCCTGTTTATTTACCCCAGGATACTCATTTTCTTCTCTTATATCTGGGCTGAGGAGAGGATCTTTAAAATTCCGAATGTGTACAAAGGAAAATGAGTAGAAAAAACAATATGTGTGTGTGTTGATCTGCCCTCATTTTATTCCTGTTAATACACAGTAAATGCTCATTTCAGGAGTGGTTGTATACTGTATGTTTCTGCTAATGTCTACTCTCTGTGAGGTTTGGGAAAGATGGAGGCATGACTCTCCCTTCTCCTGGTGTTGTGATCAGCCTATTTTCTGTCTACAGTATCTGTCCACTTGTCTGCCCGTCTCCCTCACAGTGTTCACTCCGGTGCAGCAGTGAACACTGCTCTGAATTTGCTGAAGTCTGCACCAGAGCACAATGTTCCAGCTTGCCTTCAAATGCTATTGTTCACTCTTTTACTTCTGTTTGTAAATCAGCAAGTTAAAAATGCCGTTTTCTAATTATCTTTCATCACAGATGTCCTCTTTTTGAACCATTGTTACCCAAAACGTATGTTGTATTGACTAAGAGGATAATTTTACTTACTTTTCCCCCCTCTCTAAGCCGTAAGATAAACCCAAACACGGTGAAGTCTCTGTGGCGCTGAGGAGAAAACATGGGTGAATCAGGGCAGTGGGTCAGAGATCCTGCCTGTCATTTAGAGTGGATTAGGAGCGCTGTGCTTGTGTTTCAGCTCTGGATTCTTGGCATGGACGGGCAAGTAAGTTCATTAGTGGCAGCAGACTGTGAGATATGATCATTTGAGAGGGAGGATGCAATACCAGCCTCTACAAATTTATCAGACCTTTGTTTTTCCTCACCAGATGCACACTTTGTGTTTCAGTTTATAGGTATATACTGTTTTTTTACATCACGGAGGCTTCATCTCCTACTGCCACTATATGATTAGTGGGGAATGTAAAGCGCCTTGCTTACACACACCTCTAATTTACTTTCTCTTTTAAGTCCAAGGACTATATGTGTTTGTATATAATGCCAACGGCAAAGCCTATATTTCTTGGTTCAGCCTCCAGCAATGTTAAATGTTAGAAGTTTTTGTCCCTGAAGGTGACATTAACAGCCAGCAAAGACAAACAAAACCCAAAGAGGAAGGAAAAAAGCTCCGACTGTGGGCTCAAGGGATTGGGAGAGGGGATCCGTGGAATTAGAGGGTGCCATCTGACATTTTATGGGAAATGAAGCATTGGTATAATCTAGCTCAGCAAACAGGATTTCATGAGGAGCCGAAATTAAAAATTTGGAAAAAGAATGGAATAAGTAAAAGAAAATGCAAATCAAAAGGTTATATTTGTTTGTGTGGGATGTGGAAACTAATGCTGCCACACATGGAACGAGCCGGGCGTCATTTAGGCGGAAAGGAGGAGCGACGGCTCTTTTCACCCCAGCACATAGGCCAGGGGGGGCTGTGTACTGTGTGTACACTATATACACACACTCCATATGTGGGAGTTGCTCAGTATAAGCACAGTTTCACAATGTGTGTTTGACAGCAAACAAACACAGTGTAACATCAACACTGACCAAATGACCTTACAACCACCAAATGACAGCAGGTGTGTGTGATTGCTTCTCAAATTACTGATATTGTACGTTAAGGAAAATCTATAATTTTACCTTAATAAGTACAATACTGTATGTATGGCTCATATTTAGTGCCTGGACTCACGAACTGTAATTAAAAAGTAATTACCTCCTTCTCTGTACTCACAAATATCGAACCCTTGTATCGTTGGCGATCACATTTAGCTGACTGACATCATACACACAGATCATATGTTTCTGTTGGTGGCACACAGGGACTTCCATCGTTATGGAAAACAGGTGCTGGTGTTTTGCTCTTACACCCAGCAGACAGCTGGACAACTGAACAGGCTACTTGTGATGTGAAAGACAATACTTTGATTTTCACTCTGAAGACAAGAGCCTTGACCTTGCGGCCATTGGGCCGAGGTATTCAGTGGTAAACCCCACACAGATTATATTCCAGCATGTAGGCATATGTTTTCAAATGCAAAATTAATGTATGGGGCCGTTTAGGGCTGATGTAAATGACTTCAAATCACATGACTTCTTCATCATATCACGACATGAAAACAAAGCAGGGTCGAGCCCTGCCGTCAACTTTTCTCTAATCTAGTGGCATGAAACTTCTCCTCATTTTGCCTCTAATATTTCCAACCTGTGTTCACATTCAACATTTAAAATTCTTCATTAAACATGAATTTGTTGTGAGAATAAAAACAAAACCTAATTTTTATTTTCATGTTGATCCAGTAAGTCAAAGTGAAAAAAGAATTGTCAGGTCATATAGGTGAGGATGTGCTGAAAAATATGATACCAACATGGTATGATAAAGATTTTTCTAAGTGGTTTATACCTAAAACTCCAAGGGGTATGAAAAGAAAGATGGCGACGGCTGAAATGCCGAACATGATGCTTCAAACAGGCAGTCCACAAACCAATGGTTGATGTCACAGTGACTGCGTCCATTGTTTATATACAATGGACGCTTGTGCTATGATTGGAAGTTGATGGAATTGTATCAAAGTCGGAAAATCTTTATTTCCTGGGGTGTGGGAAGCGGGTTTTGCTCTAGCCAGATTAGCATTGTTAGCATTACCAGTTGAGAAAACGCACTACCTGGTACTGTGTGCAAACAAACAGTTGTGTGTGGAGCAGGTCTTGAGGTCAGGGTTGGTGATATATTTCCTTTGACATGCACTATAAACAAAGGAGAAACACTGTGGTATAAAAAAACATATTTTTTTAATGGAGTAGTTTATCTTCATGGTGTGATATATCCTCATGACAACAGGTCATGCATATTTAAATATATTACATGGTATAAAACTACATGGCCCAAGTAACATAATTTAGTTTGTCCACAGCAGGGTTTGAATGTAAGTGGAGTGGATTTTTGGTGAGGTTTGAGTTTACTGTGTGGGTGGTGGGGGAGGAGACGGGTGCAGCTCATTTTAGCCCCCCAGCATGATGCCTAAACAGTGGTAAGTGAATGTGACAATGAGGCCCCTGGGCTGCTGCAGACAGTCTTGGCCTTGCTGTGTGGCCATGCATGCGTGCGTGTCTGTCTGTCTGTCTGTGGCTGTGTTTACATGTGCCACCATGTCTGTGTGTGGAGGCGAGGAAACAAGTAGAGCACATATGAGACGATTCATGAACACGGCTCACCCCAGGTCGTGACTCCTGCAACTGTTGTACTCACACTGGCATGGGATCTGTTCTCTGTGCTCTTTATTTTACTGCCAGTTTCATCACGAACCATAAAATAAGACATTAATCAGAGCAGTGGTCGCGGTCATATCTGTGGAACTTGCAGTATTTTAATTTATCCCACATGGCAATAGAAAAACTATAATGTGTAAAAATCACTTGTGTAAAGGCTGTTAATGTTTGGAGGTGAATTTGCTTGATATGCAAAATACTAAGTGGGAAGCACTTTTAAGAATCCAAATCTATAGTAGAAGAATACATTTTTAATTAAATCTATGGTTTAAAGAAAAAGAAAAAGGCAACTAAGCAACTAAGAATCGGTTTGTGCAACATGAATTGCTTCTTAATAGGAAGGACATAACGACTGTATTGGTGTTTTATCAGATGCACAATTCAGGGATAGGATATTATAAATATCTCTATAATCTATTAATATAATCTTACTGGATTATCTTTAATTGAGACATGCATTTGAAATTTAAAAAACAAACAAACAAGTAAACAAAGCACATAAATGGCACATTAGCTCTATCAGTATGTAGACACTGTATATAGGCCATGAAAATAAAGAGATTAATATTAAGGGAACAAATCTGTCTCAAATTTTTCTCTTTTGTGACTGTTAGTCATGGGAACATCTAAACGGTGCTACTCTATAACAGCTACAGGGATTTACAAAAAGACCTATTGTGTTTGAGTTCAGGGGTGCACTGATCCCACTTTTTCACCCCTGATACTAATATCTGGGCATTGGGTATCTGTGTACTGGAGAACCAATCTGATGCCAGTATAACTTAATAAGCTCTATGCCTCACTGCTTGGCTATTACTGCAATCATTCTTCCTTAACCATTTAAAAATGTCATCACGTTGCTCTAAACGTCAAAGATAAATGCTAAAAACACTTCACTGTGTCATGTGCTGTCCTCTACCTACTGTAATCCTAATGAATGAGATCAGATTGGTAAAAACGAACAGTGCACTATAGTGGTCATACTAATTGCATCATAAGATCAATCAAATCTACTTATAATTTAGTGAAAAATACTACTAAAAGTACTACTGTGTAATCCCATTTGTTACCGTTTCAAAAATAAGAACAATGACAGGAATAAAGTGCACATTTTTCCTCATTTATGTCTCTTCTTCACCCACCACACATGTTCACACACACACACACAGTGTCCCCCCGCCTCTCCCTGTCCCTCTGGCCGACCCTGTCCCTGGCGTGTGTGCAGACAGGCTGGGTAATCCCTCAGGATGGGGCCTCTTGTTTTGACAACTCCTGTGAAGCCCAGTGTCTCTTACAACAAAACACAGACTGGCCTATCATCAGCAAAATGTCAGCCCTCGGCTCACTCCTTCGTCACCCAAAGGAGGATCAGGTTGCCTTTACACTATGCGACCCATTAACTCAGAATAGAAACATTCTCAGCACCGGTATAATGATCCCCTTTGTTTGCTAAGACAATGACATTGATAAGAGACAAGCCGCGCTCGTGGCTCCTGATAGAAGTGTGTATAAGGTTACATGTTGCCAGGGCAGGAGTGATGTGGCTCCTAAACAGAGTTCAGGGTGGTGTACTCTTACCCTCTACTGGTCCCACTGGGACGAAAAGACACCTGCAGGTCAATCAGCATCAGGACACATGCACACTCTTTAAATTAGGACTGCTATAACAGTCGTTAACATGTCAGAAGGATTAATGATAAAATACTAAAGAGACGTGTTTCTGTGGAGGTCAGTGGAGAGAGTAAAGGTTACCTTCTATGGAGGGCCACCCACACTAAACTATACTCAAGGCACTACATGATGCTGTGGATACAACATGCTAATAATATACGTTTTGTAGTATTACAGAGACAAAATGTTAAGTTGGGACTTGAAACTTTTAATTCACCTCCTGCAATTTTGAGAAATGTGCTAATTTGTTTTACTTGTCAATAATTTGAGGAGATACCACTCAGCCACTTAGCTCAGTTAGTTCAGTAAGTGAAAGCTGTTTCCACTCTTTATGCTAAGCTGAGCTAACTAGTTGCTGCATCACTATTTGTGGGTGCTGTGGTCTATTCTGCAGTAAGCACACGGAAAGGCTGCTGCAGACAGTGTTGCCAACTTGGCAACTTTCTCATTAGATTTAGCGTCTTTTCAGACCATCAGAGAAAAAGCAAGAAATATATATTACTATAATTCATTTCCATGCATGCTGCTCAGAGTAATCACAGTCCGCAGCTTTTCTGCCAGCAGCACTGGATCTCATCCGCTACTCTTGTCAGCTGACACAACCACTAAGCTGATGTGAAAGTGATGTCACTGATACGCCAATGAGCGTAAGACATCAACTTTTAGTAACTTTCGTAGTTAGTAAGACTAGCTGCAGATGAAGAAAGCAGGAAAAGCCAAATGTCACAGTTCTTTGTTAAAACTTAAAGTGAAATTTTGTGGCTGCATTTACTTCCTATCTTGAGAAAAAAAATGTTGGATCTGATTATCTGAGGTTTGGAAGAAAGTTTTGGTCTTATTTATGCCTTATTTACACTCCAATGTTGGCTCAAGTACTGGACTCACTTAAGGAAATCTGTTCTTTCCTCCATGTTTTTTCCATTGCAGGTAGCAGCACCCCGTCAGTGTAGTCGAGATTCTCAACTGACTGCTATATCGACACTGAATGAAACACATCATCTTCAACACGGCACTTGCTGAATCCTTAATTACTCCTAACTATGCAAAAAAGTAGCTTGGCTAATTAAAAATGATAGGTTTGTCTAGGATGTCCCGTGTTTCTCTCTGCAGACCTCTGATTGGTCAGTGTTGTAACTCCCCCCTTCCCGTATCAGCTCAGCCTGCTTGGACTCTGGAGCGAAGTGGTACCAAAAAAGGTACCAGGTGCCATCCACAAGTTTTGCTAATTGAAAAACAAAAAAAGAGCAAGCCGAGTTGAGTGGAGCCAGGCTGCACCATGCAGTGTAAACATAGCATTAGTGCACGAGTAGACATTCATTTTTTAAATTTTGAGAAGCATTTTCTCACCTTACTTTCAGCAATAAACTGAATACAAATATTGCCCAAAATTTCAAACTATGCCTTTAAATTCTTTAATTCTTAATTGATTATTCTAATTTAGCCCATAACTCAAATGACCATCAACAGATGTGATTTCAGAGGCAAGGTATTTCAGTATTATAGCCCCACATTTCCTGAATACTGTATTTTAACCTACAAGACTTTAATCCCACTCTGTAGAATGGACCACAATACACACGCGCTACAGTAACCTTTTCCCATCTCCCTCTCAATTCCTGATACCAACACCCAAGCCTGCTACAGCAACCCCAGCCAGTTTCCCATTGGTTAGCCCCAAGGCACAGAGGAGCATATCTGTAGCCAACCTTGACGTGCTAAACTAGGACGCTGAAGGGGACAGAAATGGGAGGAGAGAAGAGGAGAGGCAGGGGAGCGAGCGAGAGGAGGAGAGAGAAGGGGGGGGGGCATAATGAAAGGATGGTGGAAGAGTGGCAGAAATACGGAAGTGAGGATGGAGAGCTGAGAGGGTGATGGAAAAGAGGGGATCGAGAAAGGAGCGGTGGAGAGTGAAGGGAGTGAAGGTGGAGAGTGCAAGTAAAAGGAGGGAGGGAATAGGGTGGGTTTTGGTGATTTGTACTCTGGCTGCATATACGCCTGGTCTCCATCTCCTCCATTCTCTGCTTGAAAACTGGAAAAATCAATACACCCACAGTCTAGTGTATCCCCACATGAACTGGATCATTAAAAATATATAATCAAACACCCCACCGTCATTTTTCATCACTATTACCATCATCACGTATCTGAACAGGCACCGGTATCGGTATATCACCAATATGGCTGTAACAATGTAATAACCCAATCAATGGCCTTCTAATTATTTCACTGCCTCAGTTAATCGTCCAGTTAAAGCAGTCTTTCAGCCTTGACTCTGAGAATGGCACACGGAGACAGGCTGCTTGTTAACAAATGCACACAGCAGAACCGAAGCAGGGCTGTTGTAATAAGAATATCTGACTTCTCAGCTTCACAACTCAATCCAACTCAGGGTCGCAGTGTTGCCTAGTAACGATGGCACACTACTGACCTTATCTATGTGGTCATAAAAATGTATGAAGAAGCCCCCCCACTCCTCGCCTTCCAACCTCCTCCCTGCCTCCGTTCAGTCCTTCCTACAACCACAGCACCACCCTCACAGCCCTTATCTCCCCCTCTCTGAGTAGCATCTAGCCAGGGGGCGAGCACCCTCCATGCTCTCCTACCCCTGCCAGGGCAGCTCTGCAGTGGGTGTTATCTGCCCGGGAGCTCCCCTCTCTTTTATTACGGGTGGGGGGGCCGCTGGGAAACATGTACACACTTGAGCCTTGTGCAAAAACACAATGCGCCTGTGTACACTGCATGCTCACAGTACATGCACAACAGATACAGCACTAGTGGGCGGGTAGTGGGAGGCTGGAAGGATGCAGATTGCATGCTATGAAACTGATAGATAGCTGTTAGAACAGAGGGACACAGTCAAGCGCAAAGGAGACTCAATACCACACCGCAAGGTGAGTCGGTGCACCAGCCTTCATGAGAATATTACTTCAGAGTGGAATTTTTGCTCTGCCTGCTGTGGGAGCAAAGAAACATGGCAGCGTGTGAGAAAATGTGCTTGTTTGTGTGAGGAAACAGCAGAAATACAGTAGGCTCACCTCTGCAATGAGCATCACAAATGTGCTGTATTTGTGAAAGCAATTTGCTCATGAGAGATGAGATGTATCTGATCTCTAGCCACTCACGAGTCCTGAGAGCCAGGTTCAGCTTTTCTAATTGGTTATCACCTTGGAGATGCCCATCCTAATGAGGAAACGAACTCCAGGTGTTGCACCTGATATAACCCCTGAGAGTCACAGGGGGAGTCTGACACGTACTATATGCACACACACCTGCTCCATCTGTCTGCTCTACAATTAACACCGTCAGGCCATAATATGTCTGGATTTTCACTGCAAAGTCAAAGCAAAGATCTGACAAACTGCTTACATGTCATTAAGGTTGTTTTAAGCCAACGCTTTTCAGTCTGGCTAAACCGGAGTCGTTCATTTTCCCCCTATGTGCTGATTGCTTGGGAAAGCGTGAACACAGAAATCATACCTGAAGCGAGGACTCTTTGAGGAGGTGGTCTCAATCAGTCCCAAACAGTGCTGTTGTCAGTGTTTGTGACCAGAACGTAATCTGACATAGATCCGATCCAGAAGTAATAGCAGCTAGCCAGGGAAGTGCTTAGCAAAGTTTCTCTGACATAAATATGCACTTGTCACTATGCACTATTCTCCTGTATTTACTTTCCTGCTCCACCCTACGACACATCTGACCTATAAGCAAAGTGAACATACTCACATGGTTTTTAGTGTTGCACTTTTTCTCTGTAAACAAACTCATCACCTGATTCAGACCTGAGCAACAAACTGTAGGTGTGAAAATGCCCTATTCAACTCTGAAGAACCAGAGCAATTAAGTTATTTAGTTGTGTGCATGAAACTGACTCAAAATCATTAAAATCTTAATCTAAAAAAAGTTTATACACCATTGACATATGTATCTATTACTTTAGATGTCACAAACCAGAGAAACAGTCTCACCTTCAATAGATAATGGCTGTGATCCAGATCACATACTTTTTACTTTTAGTACATCCTGGAGCTGAAGTATGTCCTGTTGCATTCAGTATGCAAACAATTTGTGCATCATTCATTCATTCATTATCCATAACCACTTATTCGAAACCGGGTCGCTGGGGCTGGAGCCGATCCAGCTGACATTGGGCGAGAGGCAGGGTACACCGTGGACAGGACGCCAGTCCATCACAGGACATAACTACATCACCGTGTGGCAAGGGGCATCATACTTTATCATATTTAATGTATGCGTGTGTTACATGTATGTAATGTAAGTGCTAGTTATATAAATATATATATATATATATATATATATATTGTTTATTTATTTAGATGCATATTTTAATAGCTACATAAATGGTCAAGCTAGGGTTCATTTTAACTACTTACTATACTGTTATCACTTTCAATTTGTCATGTTAAATGTTGACCTGAAAAGTTTCTAAAGTTGTCGGCTAAATGTATAGTGGAGTAAAAAGTACAATATTTGCCTCAAAATGTAGTGGAGTAGAAGTATAAAGTTACATAAAATGGAAATACTCAAGTACAAGTAACTTAAATTGGTACTTAAGTACAGCACTTGAGTAAATGTACTTAGTTATATTTCGCCACTGATGCACTAAGACATGATGGTGTTTTTGGCATACTAAATCTTTTTCTGGCATACCGGATAGTTTAGCAGGATGGGTACTGGAACAGACTGAGTTGGTCTGGATGACCACAGATGGATTTTCACATATTTTCCTTGGTTTGAATAATTACAACACCAGCTGCATTAAACTGCTCAGAGCACAGAGTTCCCTAACTATGTTGACAAACAGCATCTCAATAATGAGGACAGCCGCAGCCCGCCACTGCTCTCCTGCCCACTACTACGGCTACATCTGCTCTGTGGCGCCCGGCGCATCAGGTGGGATCGGTGGTATTTGAGCAAACACAGACGGCATATGTTTGTGTATGTAAGCGTTAGAGTAACTAGGGAGACTGGTGAGGGTATGAGTAGTGCCTTGAGGCGAGGAGCAGAAGGGGTGGCAGGGTTCCTGACTCCTACCGCGGCCTGTTTAGACGCTAGCCTCTATGACTCATCTACGTGTCACTAATGCTTTTCCTATGAATGAACAAACAGAAAGAGATACACTGCAGAGAGGCAACGCTACCACCACGGGGAGAAGAGTAAGTGTGAATAGCCTGTGAGACTAGCATGAGCCATCCTTAGTCATACTCCCGCCTGTCTAAGCAGTGAGAGTTGCCATACAGTTACAAGCAATTGATCTAAAAAAAAAAGAAACTAAATCAAAACCAGCTGTCTTTTATATGGCTGGAAACATGCAGTGTGGTACCAAGGAATGAGCAGTGATGTACCCACGCACCTGTTGTCTGGCTCTTTCCTCTCATCTTATTCAGGCTCCCCTCATTTAGGCTGCTCTCCTGCAGCAGCAGCTGTGAATATGTACACCTTGTTAGGAGGTTGACAGTCCTGGCAGAGGGAGAGACAGGGAGGTAGCTTGTTATGAAGAACAGGGTAACTATATGTCAATCCCTGCTACAGTATGCAGAGAGAGGAAACACAAAAAAAACACACAAAGAATAAACAAGAGCTCTTTCTTTAAATACAAAAACATAGAGATTATCTTTTCATCCTCAGTCTAAATGAATTAATAAAGCAAGCCACATTATGTCCAATTTAAATATTTGAATGTAGTGAGCTAAAAGCTAATTGACCCCAGCCACTCAGCTAATAAAACAGCATGGTAGACTGGATATCAAAATGAGATTTGCCTCAGAAACATGTGGTTGGTCTGCTCATTATGACCTGCCCCTCTGTAATCCCCATTTGCCGCTCATCCAGCTCTGTCATGCCTGTGCTGTAATTACACTGCATCCAATATCACAGGGAAATGCTAACAGATTCAGCAAATCTCTGATCAGCATTATAGACTTACAGTGATTGGGGCTGTCTGTGCGGCTGCTTATCACAGCCCTGTGTGCTGCTATAAAAGGCCAAGCAGGGGTCACCGAGCAGGCAATATGGCTAATTCAAGACTTTTTAATATATTGTTTCTATGGTTAACATAGCTAATTATTTAACTTAGGTCACTTCTTGTAAAAAGTGGGTTTTCCATGCCTTCTTTAATTATAAAGCAAGTCCTGGTGGTTTATAAATACTGTGAAAGTATCAAAATCAGACAAACCGTATTTTGACACTGTGTCACGAATCAAGCCATCAGGACTTGTGCATGGTTGTGTTGTCACAACTTATTTTATATAGGCAGAAGGTGCCACTACAGTGCCGTTAGAGTCGTTCCCCGGCTGCAATGATGGTGCAGAGATGCCGAGAGCGCAGATAGTGGAATGTAACTAAGTACATTTACTTGAGTACTGTACTTAAGTAAAATTTCAAGGTGCTTGTTCTTTACTTGGACATTTCCATTTTATGTAACTTTATATTTTACTCCACAAAATGTTGATGTAAATTAAGTAACTAAATCTGCCAGCTTTAGTTACTTTAATTGCCTTGAAAAAATATCAAACTCTGCTTACATAAATGCATCAATAATCGAAATACCAATAATATATTTGGAATATAAACAACATTCTACCATTCTGCATAATGCAAATACTTATACATTTAATACTGTAAGTACATTAGATGGGTACTTTTTTTTACTTTTACTAAGTAAGTTTAAGAAGTTAAGCTGATCTTGCATTGGGACTGCTCGTTGTTCTAACACATGGTTGTCGGTGCAGCAGCCCAACAGTCAGAAAACCTGATTAGAGTGACTGCCAACAGTCTCTTTCTTATAAAACATAATTGTGTTTTATGGTTCAATAACCCTGTGGTTAAGGAAAGGTGAGGTTCAGGCACAAAAACTACCTATTACAGCAAAACAAATACATTTATATTTTGAAATACATGACATCACACGCTTGCTTTCAAGTTAAGTGCTTTGGTTAAGAGTTGTATATGTCCAGGAACATTTATCTGTGTGGCCTTTACCAAATAATATAAAGTATTTTGTTTATCTTATTTTGCTCTTAGTAAATGTGGATCTTTGGTCATTTTTTCACCCAGGTGTACAGGTGATTGTTTTCCTGCTGGTGTGCCCTTTAAAACAAATCAGAGATTCACTAACTTTTTGCTGTACACATCAGCATCATGTTGAAATGATTTGTCATTTAATTAGTTTCTAATTATTTAATTAGTTAGCTGATCGACTGGCAGTCATTTTGAACAGTCTCTGGGTACAGCTACTAAAATGTTTCCTGTGCTTTATATAATCAATATTAAATATCTTTACGTTTTTGACTATTGACTCATTTAGATATTTAAAGATGTCATCTTGTGTTTTAATTTGATTTTACACTGAAAGATGAATCATTAGAGGCACCACTGATCAACATTAGTTGTAACTAGAATTATGCAGAAATTATTAAAATATGAGTTGACTTTTTCATTACTGCTTGCGTTTTTATGATCATCTTTTTGGCGACATATTATCAGACATGTGTTCAGATTGTTAAATGTATAAGGGCTCGATATTGTGTTAATGAGTTGACATGATGTTGTGGAAACTCACTGAGCAGCTTCAAGAATTAACTCACATTGCTGGTGTTAAATTACACAAACTAGTTCAAATCCATAGTTGTAATAATGAGTGACCACAAAACAAAACCCTACAGATCTGGAGTTTATTACTGTGATTAGGTGGAGATGTGTGTCTGTTGTCAAGGCAAAGGTGGGTGGATATGAGATAATGCAGAGTGCTCTCCTTCTCTCTCATCAGCTGTAATGATCAGAGCTGTGAGGATTAAGTACCGGTGTCCCAGTAAAGGAGCTTTGTACTGCCAAATGTAGGACCACTGGCTCTCCTAAGCTGTCTAATTTGCTCACACACAGATGATGCTACAGCACCCTCAGATTGGATTAAAGGCACAGGAATGGTGTGGAGCGCCTTGTTGTGGCCAGTAGTGGTACTGCAGGAAAGAGCCGCATGGACACGTTAGAAATACTGAACACAACATAGGCACATTATCAACATATAATGGACAAAAAAAGGCTGCTGAGTCAATGAAAGTTGTGCTGGGACATGTTTCATATTATATCACTTCACTTAGGTGGACAGTAACCCGTTGATTCATAGAAACATGGTGACTTCCTCTTGATTATCTGATTAATGCTTGTCTGACTAAAACATTAACCTGATTAAACATCTGTTACCATTTATAAATATTTGCGGTTGTGTGTACACTGGAGAGAAAACAAACATGTACAAATTCACAGGCCTCTAAGAGCTTATTACATACAAATTTTACTGGGGCCTAAAATATAAGTCATGGGCCAGAATAAACTGGGAAACCCTCTAACCTAAGGAGGTATAACACACATGGTCAACCACTGGCCTCATTGTGTTTCATGGGTGGTAACAGGCAAGTAACCAATGCATTCCTGCTTCCCCCTGTTTTTATACTCTCAGGCTAAGGAAGTATCTCCAAGTCACAGGGAAGAAGAAAAAGAAAATGTGCTTAAATAGGCCATTCACAAGGCCAAGAGCATGACAAGCAGTACACCGGAAAGATGATCTTTTGTGGTCACAGTCTTTCCCCATATTATTCAGGTTATTGTAACTATAGTGATGGACTTCAATGAGAAAGGGAGAGAGAGAGAGAGACATAGAGGGAGCTGGGGTGAACATGTGACACTAACTGTGGACTCATGAGGAATTCAGAGAGAGACAGTGGTTGTCTCTGTGAGAAGCAGGCAGCATGGAGAAGGCCTGTGACATTGATCTCGCCTTACCACTGGGATCTTCTTCCTCTTTCTCTGCACTGTCAATGCGGCAAATGAGACTGTCCAGGCTGAGACACGCAAAGAACAAAAACCTCTGAGTTTCTGTCTTGGAAATTTAAATGCAGGGTCTTTTCTTTTGCCACAAAGGCTGGTATTATTCCTCTTATTGCAGAGGACAATCATTGATCAGCAGTTGGTGCTTTGGTATAGATTGAACTAAAGTAAAGTTAAAAATAAACAAATTCATTGTAATTTATTGGTTAACGTTATACATGCACAGGGAGTAAAAGGGGGCTTTAAATCACTTCTATCAGGCTTAACTCGAATACAGCACATAACTGGGCATGTCATTATATTGAGCTTAAGTGAGCAAATTAACTTATCTAAGCATTTTGAGACTCCGAAGGAGTTTGCGCTGAATACAGGTAATGTGTTGTGGGCTTTTATAGATGGATAAATGGATTATACAACTAAAAATAGGCTACAAACTGTAAATATCAACATAATGGGCTTATGTTAATCAGTGTGCAATAATGAGCATTTGAAATCTCACTGGGGTTTGAACTCTAATAGCCGAGAAACAAATAGGCCTACATTGTCTATAGGGAGTGTCTTCAAAATAAAATTCACATTGCATACCAATTAAACAGGACGAAAAAACTAACTTCTTATGTCATATAAGAGGTTAGGAAAATATCGATACACTTGAATATTATGTTTTGTGATACTGCATTGGCTCTCAAAAAAAATGAATAGTTTACAATTAAACATTCGTAGCACAGAGGTTGTACAAAAGCAGTGAACTGATAGTGGATATGGCAGGAACTGTGATGATACAAATGCAGATCCATCTGTTTTGATTGCAAAAAATTACACTTTTCTCTCAGATAGCACACATATATATATGGCGTCTGCTTTATACTATGGCTAACTTTTCTACAAAAAAAGTATATTTTTTCATTGCAACATATTGTCTGGGTTACAGCATCATGAATATGTATAGCAACATATTGAACGTATCATGATGCATATCTTATCAAGAGACTCAATAGCCAAAATACTAGGAGATGGACAGAACACATGCATGGGCGTTTTTCTAATTTTCACAGCACAACATTTTAACTGAATTATAAAAATGTCATAACTTTTGTTGTAGCCTCTGGTTTAAGCAGTGGGGTAATTGGATTTGCACTGCACACATTAAGTAAAACAAGAACTATGAAACAAATGTTTGAGTTACCTGTTAGGCGTGTTTTCATCAATCCAGTTTTTGGTGGCAAGGTGCTCACATCCATGGCTGGTTAACATCCAGGAAGTGATAACACACACACAAAAAAACATCAGCGCCAAGGTTGAAAAAATAAGGCCAATGGTTGGGCCACTTTGCCTTCAAAATAAAAGAGTTGTCATACTACAAAAACACTAAATGACACACAAACAAAAGTCACATATTTTAATCTGGGATGAAATGCAAAAAATATGACATACATTAAAGCTGCCTTAAAATATAAAGCAAGCACATCAACGCTTTTGCAAGAGTTGAAGACCTTATCTTAGTCGGTTTTTACTGGTAAAGCGTCACTACATTTTTTTGTTTTTCATACTTTTTCATCATACTGAGTTAAGTTCATATGCCAAAGAAAAATTACATCTGTTTTGACGCTACAAAAACAGGCGTTACTTTAATTTGAAATTTGATCTAACCGGAAAAGCTGTTTTCTGGTTTAAGCAAGCTTGACACAATTGGAGGAGTGTCCATGGTATGGAAGCGAAAACATCTTGGAGAAGTATCTCGGCTGCTGTCAAAGTTGATGCAGTGTCAGACAGTCGGACTGTGTTACCATGTCGGTATGTTCAGCTTGTTGTTAACGGCGGAGAGGCAGCGTTTCCATGATGGCGGTTACCGGGGCACAGGCGTTTCCATGATGGCTAAACTGAAAACTTAAGGAGCAAACTTAGAGCAAGGAGTCTTTTCCCAGACTTTACCTGTTAACACTATAAGAAAAAAAGTAACACCACTATGGCACACACTACTTCTGTTTCGTTATGGGCATTTGCTTTTAGTTTATACTTCGGCGTGTCAAAGTGTTTCTTTGCTATTCCACTTAAAATATACACGGGAAGGTACAATGTCTCGTCGGGAGTGGAGTTGACTCAGCGAGTTGTGTTAACGTCTGATGGAAACGGCCTCTCTTTGGCCTCTGATCCCACTGGCACCGTCAACTTTCTGGACATGGTAAATAACTTGCAAGGGGACTCTGGAAGAGGCTACTACATAGAGATGTCACTTGGTACTCCTGGTCAAAAGGTAATGTCACAGACTGTGTGCATGTGTGTTTGATATCTGTATAATTTGTGTAGGTAGGTTTCAGTGTTTTGATCAGAATGAAACTGAAAATGCCCCTTTCTTCCCTGTCCTTTTCTATTTCACATTTTAGTCAATGGATTTACACAGAGTCATGTGTTGTATCCAGTCATTACTGTCAGGTCTGGTGTGTGAACAGGGGCCAGACCGTCCAGCATGTGATCCAGTGAAGGGGGCTGAGTGTGTTTGTTTCACCCCAGGGCTCTGCCCACCTACTTATGCAATATTTGGTATTTAAATATACTTTATAACTGTTTGACATGACATCCAATGGGAAGATTAAGATGGCTTATCTTGCTATCACTGTCTTTTTAACAACAAATTCAGTTGTTTATTTCCAGGTCCTGCCTGGGGGCCATCCTGGTAGGGTAGCAGCATGGCTGTGGGGTAGAGCAGCTGGCTCAAGTCTTGCCAGCCCTGGGGTCTGAAGGTAGACTAAAGCCCCGTTCACATGCACTCACATGATGCTGCCTGTGAGGACCACTGTTTCTTACCAGGCAGCTGACGGGGATTATGAGGCTCCCAGGGAGCAAAGAGCAGCTCCACAGTTGTACAAAAACAGCCCTGATTCAGGCATAATTTGCTGCTTATTTTCTTTTCGGTTGCGCAGAAATATGCCTGTGTAATTTACCATCCTCATTTTACTGCTCATTATGTAAAGTGCCTAACAAGATCATATTAATGATTAAAGGGGACTAAATGGTCCCAGAAGAGCTGGCAGAGGGATTTTCCCATCACTATTAAAAATACATGACACTTTAGGGTGTTGTAGGTTTAAGGCTACGCTTTGCCATTGTGTCGTAAGAAGATGTTTGAAATGGTACTTAAACCAAAGGTGAATTATCTCATTAGTGACTTGACCTGTTGTTCCTGGACCTCTCGAGTTAAACAGATCAGAGCGTTTAAGACTCTTGGGTGGCACAGCTCAGTTTCTCAGGCTCACAGAGGCTTATCAGTACTACCTGCCATGTCACTGCCCTGTGTCAACCTCTGAGAGGATAATGCAGCGCTTGTCAGAGTACAGTTCCCACACAACTTTACAACCAGTCCATAGCTGTACTTTGGAAAATAGGCTTAATATCTGCTCTTCTGATCAAACACCACCATAAAGTGTTGCTCACAGGAGCTCACAAACCTTATGTTTGTTCAGACTTTAACTAATTCTAGCAGCGTTTACTCCTGTTGATCATCCTCCCTGTATCAAGGCACAGGTGTGGTTCCTAATCAGTAAGCAACAGTCAACAGTTTTACAACATTATCATCTTATTAATCCCCCGTAGACACAATGATTTAAGTGTAGTTACAATATATGGCTGGGCCACATGAGGATATATAGTATATTGTCAAAACAATGCCTATTGTATATATTTTTAATAGTGTTTCTATCCCAGTGTTGGCTGAACTACGTTACAGCACTATTTATGTCATTAAGACGATGCTTTCCTTTCTGATCTTCACTTATGACCAGTTATTACTAAGATGTTAGACTAAGATGTAGTGAGAAAAGATGATTTAATATAACTGATATCACTATTGTTAATACAGCTAAAAGGAGGAACAGTCTCCAAATGGTCATTTATTTTTTCTAGTAAAGTGAAACACACTTTTTGGACTTTGGCATATGGAGTTTACTGATATATGCTTTATCATGTGGTTATTTCACAAAGACTACTTTATAATTGAGTTTCCAGAAAAAAACAGCTGTCATGATAAATGTCATTATGGACATATGAAATGACCTATATGGAGCCTTTGTCACAGTGGAGATTATTGCTTGTTGTAGCAGGAAAAGCACAGGTGCAGCTAACTACGGCTCAGATCTATTACTTGTCAACGTAAGTCACTCTAGTGATCCAGCGAGCACAATACCAGGACCCTGAAACCAGTTGACCTATATGAGGGCAGTCTTTATAAATGTCATGAGTTACACCTGTGTGTTTCCTGCAATGACGTGTCAAAATGAAAGCTGTGGCAAAGGTCTGTTTGAGACTTTCTTCTCCACACAGCCTGAGGAAGCTCAAGAGGAAATATTCGTTTTTTGAACAAATATGTTCTACCCATGATTTTGAGGAAGATATATTTCAGTCTCTGTTCAGTTGTGTCAAATCTTATGTGATATGTTTAAACATACTTGACATAATTAATGTTAATACAATAGTTATGGGCTTTACAGAGAAGCACCACGGCATCAGTATACATTACAAAATCTTCAATGGAAGGAAATTATAGTGCAGATGGTGGAAACTGAATGATCTCTTGATATTTCTCCTCTGATATTCCAGCCTTTACACTCATGTGAATAGTTATAGTGAAACTTGCATATCATGCCAGCAGACACACTCCACTTTGGTTTGGATTATGCAATGCCAAATGTCCTGTAACTCAATACTATTGAATTATACTCTCAATATTATTCCAACTAAATAATGATGTGATTACAGGGCCGCGGTGTTAAATGAGGCACTATTCAAATGAGCCACTAATTGCCGCATCTGTTAGCATGTGGCACAGCCAGGCTTAGGTGTCGGCTGGAGAGCCTCACATCTGCTAATTGGTACAAACAGGTAGCAGATGCATGTTGCCGCCATGGAGCCACTGCCAATTAGACAGTGAACGCTCAACTGCAGGCTGCCGCAGCAGCGGGGGTAGAGTTTTGCCTGAGGCTCTGCAGCCCAGCTCAGGGAGGATAGTGTGACTAGAAAAGATAGGCGGTGTGGGGATAAGGAAATGCCCCTGCTCCCCCTCCCTCGCCTCAAGGTTTCAGTATTTTCCAATCTGGCGTGTTTGGCCGGTTCAGGCCTTGTGTGAGTGGCCTGATGCCATCTGCGAGGCAGCAGTGGGGTTTTGCATGGCACAGGCACAGCGATGGGACGAGGGCCTGTCCAATGAGGAGGAACTGATAAGCCTGACTCCCACTGACGGGCCAACTGAGGCTTCCTGTGCCCGGCTCAATCGGTCGATAACACATTGTTGATAATTACAGGGTATTTTTTTTCCATTTGTTTTATAATGACTTTATGCACACCAGAGCGTGACAGTGGCAGTTGGCTAAAAGGAATTATTTATGATACTTTTGTTTCAATGTGCAGTATAATGATGAGCGGGCTCAAGTTAGACATGGTGTGATACGATTGAGGAACCAAGCTTGAGGAAGTGGATTTCTTCATGTAATTGTTGGAATTCCTTGTTCCTTGCTTGTCAAACACTCTAGTATTTCAAATAAACTACTTCCTGCTGTTCTGGTCTGTTTTTAAATAATGGGAGCCAAAGAGGAGCCGTAATACATCGATTGTTGCACTTACTGTTTGAGTCTGTGCAGCTGAGCGTGCTGAATGAGCCCTTTTCATTCTATGCTAAATATATATAGATAATATGTGTTTTCATAGATTGTGTCATGTGATGCCGTTAAAGAGCCGCTGTATAGAAGTCTTTGTTGCTATTGTTGTTGCTATGGGGCTTTAGCTTTATGACCCCGTCACGGTGAGGAATGCTTGCCAGTGAGTGTTACTGTGGCCACTGCTCAGCAGTGGATGTGACAAAAGTCTGCAAGCTAATTAGTTCCTGCTCGTTGACTTGATGGCTGTAAGACAACATTATCTCAACTGCTGTGAGCTGGTCCCCACTGTGCACAGGACACATACCAGGATGGCTGGATAGATCACTCAGTCATGTCAGTAGCTAGAGGCTGTCATCTCTGACCATAGTATCCAACTCATATATCACACATTAGAGAGCGATTATATCAAGAGTGCATACCAATTTTTGCAGTTGTTGTGACATTAAATTTTCTAGAAATTAGGGACTTTTGGACCTGATCCAAGCTACTATGAAACTCCTGCGTCTACCCGGTCCCAACATGATTTTTACATAATGATATAAAGTGCACTCTTCACTTCAGTTCTTGGTCAAATTATTTTACCTTTCATTTTTGTGTTTTTATTTACTGGGAATTTTTTTTTGTTCTCCCTCCCTGTCCTCTGTCCCTTTTCTGCTTTTCCCTCCTCTAATTATTATTAGTAGTACAAACAAAAACTTGTCTCAGTGGAATTTTAAAACATTGTTCTTATCAATGTGTCACAAAGTTTTTTTACAGGAGCTCCGTACAATAGAAAGGGGTTGGCCTGAAGCAGGTTGTTAAACCAAACTGCCTTGTGTTTTTCAGGTGAACATCCTGGTGGATACAGGCAGCAGTAACTTTGCAGTGGCTGCGGCTCCACACCCATTCATTACTCACTACTTCAACACTGCGCTGTGAGTGGGTGGGACTCTTTGTATAGTCACACATACAAACTCATGGAAATGCCATACCAATATTGAGTTTAAGTCTTGTTTTGTCTTGTATGCTCTTCATTGTAGCCTTTTCACAGAAGGAATGTGCATTTCTAGCATATCTTTACAAAGTGCTTTGCTATTTAATGTCTATGTGGCTATGTAATATCTTGTCAGGTATCTCCATTATTACAGTCCTAGTCTTGCAGTTGCCACAAATTTTGCTTTTCATAGACCAACCAAAAGCCTTTGTGACTATTCACACGTCTTCTTCTCCTGCGTTTAGTTCCAGTACCTACCAATCATCTGGTCGGACTGTGGCTGTCAGGTACACTCAGGGAAACTGGGAAGGGGAGCTGGCCACTGATCGTGTCTCCATCCCTAATGGCCCAAATGGCACCTTCAGCATCAACATCGCTGCCATCCTGTCATCTGACGGCTTCTTCCTTCCTGGGATCAACTGGCAGGGGATCCTGGGACTGGCCTATCCCATGCTGGCACGGGTGAGAGATGCTGTTAAAGTTTAAATGTTAGATCACACAGTTAGTAGAAGAAACTTAAATTCCTCTCTTAGGATTTGACTGCTAGCTGAGTGTGATGTTAACTATGAAAAGAGCACATTCACTTTTTAAAAAGATCATTAAAAATTAGAAAAAAATATTTATGTGTTTTCAAAAACAGTGACGAATCAACTATGTTACAGTAATCAGTAAAATTCAACAATGTATAAATCAAAGGGACTGTTATAATTCCACAGCAAAGTAAAAAAATCTCTCTAACTCTGTGTTACAGCTCATAAACTTGTTGGCCTGATGTTGGCAGTAAATGTCTAGAGAAAAGGTCATATTCCATCCACTTTTTGATAAGTTGTTTTTTGAGGCCAGGGGTTTATATCTTGGTCATTGTGAAACATATAATGCCCCAAAAGAACTAGTAGCAGTATATCAATAATAAATATATTGTATAACTTTACATGGGCTCCAAACAGTCGAGATAAATGCAAGACAAATGAGAAACTTTAGTGTGGAAAATGCACAAAGGGGGAATAAATAGGTTATTTGATAATATCTGGGTCAGTCAAGCAGTGCTTCCTGCTGTTCCACATGTCTTTTACAGAATCACATTTCCTGCTGAGATCCTATCTGACTGTAGTCATGGGCATTTCACATGACAACAGAAAAGTTTCGCGTTTGTTATTATTTTCAGCATCAGTGGTGAGATGCTGTTGCATAATGACATTTTTTTCGAACTTTATTTTAATGTCATTACACAGAATATTAGCAGAATTCAAAAGTATTACCTGATATATTTGACCAAATCAGTAATTATCATTGTATATGATAATGAATTAATTAATCATGATTAATAGACATGCATGTTCTCCCTGTGGCTGCGGGTTCTCCAGCTTCCTACCAACATTCTAACTACATGCTGGTTAGGTTTAATTGGTGACTCAGCTGGTATATAGGCTCCAGCCCTCCACAACCTTGGTTAGGATAAGGAGCATTTATTCCACTGAATAATATCTACATATGATTATCTGGCCTCCTTATTAGAAAAATCTTAATTCCTTTGTGGTGAAAGGAAGATATTCTCAAATTACTTCAGCTTCTATTGGTCTTTTTTAATTAATTTACAAAATATCCTTTATGCATTATGTGTAAAGTGTGGCAAGGGCACAGAATCAAGGTGCCTTGCCCGATGTCTGCTTTCTTTAATGTAATAATTTAGTGTTAATGTGGCGAGAATGACGTCGGCGTAAACCTGCACAATACATTCTTTCATTCTGTGCTGAGTGCAGCAACCTTTGGGATCAAATGCCAGTGATTGAGGGGCAGATACGGTCACACTGACCACTTTGTGCTGCCGGCTTCTCCTGAGTGATCAAGTTCAACTTGCCTGAGGGCTGTTAGTCATGCGTGACATGATAACGCAGTACTGACATGAAAACCTATCTGAGGAAAACTGGAACATCCTTTAGTCAAGGGACATACCACTGTCTCATACTAACTAACACCAGTCAACACACATATTCATGCACAAGTACTCGCACACAGAATTGTAATTTTTCAACATATTAATCACTTATTAATCATATTAGTAATTAATCATTGGATCTTTTGTTTTCTGATTAATGTTACTGGTTGTCTGCACTCTGGCAAAGAGAAAATGAATGTACTCTCGTCTGGATAATCGCACAAATTTAAAGCTTAAAATGCAAATGTAGTAAAAGCTTAAAGCCCCAAAGCTCAAATCGATTAACACAAGTTAATGATTCCACATCTCCTGTCTCTTAATTAGCCTGACTCGTCCGTGGAGCCCTTCTTCAACTCTTTGGTGCAACAGCTGGGGATTCCTGACATCTTCTCCCTCCAGATGTGCGGTGCCGGACTGTCAGCCAGCAACACAGCAGACCCTGCCGGAGGCAGTCTCGTGAGTAGTCAGGAGGGGCCGAGTGTGATCCAATTCACTTATCAATAAGGGTTTGATTGTAAAGTTTCCTCAAAGGCAAAGAAATTTGACCCAAACAGAGTCTTTAGATCCTTTTTATTTAAAAGGTTTTGTGTCACTTCTGCCTTTAATTGATTAATATCTAACATGTCCAGTATCAGTTATTCACTCATAGAGGGCCGGGGTGTGATTTAGCACTCCTCTTCTCAGACAAAACAAAAAGCCTTCACCAGTGAGTCAGACATGGTGGCTGAGTGCATTTTAGAAAACTAAAAGCTGATATCCTCCCTGTCAGTGTGGTTCCTCTGCTGGACGCCCAGTCCAGTTAGAGTGGAGTTAATTAAGCTAAGATAACATCCTGCTGGGAGCAAGTCTGTCACTGTTATACAGACGGCCTCAGTGGCTCGCTCGCTGCATCTCCATCATGTGACCCACTGACACAGACAGATGGATAAGATGACAGGGTGCTTGTGTGTGTGTGAGTGGGGGTTAATGTAATTTGCCAAATTTTATGGGGATAATGAAAACCTTATCTAGAGTGTTCTCTTGTTTAATATTCACTGTGTTGACCCACAGATGAGTGAGGAATATTTTTCTTCCTTCCTCAGGTCATGGGAGGGGCTGAACCAACTCTGTATCGGGGGACGGTGTGGTACACCCCTATAATAGAGGAGTGGTACTACCAAGTGGAGGTTCTGAAGCTGGAAGTTGGTGACCAGAATCTGGAGCTGGACTGCAGAGAGGTAAACTTCAAACTCTTCATTGCAACACCATCTTTTGTTTGGAATCAGGATTATTAACTAAAACGAAAATAAGCTGTGAAATGTATTTTTATTTATTATTGAAACTAAATAAAAAACAATATATTTTATGAAAAACTAATCTGAAATATGACTGCCTTGTTGAAAATGAATTCAAATAAAATTAAATTGAACTTCCATTTCATTTTCAGTTATTTATCTATAATATATCACTATTGAAAAAAGACAGCAAGATCTTTTGCAACTCAAATTACATTCAACCACTGAAATTTAACGACTCAAGGTTCCGGGAGATTCCTCATTTGCTTCACATAATTTAAATATTGTCGTAGATCAGTTGCCATTTAATTCTGCTTTTCAGCTCGGGTCAGGTGTTAGCCGCCTGGTGTCCGGATGAAATATCAGGTGACCATTTTTGAGTGTGACTGTGAAAGACTACTCATGCTGAATCCCAAATCAAAAGATTTAATACTTTACACCCGGCCCTAGTAGGTGATTTAAACAAATTAAGCTGAAAAAAGATTAAAGCTAAATACATTTAAAAATGAATTACTGTTAGAATTAAATAAAAACTAATTGGAAATCCCAGACTATTATAGTCATGGTTTGAAGCAAAAAAGCAATGTCATTTGGAAAAGGTAAATATTAATTTTTTAATGACTTACTCGATTTGTATTAAGGTTGCAACACAGAAAGGAAAGTTGAATGTGAGTAGCAGTACAGTAAGGTAATGTAGTAGTAATGTCTCCTCGTTTTACATTCTTTAGTGTTCTCGAGGTCCTCCATAGGAGCCTGTTGAACTGAGAAAAACACACTTCACTCTTCCTCCCTTTCTTTCAGTATAACATGGATAAAGCTATAGTTGACAGTGGGACGACATTGCTGCGTCTTCCTATCAACGTCTTCAATGCCGTGGTAGCAGCCATCACACGCAGCTCACTGGTAAGCTGCCGTCTCTCCACAGACAGTGATGAAACATGTTGTCAGAGCAAAGCGATGCAGGCGAGGATAGCACGCGCTCACTGCTCAAGGACGTAGTAGCTTTGAGAGGAAGGATCTCGAGTTTTTCTGCTATAAAAGTGTGCGTGCATGTGTCTGTGTGTGCGCGCGCCCATGCTTTTGTTTTTTCCCTCCACTCCACTTTACACATTTTTCACCTTTTGTAACTGCACACAAACAGTACTCAAGGTTAATTTGAACCTGGAAGCAACATTTTCAATTAATGTTCCCACAGCCTTGCAGATTACTCCCAAGTGGGAAAATGAAAGAGAACAGAAAAACTTGTTTTGGTGCTGCGCTGACCTTCTGTTTCTGTCTGTTTGTCCCTCCGCCTCTCTTTGTCTCTTTCTCTTTTGTTTCTCTTTATTGCAGATCCAGGACTTTTCTTCAGGGTTCTGGGACGGCAGCAAGCTTGCATGTTGGATGAAAGGAGAGACCCCCTGGAGGTTTTTCCCCAAGCTGTCCATCTACCTAAGGGCCACGAACACCAGCCAGTCCTTCCGCATCACCATCCTGCCTCAGGTACCTGCATAACAACACAAACACAAAAACAAGTCGTCACCAACAAACACTCATCTGCCCTCATTCTGCTGTCGTCTCCCAGCTGTACATCCAGCCAATCACAGATGTGGACGGCACGCTGGACTGTTTTCGTTTCGGATTGTCTTCGTCAGCTAATGGCCTGGTGATCGGCGCAACTGTTATGGAAGGTTTCTACGTGGTGTTCGACCGCGCCCAGCGGAGACTGGGCTTCGCACTCAGCAACTGTGCAGGTGAGGGTACAAATTAGACATAAAAGGATATGAAGCCTGTGGGTAACATGGGTTAACTGTCCATCTTAAAGGGATAATTCAGTTTTTTTAACTGAGATTGTATGGGTAGGTAGGCCCACAGTCAATGTAATACCTGCAGTAGATGATGATCTGCGCAATCCCAGTTTAGGGAAGCAGACGTCCACTCCAGGCAGAAAACTGACTGCAGACGGAGACTGTCACAAAAAGTATTTTAACCACCTAAACAAGGCCCAACCTAAAGGTTTGATACCTGATTATGTGCACACTATATAAACGATATGTCCACTGATTTTTGTTGCTTGTAAAACCTCACTGCAAAAAAAATCCAAACTATCCTTTAAAACATCGACTAAACAATTTATATGTATCCGTGCATGAATTTCTACAGATTGTTACACCCATGCTGATATTTGGGATAACATTTTATACACGGATAATTGCCTGTTGCTGATCTTAGTTTGCTACTTTTAGTGTGTGTGTTTGTATAAAGCGCTGAACTCAATAATTCACAGTAGAACAGGCTCAAGTTTACACAAACAGGGCTCTGTTCATACTCAGTCACCAACATATGCACTGAAATCACTGGAACCCGAAATATCATAATGACTCAAAGTCACTGTGAAATATCAGTGTTAGTAAGAGTTTACATTAGCCTCTTTCACACAGTTCCTGGTAAGTTACTAGGGTGGATGCATTTATGGCTGGGTGATATGGAGAAAAAATATATATATATATAAATATATGCCAAATATCTCTATACCTGTATTTTGAGCAAATTGTAGGGTTGACAATCTGTGCTTTCACAAAATAAATGCACAAGGAGAGTTTAACTGGGAATAGACAACCAGTAGAGCAGCAAGAACGGAATAAGTTCAGAAAATAACAACTGCACTTAAAAAACAGGAAAAAACAACACCTAAGATATTTCGATATCCAAAATCTAATAATATTGATAACACTAGTGTTGGAAATTGGATTTTGGCTCACCAAAAACAATTAACATCAACAGCACAAAATCAGCAGAGGGAAGCACATAGACAGGGTCAAATACTTAAAAAACGGTTCATTTAACGGTCATATTTGATATACAACAAGTTTGCGAGACAAGTCATGATTTTTTATTGCAACAGGAACATGCATCTGTCATCAGTGCAGTCTTGTGATTGGTTCACTTCATACCAACCCTTCACATGCTTGTCTCTGCATATTACTGCTCTCATCCCCCACAGAGCCTCACTAACACTACTGTTATTTAAAAGGGGCTCGTGTAAATTGCAAAAACAGCATCTTTTCATGTATTATGGTTCCAGCTGGTGATAGAATCAGAAAAATAACATTATGATATAGCAAATGCTGCTAATGATAATGCCTCAAATCACAGTCCAGGAGTCTGTAAAGCACCTTGATTAACAGTAAACTTGTGGTGAAGCAAGTACAGTGTATATTTAACAGGAAGTGCAGCTTTGCTGACAAAAACCCAGAGAATATCCTGTTAAGAGGTTAAACCTTAAACCGCGGTACTTTCCTGTAGCTCTGTGTAAATATGAGTTTGGCCAAGGCTCCCGAGTTTCATCTGAAAGTACAAAGATCACTTTTGTTCCGTATAAAGCAAACAGACTCGGAGCAGATGTAGGCAGGAGGTTAAGGATGCAGGCTTGTGATAGTAGGGCTGCCAGCTCCAATTTCCGAGCTGGCTAAAATCTAGAAAGAGAATTATTGTCTTCATCGACTATTAACAAGTTCTCCTTTAGTGAAGCAAACAACCTAAAATTACTCCAATGATGCTGGTCTGCCAGTCTAAGACTAGCTTTGTTTTGAAAACCACCCAAGTAAATCTCGTCTATAAACTTGTATCTGCCAGTAAAAGAATAGAGAATAAGTCCAAACTTAGCCTGATAATAAATACAAACCCCTTTAAGTCATTATAATGGGTTAGTATGTTTTTAAAGAGATTCTAAGTTATCATTTTAAAAGTTTCTCATAACATTTTTTGTCATCACATTGGCATAATTGACTTCCATTTGTTTGACATACATTTATATTAACTTTTTTAGGGCTGAATAAATAATACTAATTGAGTTACTTCCTAAAGGGTCATGGTTTTTACATTTTTTTGGCCAGTGCTGTTGCACTTATATCTACAGGACGTGGTGTGGGTTTTCCAGCACCTTTCTAATTTTCCTTTTACTTCGGATGTGACTCAGCAAGTCAAAAGCAAGGTCTCTAACTCTCCGTTTTCTCTCCCTCTGCAGTGAGCGGTGGAGTGGCTCTCTCAGAGGTCGCGGGGCCCTTCTCAGCAGCAGACGTGGCGGCAAACTGCTCCAGCGGCGGGCTGAAGGAGCCTCTCATGTGGGTGATCTCCTATGCTCTGATGGCGGTCTGCGCCATGGTCCTCATCATCCTGTTGCTCCTGCTGGTCCTGCCCTGCCGACGTAGAAACCGCTCCGGGGAGATAACGGACGAGTCATCTCTGGTCCGGCACCGCATCAAGTGACTGAGAGGGCAGGGACGGGCGGACAGGGTGAGCAGGCGTGGGGATGTGGAGCAGAGCCCGGCCACAGCCGTGGAGAAAGGGGTGAGGCTCGGCCCGCAACGAACAGCACTCGCCTCCGAGTGTCTGAATGACTCTGGAATGCACTCATCAGATTGGCCCGTGGAGGTAGACACAGACAGATCCACTTCCTCTTGACAAGAAAATTCACCACATAAACACTTCTTAAAAACAGCTGCTGGCGTCTTTCTGGTTCCAGTTTCTTATTTGGTGGTGGCTCTTTCTTCATCTCACCGATAATTGGTCATATGTGACACAGAGGAAGACCTCCTGCATAGAAGAAGAGATGCAATATCTGCACTGACTGTGGCCTTAAGGGTTCATCACTTTATGGTCGGGACAGTTTTAGTAATGAGTATAATCTACTTTTTCTCAACTGGAAAGACTCGTAACATCGCTCTCATCGCAACTATGTCGACTCAGCTCGAGTGTAGTTGGAGAGAGCGCCCAGCTCAGGCGTTCTCGTTTGGGCTGAGAAGGTATTCTGAGAAATGCAGTACATCACTAACACAAGCACAGAGGGGTGAACCAAAGTATAAAACACTTTATCGCAACACAAACTCCTGACGCACAACAAACAGCACACCAGCATGATGTCTGATAGCATGATAGCGAAGGTTGGCACAGACAATCACAGGACACCCCCTGGGGAGGACGTACATTTCCAAAAAGCATTGGTGCATTTTTTTTTTAACAATTTGAAAGTTACTTATTGTATTTCCAGGAAAACTGTGTATTGTTAAAACGTGCCTTTACCGTCTGTGATGAGTGAAAGAATGTTTCTCGTTCCTCCGTGAAGTTTGAAGTTGATATGAATGCCTGTGTATGTTGAAGGGGAAAAGCTGCTCAAACAATCACTGTTAATAGGAAGAATATTACTAGAAGTTACACATGTTTACAGTGCCTGTAGTGCCTTTAAGTCTCGGCTCACTGCTAATACAACCTGATTTATGCACAGTTAGTGTGAGACTTACCTTATTGAATTGCACTTTGTTTCTAAAGTCAATCAAAAGTGTAATATGAAGCTGAAGATCAACATCTGTTATGCAATTTGTTGTATTAGTGTAATTTTACTAATTATTTGTGAGTTTATATTTAAATTTCTTTGATTGTGATTGTATTATTATTCCAAATCTTTGCTTTTTAGACACTAGATGTTCGAGGATACAGCGTTTATACTGCACATTTTCTACAAACACTAAGTTAGAAACCAAAGGATTCTGGAAACTGACACAATGGAAACACGTTTGCTCCTTCTGGGTACGTGTGGACCACAGCGACTGACCTGTTATTGAGTGTCATTTTACAGCTTCATGTGTACAAGTCAGTGATACCGTTATGAAACACGCCACATAATCAATCTGAAATGTGCCTGTTGGAGAATCAAAGTGACTCAATCTGCCAAAACGTACAGTTGTCAAAGTGAAGGTACACTTGAATCTTTGAATGTTCACTTATTTATAGGTGTATTTTTTTCTGTGCCAAAATTGTACTTTTGCTGTAAATAAAACGACATACGACCAAATAAAATGTGTAATGCAATGCATTTTAAATAAATAAACATTTCTTATTGTGAAAGTTTATTAAGGAGTAAAACATAATTTTGGGAGTCGGTGCAGTTGTTCCTGTCATGCAGCAGCAATTCTGTCTCTAAAATGTACTTCCTTATTTATATTATTAAATGGTCACATATTATAATTATAGATTAAAGTCGAATAAACAGAATGCACATTAAAAATATATTTTTTAATGACATTATAAACCAATCCATCCAAAAGTATTACTATTATTAGTGAGATTGGCCAATAAGTTTTCCTGACAGTTTAGCATGTTGTTCTTATATAATGTGAAAGAATATGAATTATATTCAATTTATTTATGTATTTATTTGTTGAAAGGTTTTAAGGCAGAAATGTTGCTGCATTACTGTAATAACAGAGGGAACGAGCTTGATGTGGTTTTTGAGTGACACCTGGTGTTGACACATGGTATCGTTATTTACCTGCTCAGTGTTCACTAATAATTGCAATTCAAATAACATTTGATCATATTTACACAAATATAAAACAAACAATAGATAATTAATTAATTCTAGCAAACCCAAAGTCTGCATCAAAGGCGATTGAAATAATGAAGATAGAGAAAAGGTATATTTTGTATGAAATAAATTATGTAAATGATGCAGATATTGTTGAGGCATCGATATAAAATGTATTTCTGCACATTGTGTAAACATAAAACATCTCAGATGGTTCATCTTTGGTCCTGTCATCAGTCGTCCTGATGCTTCTGTAAGAGAGAAAACATTGTGTTTCAACAGTTTGTTTCATGTGATAATTCAGATGAATCACACTTCACTATAAAACCTCATCACTGCACATCCAGCATGAGTCAGGCAGTATTAACACACAGATAAACCTTCTTATTGCATCTCGTCCTTCAGGCAGATTACATCTAATGCTACAAATTATCTGTACATACAGTACATAAAAACCCTCAGCATTAATTGGAATCGGATTTCCTTTAACTCTTTCATGTTAAGTTTGACTTTCTGGGAGAACACATATTGAATCAGTGTATTGAAAAAAATGCTGGCTGGCCCTGATTGAGTTATCTCTACCATTCAGTTATGAAATGCACCAGATCACGCTGCAGTTTTAAATAGTTGAAATGCTTTTCCTGTTTCTCACAGGAAGTTAGAGACAAAAAAGTCACTCAAGACTTTGTGAAATGTTCAATGGCAGGCATATTTTTTTCAGTTTAGTTTCAGAGGTCTTACTGATAAAAGATGATGCAACTTTATACAAGTCTAATCAAATATTGTTTTTTTTAAATATGCTCTACCAAACTAGCTGATTGTTCATTTATAATAAAGGCAGTTAAGCTAAGCGAATAATTCAATTTGACTATTTATAACAAATCAACTTGTGAACTTTCACTATTGTTAATATTATACATTTAATGTTTTTCCTGATTATTTTTCACACAGTTAAAAATGAATGAATATCCATGTGTGAAAAACACGTTCAGACAAACGGATAGTGTAAGGAAAGGTAGTGATGCTAAGATTCACATTCATTGTTGTTATCATTTGATATTTAATGTCCATTTTATGTCAAACAAAAAAATATATTTCCATATGATTTTTCAGCATTTCTCACTTGCTTTTATGGTAAATATCTGAAAATAATACCAGTCTGCTCTCATGAATGGTTTGTATGATTTCCTACAAAGAGCAATTTGCTGGAGTTTCTATGTATCCCACAAAATGTTGTTCTCTGAAGCCACATAGGTCACATTCATACAACCTTCATGAGAATACCGAGTGACCGTTTGGTCTATTTTACCTGTCTGTTCAACTGTTGAATTTATTAAATATACAACAAGTTTGCAAGAAAAGTCATGTTTTCCTGATCTATTTGTATCAAGGAAATAAAAATCAAAGAATTTTGTGTCTGAGTGAGGACATTAAAGGACATTTACAAGTTCACTCCGTTTGATTTTTACCCTCATCTGATGGTAGATCCAGTCCAGAAAATAGGTGACGTTGCCATAAACTCCTGGTCTGTTCCGCTGAGCGCAGTGTTCCCCCCAGACACTGTCCCCCATGAGCCACCATACTCCATCCTTCAGGGCCACCAGAGGGCCGCCACTGTCAGTCTGAGAAAACGATATTTAAATGAGGTAGACACTGTGGAAGATACATGAAACACTTAAACAATCCCCACACTCTAGATCAAGAGTTTAAAAACGATCTCGGTGTCTGTTTTGGTGAAATTCAAACACTTAACTTCATTCATTCAGCATTTAGGGTCTCTCAAGGCTTCCTACTGTCCATAAATAAAGCATGATATCATGGTCAGCTGCCAACTCTGTGCTCTAACTTTACTTTTGTTGTTGACTCCACTGTATGGGTGGTTTGTTATAAGCCACAAAGTGTCACTGTTTATCTAAAGCTGTTACCATGTAGGGAACATAATGAAGGGCTTGTTTGACTACGCCTCAAAGCATGTTACATAAGAGCGTGAAAATCCTCTGAATTCTTTAAAGAGCAGGAAGTGCTCAATTAGTGCAAGAAAACATCAATTGTACCAGAAAATATGGCATTATAAAGAGCGTTTCTGTCGCTTATGGGAACACTCGTTTCTTTGAGTACATTGTTCAATCCAATCCACTCGTGGCCATGTTTGGTGTATGAACAGACGACATTGACCTGAATAAAATATGGACAGTGTTACTGCATTTACAGTCAGATAACATGCATCCACTTCTGCTCATAGCAGACAGATGAAAGACACGATGCTTTAAATCAAACTGGAGAAACTGAACTAAACTAAGAGGCTCTGGGAAGAAGGTTAATTAAGTATAGTCTATATTTTCAGCCATTTAATAATAGACTAGAAATGTTGGTCAAGGACAAGGTGTGGGCTGGCACTGCAGTGGTTCCCAACCTGGGGTCCTGACCCCCACTAGGGGTCACCAAAGCTTCACAGGGGGTCAGCACATCATTACTTTCTGAGTGGGAAACTAACTTTTTCTTTTTAATACTTGATTATTTAGGAAATAAACTTAAGTAAATCTCACTTCATTACTGCAGCTACTACTTGGTGCATCATGTAATTTCAGTGAATACACTTTTATATTATTGTTGTTGTGGTTGTTATTGTTTATTTTCCTAACTAATGTCAAGTCCATGCTTCTGACATTGCCTTTTTTTTTCACTGTTCAAAATAATCGAAAAATTATTTGCAGCTAGCGCCTAATAAAATGTGAACCCTGGGGGCAGTGGAGCAGTGTGGTGGCGGCAGACACACTGTAACTGTCTGGTACTTACTATAAAATAAAATAATGTGCACTTTGTGACATGATTTAATATGTGAATCATGTCATCATCAATTATTCCTGTTGTTGATTTAAGCTTTTAAGTTTCACCCCCCCTCTGTGGGAAAAGACAGTGCAGCCTGTGCAGTTTGTCTTACATGGCACATGTCGGCTCCAGCCTCCGTCTCTCTGGCACACAGCATGTCCTGGGATATCCTGCCATTGAAAGCCATGGAGCTGTTGCAGTCTGCAGCCTCTATGAGAGAAACCTGAGCCTCCAGCAGGTGAGCAGAGCCTGTCAAAATAACAAGACATTATCAGAATGCAGTTTGAAATTCATTTAAAGCCGTTTAAGTATCTCACATTCATTGAATATAATAATAAGAAGTTGTGAAAAGTGACTTAAGTGTTGTACTTAAGTACAATTTGGAGGTGATTGTACTTTAGTTACTTTCAGAATCAGATTAATATTAAAAAAGGTCAAAGAGTGCAGAGTGAAACATTTCAGGACTTTGGCTCCATCCAGTGGCAGCAAACACACAGTGTAGTCAGACAGCAGTAAACACTGATGCTTTTATCTTGAAATACTTTAAAAGTGAATGTAATCTTGGTCTCAATTTCTGACATTTTGTATTCATGTCTTTGAACAGCACATGCAACAATAACTGCCTCACCTCCGTTCTCTGTGTGATTGTATCGTGTTATCCAGCCCTCTTCATGGTCAGTGAAGTTCAGACCAACATTTGGGAGGCACACAGGTCCAATATTACTGGAGGCTACAAAAGGAAAAAAGTGCTTACAACATATTAATGCTCGATGGACACAGCACAGATTTATAAGCTGGCTCCAGCAAAGTAACAGATATATAACAATTTATTATGTTCACTTGGTTTATAATGTTCTGTTTTTGTTGTATAGATTTAACATTGTGATCATATATGAGGCTGCTGTTTGTGGTGCTGTTAACTGTATTATATTATACAGAGAGGTGTTTCAGTATAACTAGATCTCCCAAAGACATAAAGTTGAAACAACATTCTATAACAGTTTCAACATAAACTAAACATTTTAACCTTCATGAAAGGAGGATTTATTGCAGTACTGTGGTATTACACTGCATTTAGTTCTACCTTATAAAATAGCAATTAAGGAACATACTGTTTAAGGAATATATTATACTGTGTGTGTTTTATTGCACAAACTACAATAGCTGATAACCCAATAACCCTGTTCTTTATTTTTGGTCACAATAAGTGAACTGTAAAAACAGGAAAAAGTGTTAAGATGTGACCTCTTCATGTTATAAGTGTTTTTTTTAAGCACCTGTGATGTCCAGAGGTTTAGAGAGCCTCATCAGAGCGATGTCATTCCTGCGAGTGACACTGTTGAAGCCTTCGTGGGCTATAATGCGGCTCACAGAGTAAGCAGGGTTAAACAGAGTCCCTAATGGATTCACTATCCCAGCATACACGGCCCAGTCTCCAGGACTGGAGGCCCTGCAGGAGAGAGAAACAGCTGAGAGGAGATTCATGCTGGGTCACACCACAAACACTGCTCCACCAGAGGCCTCACCTGGACACACAGTGAGCTGCAGTGACGATCCAGTAGGGGGAGATGATGGCGCCTCCACAGCGGTGGGAGCCCGCAACCTGCAGGCTGACCTGCCACGGCCAGGCCCCCGGAGAGGCCCGCCGGCCCCCAGAGGCCCTGCTGGAGTTCAGCCCTCTCCCACAGTCTGAGGACAGAAGTATAAAGTTTAAATAAATGCAATGTGAAGAATTATTATAGAGAACAGTGAGCTGATCATGTACAAATGTACAGTAATGTGGCTTTTTTTAACTCAGTGGACAACAAGTTTGTATTAATAAAAATAAAGGACCCTGAAACATCTGAAGAAAACAACTAATCATGAAGCTTTGTAAGGGCCTTGGGCCTTTTTTATTCTCTTTCAGATTCGATTTTTTATTTAATGTGGTTTGGGCACAAAAACAATTTTTTTTAAAATAAATAAATGAGAATAAATAAATAGATACATACTGTAAATAAACGGAAATGTATCAAAATTAATCATCAATGTTTAATAAATAAATAGGCTTTATTTTTTTTTTTTAAATAATACATTTTTCAATTGACTATTGATTTAACCATACTGACTTATGATTTTTTATATTTATATTCACATTTATTTATTACCAATTTTTTTTTATTTTAGTATTTATTTCATTGGCACATGTATGTATGGATATATGTAGCTTATATTTAAATATTTAAAATATACAAAAACATTTAACAATACAGTACAAGTGCAGACTTAATGCCAATAACCACCCAGCCCATAACCACTTATGTGCTTATGTATATAAAACTATAAATGAGATAAACAGTTATAACATACCAGTGCAATGCAAAGTCACCACGCTGTTGTTGGGACAGGAATTGCTGCAAAAAGAGACGTTTCGGGTGTGAATATGTTTGTGTTGATTCTGTATTAACACTGGTTGATCTCCACACGTTCACCAACCTGAGCAGCAGCTGCTGCAGTACGGACGCCTCGGGGTTGAAGTCAGACTTAACCGTTAAGAATCCATCATCAGAACCAGTCTGCTGTTGGCCAGATCTAAAATATGTGCCCCTGTCAAAGCACATAATGGAAAATATCCCATTTCATTTAAACACATAAATCCTTCACATGTCAGAATATAGAGAGCGCAGAGTGAAGCGCAGGAGCACGTCACTGTACCTGCTGTATCCAACATGCTGGCAGCTCGCTCTCCCCCGCTGCTCGCTCCAGCTGTCTGAACAAACCGCCCTCCAGGTTTTACTCTGAGTCGAGTAAATCTGGAGCAGGAAACTGGAGCCGAGCAGCCTCACTGAGTAAACAAACACAAACAATGTGAAGTAGGTGAGCGGACTCAGGTAACAACACAGATTACTGACTATTAACAACAATGTTCTCTAAGGTGTCTGAATGAAAAGTTAATCTGAATAAAACAGATTAAAGCCATTCTTAAAATTAATTAATCATATAATTAACCATATTCCTTTGAGTGCAAAATAATAATAATACAAATATTATTATGTTATTTTATTTCCTGGCTTGCACAAAAAAGTTTAAGGAAAATTAAAAAAAACAAAGATATCTGTGTTTGCAAATTAAACCTTCTTCTTTCCATAAGGTACCAAGATTAAACTTTTCATATAATTACTGTTAACACTATAAACTTTATTCTAACACCAGTAATGGCCTCAAATTACATGGAACAATAATATAATCCAGATATCTGATGGAAACCTCTTTAATAAGACTGAAGAAGTTTAAATAAATAATATTAATGTGGTCCTTTTAGCTGTAAAACATGTAAAAAAAAATAAAGGCAATTGAAGTGATTGTACGACGTTCAGGTGTTTTTCATGGTGCACTTTGACCTCTGCATGAGCTTGTTTACCGCAGTTAGCTTCATCCTGGCCTGCAGGACAGTCCACCACTCCGTCACACCACTGGGAGTCCCACACACAGCTGCCGTCACCGCACTGCGTCCCGTGCACACAGGACGACGAGACTGAGGCGACACCAGAGGAGATTCAAGATGCACACAAAGGTTGTAATAGAGTTTTTACAGTTGATGGTGTAGTTAAATGTGAACTCACAGTAATAACCGAGGAGGATCCCAACCAGCAGCAGGAGGAGCAGCAGGCAGATCACAGCAGCTATAGTGAACTTCACACACCTCTGTTTCACACCTGACAGCACGACACACACACACACACACACTGACTGGAAGCACATTTACACCAAGCTGACACACTTTGTAATATAAATTATGCTTAATAAGTTGGATAAATAATACTGTTTTCTGTTCTTTGCGGTATTAAGAGTTCTGTATATTCTGTATGTACAGGAGGAAGGCAATTATCACGTGAATGTATCAATGTGATCCACAGGAAAACAGGCTCCATCCAGAAGGAACTCATTATTATTTATGTTTAGAAATCTGAATTTCCCCCCACATTTTTATACCTATTGGACCAAATGTGGTATGGACTATATTAAGAAAAAAAAAATTGATTGTATTAAATAGTTTTTCTGCTTCGACTAATGTTGTCAAGTTGTCTTGTTGATGTCTTATTTTTTTCATGTTATATATATGAACTTTTATTTTATTGATCATTTAATTTGTTTTATTCTTCGTATTTTACTTGTTTAACTTTTTTTTGTTTTTATCATTGTCTGCCATTTTTTTGTCTCGTAAAGCACTTTGTTTTTTGTAAAGTTATAAATTAAAAAGAAAATATATTATTATTATCACCACTAGAAATGCATATAGCTACATTACATTTTGCTTGTAATTAATACTTCTTTGAGAGAAAAAAATCATATTCAAAGCATACATTAAGATCCTGTTTTAAGTTTCATTAAAATCACGTCAGTAGTAAACGGGACAAGACTACCTTTGTGTCTGGGGACGGATGGGCTGATCTCAGGTGGAGGTTTCGGGGCCAGATGATGAACATACTGAGGCTTAACATCTGAGCGGCTCGGTAGAGGAAGTTTCCTCTCATCGTCCTCATTGACGAAACAAAAACCTGCGTCCAGATACTGTCAGTAAAGCAGAAAATATTCACATTTTATTCACTCACATTCATGATCTGGCATTATTACAGTATGGACTGACTCTACTTATAATCATGTACATAGGTATAAAATGAAAACTTACCGGATTAGTGGCCATTTTCTATAATTTACTGATGGAAAAATATCCTCCTGATCAATGTCCACTCCGATAGTTATTGAAGCTGTAATAGAGGTTTTATTTTCTCTCTGGAAAGATAAAACTCAGATCTCTAGCATCTCCTCTCACATCCGCCCTGCTCTGCTCTCTGAAGCTTCACACCTCACTGATGAAACAAACAGTTTGTATTCTCGTCTGAGTGGCCACTCCTCACACTTCACTGGCATCAGTTTGAAATTTCCCTCCTGAGCACACAACAGGCACAATAAGGACTGTTGCCTAGTCTAAACATCCCACAAGTGTTATCTGCTGAGCTGTCAGCGTGCTGAGCGAGCACTTTTACACCGAGTACTCAGTGGAAAGGTACTACACCACATGAACTGTATACACATTCAGCTAAAAACACTCGAGTGGATGATTGACAGCGAATGCTGAGAGCAGTTGAATAAACGATTTATCCATCAGCTGAATTTATTAACTGAGACAATAACCAAATCCTACTTTTTACAGCCGTTTCTTAAATTTGTTTAACTATACAAAAATCTTATTAAAAGGCTTTCTGCAGAACAGACGAGTAATATAAAGTAGAAGAAATTAGCAGTTATGTAAATTATACATTTTTAAGATGCTCTACAGGCTTTACAACATAACATAATAACTCATTTAGTAAAACAATTCAATAATTGAAGCAAAGACCCCTCGCTGGGTAAGGCATGTATCCATAGAGACGGGCTTTGGGATTTCACTTCATACATTCATCAGAATGAAAAACATCCCATGGGGTAAAGTACAGTTACACACACATATCAGTCTGTTCTTTGGTTTTTTTTACATTCCTTCCTTACAGGTTTTGCATGCCCTATAGCAAATTGACTTTATGTTCTTTTAAAGTGCAATGGTTTGACTTCTTAAAGGAAGAGAAAGAGAAAGAAAATGTCTGTCACACTTGCTTCCTGAAGCAGGAACTTCCCCTCAGGTCTACACCCAGGCCTGCCAGCCTGGGAACAGTCTGCTGAGGTTTTCTGGGTCCATGGCTTGTTGTATTAGCAGGTTGACCTGCCCGCCCACGCTGAGCACCGTGCCCTCCTCCACCCCCTTCAGCTTCTCCTGCAGCCGCAGCAGCACCCGTTCCGCCACTTTGTTGAAGCTCTGACTGTCACTGCAGGACGCAGAGGAGAAGTTGATGAGACAGAAACACTTCGACATCACAAGATTTAAAACCCGTCAGACTGCAGCACCTGGATTTGCGGTGGTTGTCCATCTCGTCTCCCCCCATGGTGGAGGCGAACGTCGCGTTGAGCTCCTGCTGTTCGTCATGCTGCAGGTAGAAGGCCTTCAACGGGTTCATGGTCCAGTCGAACAAAGGGTCATACAGCAGCACCTGAACGCCACATTAACACATAGACACACACAAAGGCAATGTTAACAGGAGGTCAAAGAAATAACAGTGAACAGCTACGTTGGGTGAGCTGTTCTTACCTCTACAATAGTCAGCAGAGCTTCCTGAGAGCTCCTCATCACCTCCATAGTCTTTTCACAACACCTGACCAGAGAAAACAGGGAAAGTTCATTACATTTCCTTAATTATCAGTGTTTTGAAGGCATCACAATCAGTTTTAATAATGGTCATGCAAGTTAAATTTTACAATGTAATGAATACAAATGGCTGACTGGAAGGTAGGAAGATCTGACAGTGGAGAGCAGTGGTTGCCTTCAGTGCAGCAAATATGCACATTTTTTATGTTTTGTTGCATTAGTGATATTTAAATATCCCTGTACTTTTATTTTGTTTAACAGGAAATGAGGGTTGTATCTGTTACTGATAGTTAGCTGTTATTCTTTTTCATCACGTTTTCATGATTCAGGATTTCATTTAATTCATGATTAAAAATTAACTACATATGGCAACCATGTCATCAGTTTTTGGCAACCAAAGCTGATGCCTGGTTGGCAGCTTGGCAACCACTCTTAAAAGTTAGTGTTGAGGAGTAATGTCAAGTGTGTACTTAACTTAACTAGATTTATGGTTAATTGGCTATTTTTAACCTCACAAAAATGATGGGAAGAAACACCACATGAGAACATTGTAAGGCTGATTTTAAGTCTTGATTTATAAATATCTAATGACATTTTGTCCTCCTCACCTCCTGAAAACCCCCTCCACTCCAGTGATGCCCATCCCGTCCACAATGTCCCTGGACAGTCTGAAGGGGACAGTCTCGGGGGTGGGGAGGATCTTCCCCTGCTCGAAGGCCACGCCTGAACACCAACAGCATGAAGAGGAAACACAGAGGATGTGTTGGGATGTTTCACCATGTATCTTTGAATTTAGAGTCCATATATCATTTAAATTCATTGTCAAATAAAAAAAATGCAATCAGGTCACACTCTTACAGAGTTACACAAGATTTGTCCGTGTTGCTTGAATTAAAGCGAGCTCAGTGCACATTGTTTACACAGCCTCACCTTTCTGAAGTGAAGAGTAAACTTTCTATGTTTGCATAATTTAAACTGAAGAGAATAATTTTACCTAAATCGATGTGCACCAGTTCAGCCGTCTGCTCGTCCACCAGGATGTTCTGGATGTGTCTGTCACCGAGGCCCACGATGTAGCCAACTGCAGGCACAAAGCAGAAATTCATTGTTTGAAACAAAAATTGTGTTTCTACAGAGAAAGTCAACATGTCATCTACGATATCAAATCCCCAAGATATGTCATTCTATTCATTATATCACCATTATTTGTTATGATAAAATAATAATAAAAACACGTTTAACTCCCTCTGAGCCCCGAAACCAAACCAAATCTCATCTTAAAATAGAGGTATTTTATCATAATCACTAAATTCTACATCTCATTTAATATTAACCAAAAATAAATTATTTGCACTAACAAGATCCTGTAAAAAGACTTTAAAGAACGCCCTAAAACTGCTTGGGATTTAAGAGGTTAAAGAGTTTATTCGTTTTTTTGTTTGTCACACTAGCCTGAAGGTGAACCTGGTATTGAGCTGAACACGAGAGCTGGTGTGAACAGGCAGTCCTGTCTGTACCTATAGAGGAGGTGGCCACGCTGCGAGTGTACGCCAGCCGTTTCTCCATCCACACGGCGGGGTCCAGGAATCTTTCCATGCAGAAGTACCTGAAGACCGGCCGGAAGCTTTTGCACACCTCGTTGTAGGTCTGGAGCTTCGCATCAAACTGCAGCCTCTGAGCATCCTGTGACAGGATGAGCCCAAGGTTACTTCAGTCAGCTGGTTCAAATCACTCCATTCAAATACTGCCATTGGGCTTAATTAGAAACAAATAATTCAGCAATTGTGTATGACTGTGTTTTCCACTTTATCCAGTACCATCATCTTCCTGCGGCAGGCTAAGTTGGTTGCGTCCTGAGGTCTGAAGCGTTTGTGAGCTCCTTTACTAGGATCCACCAGAAAGTCCCCGATAGGCACGGTGCCAGAACACCACTCTAACACGCCGCTACGCTGCGAGAACGGCACCACCTGGGATCAGACAGACACAAAGTAGATGATGCAAGTGTGTTTTTTTATCTACCGTAACTGCTTTGATGCTTTCTTTTAAGAAAATAAAGGAATTACCAGTCGATGACACAGAGATCAAACGAAATATGCAGCAGAACAACCCAGTCGTGATTTATTATTCTCTTTGAGCTAAAGAGCAAAAGGTTTAAATGCAAGATCAAGTGAAATGAAAAGATTAAACGCCGTGTGTAACCTTGTATCGTCTGATGTTGAGCTTCCTCTTGCGAGTGTCTGTGTTGCGCTGCAGCAGCATGGAGCACATGCTGAAGACCTGCTGCATCACTGCATCCTGCCGCAGGTCGTCCTGACCCTGTTCACACAGAGAGGGCAAAGGTCACCAAACACCCAGGAGCACTGAGAAGCTCATTTTGGGCCTCAGTTCAGTTTTGTGTTCCATAAATATAACAAGGAATTGTTTTTTTCCAGCCATTTACATTTGTTTTACCATAGCAGCCACTACGAGTATGTGTCAAATATCAGATGTGAAATGACAAAGGATGTAACAGTCTGGAGTTTGATTCAATTTATTAAATTATTGATAAATTAAAAAAAAGTATTTTGTGATATAAAACGGGAAAATATCATATATGCTGTGTTTAATAATAGTAATATCAAAAGCATGTTGATTTAAAAACAGTTTTCATCGAAGGTAAAGATCTGAAAAAACAGTTTTTTCACCATGACTCTCCAAAGTGTCTTTGTGGTAAATTATTAGCCTTTAAGTGGCTCACAAGTGTTCCTGCAAACACAAACACAAGCACACACAGACACACACACAAGCCGTCTCCTGAAGAATGTCCTCAGTACAAAAGGCGTCAAAGTATTCTGACAAACATTGCATTTGTCCTGGTACAAAAACAAGATGAATCATTGCTGAACTGAAATGGAAAAGAACTGAAGTTAAAAGTGAGCAGGTTCTCCGTCAGGGCCGGTCACACTTTCATCACACATGACAGCAGCTTTAGCTTCAAAGAAAAGGGATTTGTTTAGTCCAGAACACACACATACCACACATGTTTGTCGCATAAGCCGGACCTCACTTACAAGAGGAAAATCAAAGGCGTACTTCTGACTCCCAACACGCTGCGTGTCACTCACCTTGACCAGCTGCCTCCTGCTCTTGCCGTCGGAGCCGACACAGTCGATGATCTTGGGCAGGTTGACTCCTCCGGCGAGGTGATACTGCGGCATGAAGGATCTGACAGTCACCAGGTTGTCATAGCAGCCGGATGGATCCACCTATTTGCATGAAACAACTCTTGTTATCTCATAAAACACTTGTTAAACCATGTTGTCCCCAGTGAACATGTGGTGTCAACACCGGCAGGGTATTTGATTAATGGCGGGGACTGTGTTTGTTTTTTGGGGGAAAAAACAACCCAAGCTGGCTTTCTTCTATTAGAGAGAGAGTCTATTAGATTCAAAGCTTTGCTTGAATTGTCTTTTCCTTAGCTTGTTTGGTTTCTAATGTCACCAGCAGAACACTGAGGGTATTTGTTTGTTAGCTAGCTTTCCAAATTTCTTCACCAGCTAAAGTGATCCATGTAAGTGAACAATAAATAATGTACCAGTACAAATCTTGCTTTCTAGCAGCCAAGAGTGAAGCATGACAGGGACAGCCGACTAGCTAACTGTAGACAAAGCTAAGCTAAGGTTAGCGAGCTAGCTGTAACTTAGCTACATGGCATGGATCTGCTTGTTTCACTGTTGTTTACCTTTTTATTTTATCATCTTCTTAAAACACTTTTACTGTCTTAATATTAGATTTTATTTCTGCTTATAAGGCAGCTTCTAATGACTATTCTAATGTCTGTAGTAACTTTCATGGTGCTTTACAAATAAAATTACCTAACCTTGCCATGTGTCTTCCCTATTACATCTTCCAAACACAAATTATTATGGATAATGAACGTATGTTTTACCTTGATCTCCATAGTGGGGATAACAACCTCATCCAGGTCTTTGATTTGCATGATGGGCTGATCAGCAGGGATGGGAATAGCCTCTGTCATGACACAAGGACAGAAAGGAAGACTAAGCAGCAGGACATACTCAGTTCAGGAAACCATCAGAAAAAATATGGGAAATCCCTGAAACACCATCCACAGTGATTTTTTTATTTTTTATTTTTAATCTACTTTTTATAATATATTTTGAACAAAAATTAAAACATGGGGTGTTTTGCTTTAAAGAGGAAAAAACATGCATGTCGACATGCAGTCATACCCATTCTTACTGTATATACTGATAGACTTGCAAGAATATAAAAAAAGATTTAAACAAAAGAGCAGTGGTTTGGGCAAAACTTTCCATTTCTGCCATATTTCCTAAAATGTATTTATATTATCTCCTATAGATGGAGTGTATGGCTAAAGCCATGTCCTTTGAATTGGCCTTTTGGCAGCAAAACTGAGAATGTCAAATAGAAGTTTTGTTTTCATATCTATAGATGTTGATAGAAGTAGTCCAAAAAAGTTATCACACCACTTAATGGTAACTATCGTTCCAAATATAGTCCGAAATTCTGTGTGGATTTGACACCCAAAAAAAAGCACTTTTGGACAAGCACCAAACAAATGCGAATGTGTTTGTCTGTGTGCATCGCTGTGCTCTGATCACTCACTCTTCTCGGTCTTGTGCCTGCTGGCGTCCATATAAGCCAGAGTGATGTAGGCATCACAGAGACGCTCGATACCTCGGATCATCTCGCCTCTCTGTTTCCTGATCACACTGATTATCTTACGGGCCACATCTGAGCGCTCCTGCATGAGAGATGTATCACTTGTAAAAACAGAACTGTTGTTTAAATAGAGCTTTGCAGTGAATTCATGTGGATTAAAGGATGAGCGTGCATTTTCTACTTCAACACAAGACACCTGTAGAATAAATTTAGTGTAGAATAAAACCAATGGCTGTAAAAAACACATCATGCTTTTATCCAGGAGAGCAATTTGTGTTTAGCTGCCCTTCATATGTATTTTTCTTTACATCCCTCCATCATGGATTGGTGTCACACTGAAGCTGAAACAGAGAATTATCTAATGAAAGTCTCACCAGGTCAAACTGTGATGGCTGCCGTGGAGCGCTCTTAGACAGGCGGCTCTTGCAAAAGTTCTCGTCTTTGTTGGCGTTCACCAAGGCCAAGATAATGAAGAGTGTGTGGTGAGGGTGCTCCAGGGACGCTCGGCAGATCAGCTGTGAGGAGAGAAAAACAAGCGAAACAATGATTGAATCCATTAGCTGCATTAAGCAAAAATCCTGGTAATAAGTATATCCCCCCATATATTTTTCCAAATATCCCAATGTCAAAATGTACCAGTTTATATATATATATACACGCTCACATTTATTGCCAGTGAATGTTGTGAAAAAAAAGTCTGTAGATGGCTATGATAATATACAGCTGTTACAGTGTATTTAAAGTGTTGCATTACATCTATGAGGACATCGTGGAAGCCCGTATCCTCAGTGATGCCTGTCGCCATCTTCGTTCCCATGCGAGCAGCCAGCTGATACATGAGAGGCAGAAACTTGTAGGACGGGATCTGCTTTACCCCTTTCTAAAACACACAAAAAAAGTGAAATTTAAAGTTTTTAGTTTCCATTTTATCCCAAGTTTGAATGCATTTGGGGTGTGTTTTTACTAACCTTCATCAAATTGTTTACGGCCTTAACGCCTGCATTCTCCAGCCAGAGCGAGGCCAGGCGGAACACCCAGGTGTCGTGCTCCTCACCTTTTTCCAGACACTGGATGTAATTCTCCACCGCCTTACACAGGAAACGCTGTTTGTCCGCCTGCAGGTTGGACAGGGCCTTTTCATCCAGCTCCAGCTCTCTCTGCACCTTTATTGTGTACCTGTGAGGCCGGAGGAAGAGCACATCTAAAGTCTCCTAAATGCTTCTTTGCCATGTATCAAAAGCCAGTGCTTTAAAAAAAGTTTTTTTTTTAAAAACTGATCACGGACCTGTTAGACGTCACTCGGCGCTCTTTCATCAAGTCCACCTCTTCTTTGGCTTTCTCCAGCAGCGCCTGCTTGTTCTCAAACTCAGAGGAGTTCATGTATTTGTCAATGCTCTGGTACTGAGCGTCGGAGAAGCGGGCCAGAGAAAGGAAGGCCTCAGTCCGCTGACTCTGCAGCCTCGAGTCCTGAGCTCCTGATTCCCCCTCGATAACCTCCACTGCCTGACAGAACAGCACAGGAGAGGAGAGCCTTTACAGCTTCTCCCACGAAAGGGAGTCCAAATAATACTGACAGCAAAGCATCCACAGCAAAATCAAAATATAACAGAATAAAACAGAGCTGAAGCTCGTAGAAAGATCAGGAAAAATCAAATAAGCTGGGTAGCATTGTGTAGAAGCACACACTCATATCAATAATTAAATTTTGTCCATATGAGTCTGCCGTAGCCCGAGGACATAAACTGTAAACTTGCAGGAGTTTAATATTTATGTGTTTGGGCCTCCTCCTAATTTATCTAGACATAAATAATGCATGTGTGTGTGTATGTGAGTGTGTCTGAGTGTGGGTGGCCAGACACTATAATAGTGTGTGTGTACTTCATCGGGTTACATAGATTAGATATTTTAAGTCATTTTGGTTTTCTGTTTGCCTACTTTGATGGCTTTTTAAGACATATAAAAATGACAAAGAAGCTTTATTTCTTCTTTAAAATATGTGTGACTGCATCCGTGATATTAAATGGGTTTTCCAAGAACTGTGGACACCACTGTTTGTAAGAAAACCCTCACAACTTGGTGTTTTCCTGAGCAAATATCGGTTAAAACACTGTCCCACAGCAGTTTTGTGTAAAACTGGCCAATTCTTACCCTCTCCAGGTACTTCTCCAGGATGACTCCAGGGCTTTCCAGGCAGGTCTCAGCCAGCCAGTTACCACACAGCCTGAGGCACTCAGTGTAGACCGGGGCCACAGCAGGATTCATGTCCACCTGCTCGACAAGAAATACAACATCAAATGCCAAAAATTCAGCGAACTGAACTGTAGACTGTTTAAAAATGGAAACAGTTCATTGTAAAGCAAGTAGAGCCACAAAAGAAGGAGCACGTGTGGGCTCATCCAACAAGCTATATGATCAGGTGCAAGAAAATAAACTTAAAGAGCAACAAACAAAACAAAGTCTGCACACTGAAACAGACTCCAGATAGATTGTTCTTAAATGAAGAGGCAACGTTTCGATCTCTAGGCTCGTCTTTAGGACAATGTGGCAAAGGAGAAACATTTCTTACAGGCAGCAGTCAGCAAAAAATTGCCATCACCAGCTGGTGGATAGCCAGCAAATGATTGTAAATGTACTATGTATGATGATTGATCTCTCCATCATAACATTTATAGAGATTTAGTTGAAGATGGAAAAATATTTTGTCTGTTTATCTATAACTAGCACCTTATTATTTTCAGATCATTTTTTTTATCAACAATCATGGATTTTTTAGATGTTGTTATATTTTGTATATATTCTCTGAGCTCTCTTTATATTCTCTTTATACCACAAACTAAACTGTTGTTGCCATCTTGTGGTTCTTTTGTGTTTTCTCTGCTGGCAGATTGAATTATTTACAATGTTTACAAAATAAATTACCGAAGAAAACTGCTTTTTTTTTTTTTTTTAATGACATAATAACTTATGTATACAGCAAAACTTAATTTTGCAGTCCTCTCTACTTTTAGCCATTATTATGCTGTTTCCAGATGCAGGAGCAAAAACTGCCCTGATATTGACTTGGGGTCCAGAGGGTTAAAGATGTTCCAAAATTTGAATACAACAAGAAATATCACCACATTTTTAGAGCCGTCTGATCGGAGTCTTTATGTGTATGTCTGACCTTCTCCTCGAGGCTGTGTATCATCTGCCTCAGCAGGCCCAGGGCCAGCCCCTGCTCCCCCTTCACCCAGAACACCTGAGCTTCCTCCAGCTGCCATGACAAGACAGGAGAAGACGCCCAGGACCCTCCACCGCCGTGCTGCTTCATCTGGAAGACTGCCCGCTCCGCCAGCTGGACGGAAATCACAACACTGTGAGTATTTTGTCATACAACATTCAGAGCATAAGAGACACACACACACACTCAGGTGCTACCTGTGTGTTCCCGGCGTTACGAGCCAGCCGGCAGAGCTCCATGAGGTGGTCAGTGAGAACACAGCGGAGGTACTGGGTGCTGTCGGGGTCTCCCATCCTGGACATCAGGGTGTGCTCGGCCACAGAGCGGATGGCCAGAATGGGCTCCACTAAAGCAAAGTCACTGTCAGTGAGCAGCTGAGAGTGCTGCCGCCACTGGCTGCACACTTCCCTCAGAGTCACGTCTGAGAAGGGCCTGGTGTAAAAAAGCGGAAAACAAATACCTATTGGGAATATTTCTCATACATTTATAGCAGGAAAAAGAATGTGCTCACATAAGTCTCTTTCCTGAATGTTTGACTGCTTGTATCACCTTGAGAAGAGCTGTTTAACACTCTCCAGCTCTCTGATGCTCTGCAGGTTCCTGAGAGCCGGGTACAGAGAGGACACAGCCTCCAGGCTGCCTCTGCACAGCTCCTCCACCTCTGCACCCCTGTGGACACACACAAGCACACAGATAGGTGGATTATTATAAGTGGAGAACTGAATTAGAGTTCAAACTTTATTGTCTAAACGTCTACTTTACCTGGCCTGTTTCATAGTTCCGTCAAATATGGAGAACTCTTTGTCCCTCAGTGCTTGAAGGGAACAAAACACTGATTCGTGGAAGCTGGGTTTGGATTTTTCACTCCTGATAAAACAAATGTTTGGAGGAAAGAAAAGGTATGAGAGATTCAGAGATCATTGTGCAGCCGGCATATCGCTCTCAGCTGTGTGTCTTTCCTCACCTCTCCGGCAGCTCACAGTCCCACTGCGTGTTCCTCCAGGCGGCCTGGAAGCGGAGCTCTCTCAGCTCAGCGCCCCACTCCACCCCCTCACTCTCCAGACCCCTCATGTACGTGGCGAGGATGCTGCTCAGACCAAAGTTCTGCAGACCCTGTTGGTGCAAACATTAAAACCTGAAGAGGCTGATTGCATTGCATCAACAGAAAGTCCGGCTTCCTTTCATTATTTTACCTCCACAATTCCCACTTGTCGAGTGACCTCAGGCAGAGTAGAGTGGAGGTCATACGAGGTCAGGGCCTTCCCCCACAGAGCCTCATGCTCGTAGGTTCGAATCCTACAAATGAATGCGACAAAATAACCTCTGTAGTTCTGATAATGACTAAATTCTGCAGGGAACAAGGGATGTGAAAGGGATGCAGGTCTCATTAATCTACTTATGGATTACCTTGTCAGTGGACTGGTCATCGTCTCCCCGCCACAGCCGTACAGGCTGTCAGGCTCTCCGATGCTGCGATACACTTCAATCAGCAGCTCCTACAAAAACGTTACAGAGATAATTGCACACTGTTGCCCAACCTCTGTAACATTGCAATACATGTTTGGCTTTGGTGAATCATGATTAGTGGACATTAAACTGGACTCACATTGGATAATAAACTGTATCTTTTAACTGTTTCAATGGGACATTTTCCAGAAATACAAAACAGAGAAATCTGCCTGAGTTGAATCGTTGCATTGTGTTTCTGACAGAGAAAACTGCTAGAAGAAGTGACCTGCAGGCTGATGTTGGTGTCTTCCATACTCTTCTCAGTCAGGCAGGAGATGGTGAAGGTCTGACTGTTCTCTTCAAAGTTGATCTTACGTGTCGCTTTGGACTTCGTTCTGCACATTTTGAGATTATACAGGGAAAATAAAAGGAAAACTGGATAAATGATGCAAATTAATCTAATGATGTATAGACTTAGTTTTTCAGCTACAATGGACATTGTATAATTACCAAGAGTAATCATATAAACGTGTTTCTGTAAATGTGATATGCAACAACCTTTTTAATGCTTACTGTATATAATGAATGTGATGTTTCTGTTATTGCTCACTAATTAGTTCTTGGCTATATTTCTGCATAATGAATCAGTTTGCAAGTTTCGAAATGTCTGCATGGTCCTGGTAAAAAAAACAACATTAAAGCCGAAACAAGTTTAACATTGTTTTAAAATGTCAGAATTAGTCGTGCTTGTTTAACACAGCTCTGTGCTGCAAATAATTTTATTTAATTTTTTATTTTTAGAAAATATACATGATAGCCTACTCTTTTTTTCATCTTGTCTTTTTTATTTTCCTTGGAATTTATTAAAATAAAATGTTATTTCAAAAACATGAAACACTAGTTTCAGTACTATTTTTTTTTTTTT
>CAFUXE010000564.1:245337-279324 GCA_903364295.1 Serranus cabrilla | reverse complement strand
TTTCTACAAACCTTCGACTTTCCTCCACGTTGGCTTTGATCTTATCCACGTAGATCTCGGTGTACAGCAGAGCGGTGAAATGTGCTGAGCAGGACTGAGCAGCTTTGGCCACCTCCAGGTAGTTCAACTCCAGCCAGAAGTTTGAGTCACACACTGTAGCGCAGGACGCGCTGGAAGAAGGACACAGTGTTTATGTATGTTATGACACACTCCACACAATGTGTGTGTCAGTTTACATGCACCTGCTTAACAAAGACAAATCAGTCTGCCGTAGCATGAGAAATGCAAAGGGAACATCCACTTTAATCTAAAACATATTTGATAACAATAATAATGCAAACCTGTCAGCTTCCAGTGTTCTCTGTTGGTGTCTCAGATAGTCAATAACAGCAAGCATGGTACGCAGAGAGGTCTTGTCGTACAAACCCTGGCTGGCAGCGTCCGACTCTGTAAAGAGTAATAAGTGATAATCACTTTAAAAAAAAACACAGATAAATTACAAATAATTATATGTAGTACTCTCAAACTCACCGGAGTCAGAGTTGAGGGGTGTTGCAGAGCGACTGGAGGCCTGAGCGCTTCTGGAACAAAAGCTGAAGAAGTCCTGAACGTGTGACGAGAGCAGCTGCCTCCACGAACCATCAGAGTCGTCCAGAAGGATGGAGTGAATGATGAGGGGCAGCAGCCTCTGACAGCAGTCCACCCTCACCTGGAGACAGATGGAGGAAATGAGGTGCAGTTAGATCTGAAGCTCTGGATCTTTTAAGAACTGTGTACTTATGGTACCTTCTGTGTGCTCACCAGACACAGCGGCCGTGACAGCAGCAGAGCTTCGCTCCTGACTCCTCCGCTGTCCAGCAGGGCCGTGCACAGAGCCTTCAGCCAGGCCTTGTGGCCGCCTGCCTGGGGAATCCAAAACTCCTGACTCTGCAGCTTCTCCTTGGCCCCCAAACTCTCCTGAGCACTCACAGCTGCCACCTGATCAGGGACATTAGTCAGTAGTAAACAGGCGGACACAGATGTTACATGGACATACATAAAAACTCTTTTATCAGGTGTGCTCTTGCTTGGTTAGAGCAAAAACTTGGCGCCACACCGACCCTTTCATGGATCAGTTTGACACCCCTGATGTAGATTCTTACAGACATGATTGGTTCAAGGACTGTGGGAATTTGAAAATCTGACACAAAATTCCCATCTTTCTGCCTTTCAAACCCGCCTGGTGTGTTGTGTGGTTCAGAAAGTTAATTAGTATCCACACACACTGTAAACACAACACAAAAACATGAACCCACCTTCTTCTTGGCCTTTCTAAAGGGATTGAGGTAGGCCAGCATGGGGTCTCTGTTGTCTTTGTGTTGCTCCCAGAAGTCGACTCCAGACTGAGTAGCGAGGATGCTCTTCACACACTGAGCGGCTGCCTGCCTCACCTCAATACTGGCACACAATCACAGCACGGAGAGCAACAAACATAAACACAAGACTCATGTACGCTAAATGCCTGATTACTGTGCTCTGGGGTGAAGCTTACCGCTGCTGAGTGAGTGCGTCGTTCATGCAGTTGAGGATGATGTAAAGACACTGTGACTCGGTGGAGCTGAACAGAGATACAGCCTTTTCATAGAGGGGGTCTCTGCCATGAAGCAGGGCGATGGTGGAGAAATCCACAGGACCCAGCTCTCCCAAACAGCTGCCTGCTGCCTCTGCAGGAACAGACGTGTGTTTATGAAACTTAAAAAAAAACTGAAAATGATTCACGTGTGCAGACATGGACAAAAAAAACACTGCTTTTATGTGACTTCATACCAAGAATGTCGGCTCCTCCGGGGTGGTTGGCTGCTAGCTTACAGAGCTGCAGCAGACTGAGAACCAGCTTCACCAGCACACTGTCAGAGGGTTCAGCTACATGGAGGGACACACGGAGAGAGAACAAGCTAATAAGACATTTAAACTTTATTTATGCATACATTCTTTCTCAGCTGGCATCGCACCATGGCACTCTTTGAGCAGCTCTCTGATCTGCCCCTTGTTGTCATGGAGCTGTCTGGTTAAGTCCTTCAGCCCCTCCAGTCTGGTCAGAGGTAAGGAGTCACAGGACGTCACTGACAGGAAGTGGGCTATCTCCTGTGAAAGGCAAAAATGGAGAATTTTCATTAATAACTAATAACACTTCCATCCTTCAAGTCACTGAGGAATTAGAGCATAAATTATACTAACATATGAATATTAGTTCACCTGTCTCAGTGTAAAGGTCCCAGTGTTATATTTGAGCTTGTGCTGCACAGACCGCAGCTCTCTGAACTCGGGGAGGTCAGGAAAAGGCTCCAACCTGCTGATGGCTCCTTTTAACTTTTGTTGATTTTCTATCACCAGAAACTGCAACAGACTGAGCACCTAAAGAACCAGAGAGGAATAACAATGAAGTGCGTGGTCTGAGATACTGAAAGGAGGCGGACATTTCTTCTAAACACTGCAAAATGCAAAACAATAGCATGTGTCTTCAAGGGAGCTTAATGAATGAGAAAAAACAGTAAACATTGTGGAAACATTTTTAAATGATCTATCAAATCAGTAGCAACCCTTATGCCTGGGTTTTTTAAGTTAATGTTTTGTTCTTCCCTGTGAATTTAAAAATTTTTAAAAACACGTTTGTTCATGAACCCATTTGTGAAGGAAGTTGGAGCTTTTCTTCACTGCATGACCAGCCTGTGGGTTTTCATTATGCATTTCTTCTTGAATGCATCATTTATTGCACTTGTCTGCATTTCCCATTCATTACACAGAATTTAGACTGAATCTGCAAACATGCAAAACTCCTGAAGCGACTCTCTGTCTCTTACCTGTTGTGAGATGGCGGGCCGGCTGGTCACCTGAGCGGTGAGCGTCCCAACAATGACCTGTAGGTGGCAGTCCAGAGCATCGTCACAGAACTGCAGAGCTGCCCGACACACCGAGGTCAGCAGGTCGCAGCACAGAGAGAGGCTCCGGTTGGAAACCTCGTCACACTGAACCGCTCTGAGGATGAGAGACATGCAGTGGTTGGTTGTTGTCTGCTCAGCATGTGTGAGACCCTGTGTGCGTTTCTGTTCTCCCACCTGCTGTTGATGTGGTGAATGAGTGTGTAGATGATGTCTCTGAGGACGAAGGCCCAGGCTCCTCCCAGGCCGTCCTTCACCTCTCTGAGCAGCAGGTTGACAAACAGGTGATACATGAGGAGGATACGGTGACGTTCATAGCTGTTGGTCGTCTCTGCTGCTCTTTCACACACCGCCAGCAGAATCCTCTGGATAGAAATCTACAGCACAAAAAACACAAAAATGTTACATAGAACTCTGAAAACACAACCAGTTATCAGCAAAAAAGTGCATTTCAATGAAAAGACAAGTAGTTCTTACCGGAGTTTTGGACAGAATGGCGACCAAAGACTTGTGGTTTGCACTGTGACACTTGCTGAGGTAGTCCAGTGTGGCTTTAATGACGTAAGAGCTGAAGTATGGGGGGTTCGGTGCGGGGTCCAGTTCCCTGAGGGGCATCAAATCTCTATTTAGTCAAACATTTTCCTTTAAACTTGGATGTGCCTTAACTTGATTAAGGCACAGGGTGAAACTGGGGTGAATGAGTAATGAACAAATAAACACAAAATAAATAACCACATGGTAAATTTTAACCACCATTACCCTATGAAGTGTTTCAGGTCTCCTCTGTCCCCTTCAGTTCCACTTCCTTCATACAGAGTCATCAGCAGTTCAACCACTATGTCCGCCAGGTTACTGTGGATCAGGTTGTCAATTTCCTGCAGACACATTTCAAATAAACAAATAGTTACAGTAAATAAACATAATTACAGTTCAACTGCTGACTATTAAAATAAAATTAATATCCAACATAATTTCTTAATCAAGCCAAGCAATATTTTCTGCATTATATATGTTGTGTAAAAAGGTTTTCATAATGCAACATATCAGACAGCAAATACACCAACACTGATATGACTTTGACAGGCAAATACCAGCCGAGTACTGTATGCACACTTGGTTTCCTTTGCCCCAGATACAGGCTGATGTAGGACCGCTGTGTTTACCTGTTTGCCCAGACAGCTGGCGTCTTTGAGCAGGTCGTACACTCTGTGGGCCTTCTCCCTCTGCTGTGCGACCTGAGCATCCTGGCCAGACAAGGCAAAGTATGGCAGGATGTTGACCATGACCTTGGGGAAACAGTCTGCCAGTAACTCTTTCCAGTCCTTCTCGAGACACCTGCCGATCGACTTCACCTGCTCAAAGTCATCCAGGATCACCAGGTGTGGGATCAGCACCTGGTAGGAAGAGCTTCAGAGGGACACAAGACCATAGGGATGTTGAATGGTAATATCATTCATTGTTTTTCCTCAATTGAAACAAACATGAAATCAAGCTGTGACAAAAAATTATTTCCTCACTTATAGAAATCTTTGACTGTGTCGTGGTCGAGGAGGGTGTAAGGGAAGGAGCCAAGAGTGTAGCGATCGTCAGACTGTCTCTGTGCGAGCCACTCGGCTACCAAGTAGTACAGGTGAGAACTAACAAATGTCTTCACGCTCCTGTAGCCCAGCGCTCCGGACACACTGCACAACATCTGCGACAACAGAGAGAAAAAAACTGTTAGGGCGGCTCATTATTTTCAACAAGTCACAGTCTAAATTCTATTTATACTGTATTTCCACAAAGCACAGAAAGAAACAGTTACCTTTTTGATGAGCTGCTCCTCTATATTGTTCTCCTTGTAGGACTGGAAGAGTGCAAACAGAGACTGTTTTTCACAGACTGGGCTGCAGCACAGCACCACACACAGACTCTTCAACAGGGTGGCCTTGCGGTTAAACGACTCGTCGTGCTGGTCCTCTGCAGAGCTGCTTCTCTGCGCAATATCACACACACATAAGAAGTGTTAGTAAAGTCAAACAGAGGCAAGAAAATACACACATAATAAATACTCCTCAACTTACTGGGAGCTTCATTCCTTCCTGAGCCTTCAGGTAAATTTCCTCAAAAGCCGCCTGCTGGTGTTTCAGCGGCAGCATCTTCCTCTTGTCTGGATGTTCTGGTCTCATATCCAGAAACAACCTGGAGACAATCAAATCTGTGATTCACCATGTTTAGATGTAACATGACATCTATTGTGTGATATAAATCTTTATATAAATGTATGGGAACATGTTATCAGCCCCGTACCTCTCCGCTGACATGGCTACCAGCATGCGGACTTGGTGGTGGGCATCTGCGAGGTGAGAGGGAAGGATAGCCGACACGGGGCGGTCTTCCTCGCTGTCAGACCCTCTGATACTGAAGAAAGCCCATTTACAGCACGGGTCAGCCTGTCAGAGCGGAGAGAAGATGGGAAAGGAAAAATAATATATGAATATTAAAATCAAACACAAAACACATCAGGATTTACAGAAAACATGAGAAGAGGATGAAGCTTTGTTACACTCAAATGTATTGAGATTAGTTCGTAAAATTGTTGATTTAATTTTTTTTAAATAAATCATTATGATGATAGAAGAATGAGAATAAGAAAACTAAATCATAAAACGCAAGACTTAGTAGATGGCGTTTGGTTTGTGTTTAAAAACATTTTGACATATTATTTTGCTCTCTACAGAAAGCAGTGTTTTTATAACTACTGCTAAAAAACAGTTTTCTTGCCATTTGAACAACGAGATCCCTTAAAGTTCAGTGAAATTTGACAAAATGTCTGGCTTATGTTATTTATTAAGACCAGAAAGCTATATTTCATCTAATATAATTATTAAATATAACCCTGTGAGGGTGCTCACCTCCAGCAAGGCCACCAGACATCTCACCAAAGCAGCTCGTACAGCTGCAATGCATTTCCCCGTTTGGTTCAGGAAACTGAAACACAACATGATGTCATCACTACATGATTCATGTCTAAAGCTTCATTTCAGGAAATAATCTCTTCCATCTGTTCATGCTGTAAAAATAAGTTGCTGACCAGAATCCCGACACCACTTGCAGCAGAGTTCCGTGAACGTGTTTCATCTCCTCCGGCGTGTGCTGCGTTATCCTGAGGCTCCTGATGGAGGGCAGCAAACCCAGCAGGGCAGCAGCACAGATCTCTTGGTCCTGGCGGTGCAGAGAACACAGTTCCCTGTAAACACAGAAAAACACACTTTAGAATATTTAGTTTTATTTTCCAGGGACAGAATTAGTGCCAAAGGAAGATTTCCCTACGAAACATGACGAAGCAGTGAATCAAATTCCTCCGGAGAGAGCGAGTCTTTGGCAGGAAGCTTCTTCAGCAGGACAAGATACTGAAACAGAACCAGATATGAAAGTTAATCAGCCGAACCGTCGTCGTCACCACAACCGAGACTCTCCACAGCAGCTGCTGCTCACCATGTTGAGGTGAAGAGCTCTGCTGAAGTCGATCTGCTCCGCCAGCAGCAGCAGCCGGCGTCGAGCCTCCTGTGGCTTGAAAAGCAGACCGCGGACGGACTGGATGGAGCCGCACTCACACAGGAACTCCAACACTGAGAGGACAGCCAGGTCCTGTTGGTCCAGATGATTGTCTGCTAACAGGCTTTTTGCACCTAACGCAGGACAGAACCAAGTTTATTTTACCTCTTACCCACTGACTGATGAAAAGCAACTTATAATTATCTTATAAAACTTAAACAGCACATCATACAATCCTTCCTTCAACTTTTCAATATTTAAAACAGCATCCAAACCTTTTTTGGAATCTTGGTTGATATTAAACTCTTTGTTAGAAAATGTTTCTAATCCCAGAAAAGGCATTAATTAAGAAAACAAGAGGCCCGTTCTTACCTGGCCCACATGAAGCGTCACTGTTGTCTCCTTTCTGTCTGCGGGTCTCATTGGAGCTGCTGTGAGACTCCTCCCCATCATCAAACAGGTCGTTGTCGTCCCCTTGTTGGGTTCTGGTCACGTCCCCCCAGTCATCATCCATATGATCGTCCTCATCCACAACACTGGCTCTCTTTGAAACGCTGCTCAACTGAAAAGATGATGAAAGGAGACTTATTTAGCACTTACACCTCAGGTGACAAGCATCTTGATCATATGATATACTGTATATATTTATACATGTCTCTTACCAACAGTTTGCATATCTCAGCCAGTTCACTGAGGAGACCAGCAGGCTGAATCATCATGAAAAGGCTGGAGGAGGTAGGACAAACATTATCCTGCAGAAGAAAACACAAAAGATTTGCTTTAAAAAAAGGTTTCTTGGACAGCAGGCTATGCTGTGAACGTGTGATTCCTGCAGGGACTGCAGAGGACTGTGGGCCATATATTGATTAAAAGAGTCTAACTGCTGATTAAGCATACGGTCATGATGGAGGCTTGTTGTCACCTTGATGCCTCTGCTGGCTGACTGTGTGCAGAGCTTCATGACAGATCTCAGTGTGCTCATGGTTCCTTCCTCCATCATCTTCACTTTCACACTAGAAACAAAGCCGCTGAAGTCCTGGGCCACGACCTGATCACAAAAACATTATTTTTCTATGCTTTGACGTAATGTTTTTAATGTTTAAGAGGCAGAGATAATTAGTCGTCAATAGACAGGATGTTTAATCTACTGCAATGATACCTTGGCCTTAGTGAAGAGCTGTGAGCGGCAGGCCTCCTCCTCAGTCAGAAACCCAGTGGACACGTAACCTGCTAGGACACCAGTCAGCAGACTGAAACAGCGCACCAGACACTCAGGAGGGGTGGACTGAGACTGCGACAGGAGGAATCAGAATAAACAACCTGTTTGTCATTGTGCCGACTAACACAGACACAAACGCAGAAGCATTTATGTCCACTCACATCAGGAGAGAAGCAGTTGAGTAGATGGTCAGCCACACTAAGCAGCGACTGCTCCAGCCTGTTTCTGAGGTTTGGGACGACAACGAACTGCCCGTCAGTTGAACCGTTTGTCACTGGCTCATCGGTCGCTCGCGCCGCCATGGGCAGTGTGTTGAAGCTGAACTGCAGGTAAAGCCTCTCAATCTCTTCCAGGTTGTCTTTGGCATTGGTTGAGGGTTGTTCTTGAAAAAAGGTGCTTTAAAAAAAGTAATTGAAAGCTAAATTAATTCGATACCACAATAGGAATTCAACGTAATTGTGAAAAAAGGGGGTACAAGTGTGTAGATTTTTATGATTTTGTTACTCGTGTGTGAGTCCAGGATTGTTTCCCTCACCTTTCTACTCCTTCAGTACCCAGCAGAAACTTCAGGCCAGTCCTGGTGTCTTTTAAGGTCAGGGAGACCAGGATGTTCGCTATTAGATTGTGAGGAAAGTCTCTGAAACAAGATCATAATGAAGTGTAAATATACAGACCTTTATCAGAGAAACAAAAACAGAAACAATGCACCTTAACAAAGACAAAAGTTTAACAAGAGAAGTGTAATTCATGTTTGTAGCTTATATTTTCTGTTATGTACATGCAGCACAGAGTGCATTGTAACTGCAGTGTTCCCAACATTTAAAGGAAAACAGACAGCATTTATATATTATAATAAGAGCCTATAATAAGTAGTTACTGAACCAGGATAACGTTTTCTGTACAGTTAAAGTCACACAAACACACAGTTAACACATTAAGCATTAAGAAGTAACACAGTGCCAACCTGCAAATGATAGGGTGAGGTCTGGAGCTATCCTCCATCTCATCGCTCTGATCAGTCATCAGCAGCCAGGATATGAGGGTCTCCTTCAGGTTAGGTGACGCAGATCCCTCTGTGACCCCCACACTGTCCCAGCATGAGCTTGAGATGATACTTTTAGGGACCAGGCACTTGAGCAGGGCCTGAGCTAAACAGAGAGCAGCAGCTCTGTGGACAGAGAGAAAAAGGGGATACTAAATACACACACAAAAAAGCACACAAATGTATCATAATGAGGCATGTAGACATTGAGACTTACTGAGAGGGTTTACATGCTGATCCTGAGAAGAGCTTCCAGAATTCTCTGTCCACACTGATCAGCCCACCGTGGACTATAGAGCTCAGCAGGTCCAGGTTGAGGGCCTCTGTCTGAGGTGAGCTGACCCCTCGCAGTGCCAGGGCCCACACCCGCCCCCACAGCCGGGCCAGCTCCGCCCTGTGGACTTGGGCCCTTTCTGGGTAACGAGCCTGGCACCAGGCCACCTCCCTCAGACAGCGAAGGACATAAGGCCCCCTCTCTCCTCTCCGCTGCTCAGCCAGGAGCTGGTACAGCACTGACAGTAGTGGGACCAGCTCCTGGCTGGGCACCATGGACGGATACTTGGAGGTGAGAACTGCGGTGATCTGCAGCCTGAGAAGACAGTTTAATATCTTTACATGGTCCTTTATCTGAAATAGGTATGATCAAAGAAACAAAGGGCAACTATGTGTGTTTTCTCTACCACAAATGAATTGAATGAATTCTTTTCCTGACATTAGGCATAGCTCCTGTACATGTATTGTGATTTTCATACCACGGAATGACATCAAAGTCACTGTGCTGAGGCTGCAGATGGTCCCGGAGGACCTCCCAGCCCAGTTCAATGCGCCGCCGCTTGCTGGCTGCTCCACGGGTGGGACTGCCCATGTTGGTGGCTCTGATGGAGGCCTGGGTCACCTCCAAGATATGGGTGTCATTGTTTTCACTGAACAGCTGCAGCAGGAAACACAAAATGAAGGAAATCATCTTGTCAAGGCAGGTATACAGCATATTATATTAGCTAGAGTGGATCTATAATGACGATTTCTGCATGCATACTTGGGACTGGATTACCTGATGACAGATATCAGCTGTGAGCTCAATGAGATTGTCTTTGACAGCTATGTGTCGTGTCCCAGTTATGTACTTCCCTCTGCTTCCTATATGGCTGATTTCTCTGATTAAGGCGTCATACAGGTTGTACAGCAGACTCTGCCACCTGGTCCAGTCCTCAGCATAAGCACCTACAATATGAGAGAGGGGAAAACAAGTTAATGATCATAATTAAGGTCATATCTATGGTTTTTAATGTTGTAATTCATGACTTTTAATGACATTCTGACAACAATTTTCTAGAGCCAGACCGAATACTGATTTTTGAAGGTGAAAATAGAACTTTTTATGTGGATTGTGCACTTTTTTTTACCACTCTACAAATTTACCCAGAGAGCTACTTTCTCAAACATAAAACTTTAGTAAATAATATTTAACATTGTTATACATTATACAAACAATGAATTACATTTTCAGCAAATTCTATAAATGATAACTAAGAAAATAAAGAATAAATAGGAATAAAATAAACAGCTAAATAAACACCATTGCTGTTCACTGTCATGCCAAATAACATTTTCTACATTATATACTGTGTCATACTGCGTCATAATATAGCCGGTACCATACAAGGACAACCAAAAGCATCAAAAGCACAAGAAACAAAAACAGTTTTAAAGACAAAGAAAAGCTCGCTCTACCTGTATCCTGAGTCTTGGCTCCTTTGGGGTGGTGGACACTAATCTGCAGCTGGAAGAACAAAACAATCTCTTCTTTTAGAGCCACGCTGGGCCTCATATCTGCCCAGACCTTCAGTATGGACGGCAGGAGCTCCTCTCCCAGGTGACACACCCTCATCCGACAGTTCATGGAGGCAGATCTCAAGAAGATGTTTAGAGCCGAGACGAGGTGCTCCAAAACAGTCAAGTGCTTCTCCTGCCTAATGGGATGATAACATTTTGAAAAAGAAAACAAAAAGAGCATCTATTCATTTAGCTGGTAAATATCAGGGTATAACACATTAGGATTTTGCATCAAAATTTTAGTCAGTCTAGTCAATGAAAAATGGTGGGTGAAGTCTTCACCTGGCATTTAGAAGTGCTTTGAGAAAGAAGCTGAACAAAGTGTTGTGGAATCCGTCGGTCTGCATGCAGCAGCCCTGTACCACCGTGTGAATCACTCTGCTCACCAAAACACGGTTGATGGACTTGGATGAAGTGTTGAACAAGTCGCAGTACAAGTCCAAAAGACCTAAAGAATATAAACAAAGGGCATTCAGAAACTGAACACAAGTTACTATAACAACATCAGATAGTATACCGTGTAACATTATACTGTGTAATGCAAAACAAAAAAGATTAGTATCAATTAATATGTCATTTAAATGAACATCCCACTGACTGTGCCACTGCTGTGGAGAGATGTCACACCAGTATTTGCGGACAGAGAGGATGTCCTTCACTAGGAGGCTACTATAATCCTCTCCATAGGCTGAACAGCTGTATGAATTCTGCAGGACGTCCATCACGTGTTTCAGCATCTCACCGCACTTTAAACGAGGCCCGCCTGCAGAGAGACACACACCGTAACTTAAGTCCCAACAATATGCTCAGCTGCTCTGATTTTTTTGCTGTTCCACCTGAATGGCATTGTATTGTAAATAACCTAATACAGACAGGGTCCTTACGTTTGTTTGCATAGCGAATGAAGTATTTTACTAAGCTGCACATTTCAGCCATCTTCTTCTGCCGTGTGGCCAGTGTAGTTGCTGTGACCTTGGATTTACTCGACTGCATGCTTTCTGTCTCCTTCCGGACATAACACTGCAGAAATCTGACAAAAACAGAAGAGAATGTGCTTATTTATCAAGGCCATTGACTTACAGTTATCTTACAGAACATGGAATGAGAGCAGACACGAGGTTGAAAAAAATCAGCAATTTTAAATATAAAAGCAGACACATGCATTTTTGCTAAAGCCTTTTAAAAACACTTCAGCATAAACAGTCTCATACCTGCACAGGGATGCGTGGGAAACAGATGTTTTGATATAGTTTTGCTGGTGTAAGAACAATCTCCATTTACTTCAGTTCGTTTTTTTCATTAAACTGTTAAAGTACAATCATGAAATTTAAATTTAAATGTGAAATTGGACACCTTGGTGGTACCCATACACTAAAAAGACAAAATAACAAAATACTGACACATAATCAAGATAAGAGAAAGGTGTTACACAGTACAGAACAGTAAAGCACTTTCAAATCATTAATAATTTTCTCAGTTTTTGGATTCTTGGATTCTTTTTCGGCAAGAATGAGTTAACACAGTAAGTAACTGACATACAATTGGTCAGTATACAGATAAAATATTTCTTTATGGTAAAGATAAGTGTCCATAAATTCACACAGAAACAAGACATGACTGATATTACACTAAACAACTTTAAATGAATTTCGGTGCACATGTAAAAAAACAAAAACAAATTCAGATTACCTGAAAACAGCATCCCATGTGAGCTGCTTGGAGCCTTTATTTCTAGATCCGGAGGTTCGGTCCAGCTCCTGCACAACCTCTGGGCTCTTAAGGAGCCGTCTGAAGCGTTCAGCTTCTTTCTGGAGACAAGAAGAGAGAAACAACTGTTAAAGTGTAGAGAATATACTGCACTTACTGGTTGAACTTGGCTACAGTGAGGCTGACAAAGGCCTGATGCATTATATGTGTTTTCATAGTTTAAATGCAGTGTATATGCATTGGTGATTACCTTCCTCTCAGTAGCTTTGTCATTCTCCAGCCCCCTGCAGCAGAGCAGGAGATCATGAAGAGCCAGACTCATCGTGCTTCACAATGGATGAGGGCGCAGCTCTCATCAATGTAGAGAAGACTATTTTACCTGCAAGGGCAGGGTGATGACAAGAAAGGATGTTGTTATTCGCCCACATTATGTATGCATTACCTTCCATGGCTTAGCAAAGCTCTCTTCTCCAAAGCACTTCTGACAAACTAGTCCAAACTATGCATGAAATTGTAGATTAACTACCTACCTGTTAAACTGGTACAGGAAATCACTCTATATTCAGCCTGGCCTTGTGGACGAGCTACAACACCATAGTGTCAGATTAGTTTTGAATGACATCCAGAAACGCCCATTCAGACACTTCCAGTCTGCTCACCGATCTCTGATGGCTGTGCAGTAAACACGGAACTGTCACACATGCAGGTGTGGTTAGCTGAGGTGCTACATCGCTGTAGCCTGCTGCTGTTGTGCTCCTGAAAACTTTGCCATCTTGACATGCGTTTACAGTCACACACGTCACGGAGAACACGCAGTGAATTCCCGCCCCAGCATCAGCAGTGAAAGGGCCTCATCACTTCCTGCTCATGACGTGAACCGATTGTGTTCGGTGGCTTTAGTGCCGTCGTTAAAAAAAACTTACTTTTTTTGTCAGGTGCAATATTATTAAAATGTTAAAGGCCGCGAAGAAGTAATTCTAAATCTAGTGGGCTGGTTTATATGTATATAGCAGCCTGTAGGGTGTAGTGGAGTTTGAAGTTTGCAACTGGACTACAACTACCAACATTCCAATCGGCAGTTTTGTTTTGAAACTTCCGGGTTATACGTGCTTAAGTTCCCCGCCTTTAGTAAGCGACAGGACGTCGCCTTAACAATAATAACTGAAGGACTCTTCAAATTTTAGGCTGTAAAATTGATTTCTTAGGCACTTTATCTGAACATGTAGCTACCTCATTAACTCGTCACTCTCTAAATCAACTAAAAGGCAGCCATGTTGCTCCCTTCTGATGTCGCCCGGCTTGTTTTGGGTAAGTTCGGTGTTGATTCAAGAAGCAAAGCTGTAGCTGTAGCGTTAGCCAACAATGGCACATAGTTCAGTTTAACTGTAAACCGAAAGCATACAGCCGTTAACTGTTAACTAGACCGTCAGCTATCGACGAGCATTGTATTTGAGCTCACTAAATATCTCTTTGCGCATTTTTGTGCCCCTCTTACTGTATGTTGGAAAATGTCCTTCTCCAGGGTACCTCCAAGAGGAGGGACTGTCCGCTACGAGCCAAGCTTTCATTCATGAGAGCCAAAACCTGAAAGAGTATGTCGAACACACCACAGAAGATGGGACCATTCCTGCTTGCGTGTTTGTAAGTCTGCCTTTTGAATCTCACAGGCATTCTCACATACTGTAAGGTGAAAGTCATAGTCACCGTCTGTGCTTCTTTATTTTGTTTCCCCACACAGTCTGTCTTTGGAAAAGGCTTAACAACCATCCTAAATGAGTATGTGGCTGTCAAAACAAAAGGTGAGACTATTCGACTTTTACTTAAAATACACCATATGTGGAAATGTCTCATTCATATGTCAAGCTTTTCTTCTTCATCAGAGTCTCAACCAGAGGTTCCTGCCATGATGACCTCATTATGGAAAAAGCTGGATTTTACACTCAACCAGATCAAGTAATGACCTTCAACTTTCATCATCTCAATCACCATTGTTTTAAATGGACAGAGGCAGAGATTTTTTTGAAATTGTGTTGTACTTATCCATACAACCCCTCTTTAAAAAATACAAACTCCTGCAAATCTCAGTGTTTATTCCAAGCTGACAATGAATTTAATCTTTACATCACTGACGAGCGGTTATCACTGTTTCATTATTTTTTTTATATATATCACTTAGGTCATTGCAGAATTCCCCAGCTATATCAGCAAGTCAAAGAGGTAAGTCTGTTATTACCGCTCAAATATAAAGGTTCCCTATCAGAAGCTTATTGTTGTTGCATCACTGTTAAAACTGGAACCTTTAACACCAGCATATAAAAGTTTACTGACGAGACTAAATTTGCAAAAGGAGGGAAACCCACTCTTATCGTGGTAGTCAAACTATGATTTAAGATATGACCAGAAATACTATATAAATAACCTTGTCAGAGCTCTATGTTTGCTTAAGGTTTGTCTGTTGGCCTTTTATTTACCAACCTCTGTTCATTGCAGTACGTTCACGCATTGGAGTTGCCAACATGGCTCGACAGCGGGTCTTGACCATGGCTACAACTGGTGGTGTCGTCTGCTCATCAGTTTCTGAAACCTCCCCCAGCATGCTCAGCCACTCCACTCCAATAAGATACACTGCCACGAACCCCCAACTGGCTCCAGGCAGTGGCACACACCAGCACATCAGTGATGTCAGCCGATTACTAAATACGCCCAGTCAGTATCACAAACATGCCGTGCTCTCTGTATTATTTTGTTTATTTTTTGATAATGGCTTGAAAAAGTCTTCCTGTTAAAGTGTTGATATTCTTCATTTTGAGTCGGGATCCTGAAAGCTCTATTATTGCCTGTATTTTTGTATGCTTGCAAGCTCTTACCTTTTTGTCTGATGTGTGACATGATGTGTCCATTACAGGGGATTCACCAATACAGATAACTGTTTCTGAACATCGGCAAAATTCAGGCCCAATGTCTCCTGGACGACGGAAATGGTAAATGTGATAATTATTATTACTATATATTGAAGGTAATGTTAATAAACATTAACTTCACTGCCCTACTAGCCCACATTGGCTTGACAATGCTGATTTCTCAGTGCAGAACTAAACAGAATTTAATAAATCTGACTTTTCTGTGTCACTTTGACATGTCATGACAAAAGAAAATGTGGAAATAATATTAAGGATGGCTTAAATTCATTTATTTTGTTACCTTTCAGCGCCTTTTAACTTTTCATACTGGATTAATATTTTATGTCCTATTTTATCTAACTGTAGCCAGATTTTGTTTGGGTCTGCTAAATACAAGGTCTTTGTTAAGGACTTCACAGCAGACATTTTGACACAATTGCAGGGAAAGCAAAAAAAGGCTAAGGCTAATAAAATGTAATAATAGCTCTCTTCATTCTAAGTGATCCAGACTCTGTAATAAAAGGTTTGTGAAACTGGTTCATCTTAATGGAAAGGGGTATTCATTTATGTTACTGGGGCTACACAATTAATCACATATTCATAAAAAATACGGATTTGGCTTCTCATAAATGAACATGATCAACTGCAGTTTAACCTTTAAAATGCATGGTCCTCTGAGAAAACTCAGCTGCATAACAAATCAAGAGCTTCCTAAACTAACAGCCGATCACAGGGACGGTGGAGATGTTGGGGTAGGCCTACTGAAGACAAACCTTATTTTGAATGCAAAAGTTTTGGTCCAATTATATTTATGTTTTGCATAAGGATCAGTCTTACTGTAAACATAGCCCAAAATGAAAGTGAAAGCAGTGCTCTATTTATTAAAAAAAAGAAAAAGAAAGTGTAATAGAAATATTTTATTTGTAATGAATAACTCATCTCGCAATAATCCATCAGCCCAATTAGTTGAGAAAGTGTTGATTGGGCTTTTTGGGCTTTTAATTGTGGTGTTTTAGTATTAGATTGCACTTTGGAATGCTCGTATTGTTTCTCCACTTCATACCTTGTGCATGTTGGCAGCCTCCTATATTTCTTTTTCTGCTTCCTTCAGGGACACCCCCAGGAAGAGAGGAGGAGGTGGAGGAGGTGGAGGTGCTCAGAGTGGGTCCAGTGTCCCGGGTAGAAGTGCCATGACTGTCAGTGCCCCGAGTGTAGAACCCCAAGCTGAAGAGGTCGGTGACGAGAACTTTCCTGTAAGTAGATCTGTATGTTGGGATTTGGATTTCCTAAGCACCAACATTTTAAATAAACAGGAAGAATTTTCACTCATGCTATAATTTTCTTTTGCAGTAAAGTAGGGCTAAAATTACTGTAGATTGTCAGACTTTTAGAACACCAAAATAAATGTGGTTCAGTTTTTTATCAAATATTATAAATAACAAGTACTCCAGATTAGGAGCAAATGGGCTTTAACCCTGAACTTAACTTGATAAATGTTGGCTGGTCTTGTGCTATTTTATTGGTTCATTGTACTGGGACAGGTGTCAACTTTTATTTAATGTTCACATTATGTAGTGAGTTCAGGGGTGAAAGGTGGAAAGGGAACTGTTGTCCCCAAACATGAAAATAGAAGGCAGCCTGAGAATTTTCAGCTTTAACTCTCTGTGATCCTAGAAGCAATATGTTTTACACATTATGTGACCTCACAACCCATGCTAATCTCCACAGCAACTTGTTATACAAAATGCACGTGACAAGATATTGGGCGACAGATCTTTGCAGGAGAAGCTTGCTGAAAACATCAATAAAATCCTTGCCAAGTAAGTGTTGAGTTGGAACTGCACATTGCCTCACTGCGTATGTAGTACGTTGTTGTGATCGATGATCACTTTATTTAACATGGCTTTGCGTATTTCTTGTCTGTTTCATCATCAATATCAGTGAGCCAATTCCTCAAGCATCGAAGGCCCCTGCAAGTACAGTGGAGACAGACCAGTCTATAGATGAAATCCTTGGATTACAGGTGCTGAAAATCTATAAATACCAAGTATAATTTCAAAACAACAATATTTCTCATAAGCATTTATAGTGATCCCTCCATTGACCTTAGCTTATTTTCCTCTGTGTTCTTGCATTACTTTCTGACACATATCCTACGTTACAGGGGGAAATCCACATGAGTGATGATGCCATCCACGACATACTGGAGCAAACGGAGTCCGACCCAGCTTTTCACGCCCTCTTTGAGCTGTTTGATTACAGTAACTATGACCTACTTTGCTTTTTATTCTTTCTGTTGTGCAAAGTACTTCCAAAACACTTATTTTCACTTGTGTAATCAAGCAGTAAATAGAAAGCAATTTGCAAAACAGACTCTCTTTGTATTATGTGTTTGCAGATAAAAACAGATTAACTGATGGCGAAACAGGGGATGCAGATATTAGCAGTAGTCCGGAAGAGAGTGACACAGCTGGACCTTCATCTGCAGTCGGCCCCCTTCAGAGTGATGATCCAGGTATTCCTACAATCTAGTCATCAGTCATAATATAAATCAACAACCCTAGTATCATTTTACTTGCATCTCAACAAAGCTCAGCACTTGTTTTCTTACTTGTCTATGTTGTAATTGCATTTCGAGAACAGAGCAAGCTAACTGTTGATATGGATGTTTGACATATAAATGTATACCCCTATTGAAGACAGCGTGGCATGACATGTAAAGATGGGGACAGATTAATCATCAAATATTTAATTTTATTTTTCAGGCACGACACACAGAGATACAAATGCGTCAGATACACCAATGACAATGAAGATGAGAGCTGGACAAGAGCGCAAGACCAGAAAGTCTACGGCTCCTATGTTGTTAAAGAAAACGGTTCTCGGCCCCAGTGGCAGACCATCTAGAATTGATAACAGTTCGGCCAAATTGTTAGTGAGTCATGGGGAGCACCGAGGTGGCTCATCTGCTGCAGTGAACTCAAACAGAAAAGAATATAACAATATTTTTGTAACACCTATGGATATTGATGAACCGTTGAATACACCTCCCCCTCCTTCAGACAGTATTGACATTCGGGAGCCCACCACAAAGGACAGCACCTTGATCACAACTGCTCCCAGTGTTTTAACTTTTCTTACCTCTGCTGCATGTGCTGTGCCTGAAGCAGCTTCTGATGCTGACAAAAAACTGGAGCATAAACGAGCACAAGGATCTAAAGCACAACCTGCGACAGCCCCTACAGCTTTTATGTTTCCCTTACAAGTTGAACTAAACAACTCTGCAGCGCTGTCTGCTGACCTACCTCATATGTCACTTTCAAGCAGTGGAAGAGACACTCAGCTTGGTGTTGCTCTCTCTATAACACCTGTATCTGCCTCTTGCACATCTCCTAGCAGTGTTACAGTTCCACCTGCACCCGACTCGCCTTCATCATTGTCCACTTCTGCACCATTCACAGCAACTGGCTCACCCGAAGCTTCTGCTTCATCCTCGACAACGCTTACAGCTACACCTGCCTCATCCTTATCTGTCTCACCTGCATCCTCCTCCTCCTGTGCCCCAGGCTGTGCAGCATCCGATCCTTCCACCACCAATCACACGACCCCAAGCAAGGCTGCAGCTGATTGCAGTAATATAGTTTCTTTGAAGATCATCATCAGCGACAACCAGGATGAGGATCCTTCCAATGACACGGCTCTGAATAAGACAGTTTCTAGCAATACCAGAGACAAGATACCCACCATCTATCTTTCTTCTCCAGCTAAGTCCTCTGGAGTGCCAGGCACACCAAAGGCCAACATGGATGAGGCAGCACAGGCAGTTAGTGGCTTACAAAGGTCTGAGGCACATGCTAGTCCGCTTGGCTGTAGGGCTGGGGCTGTCGTCGCATCCCCGTTAACAGGGACATCCCAGGCCCAACCAAACTACATTATTCAACTACCCCTGGACACCGCAAACCCTGCTGTCCAAGCTGCCAGCTATTTCCTTGTGACTGAACCCGCAACTATAGAACCTCAGACCAGACAGTTGCTACTGTCTGCTGGTGGCGCTAAGGGACAACCTTTACCGACCAATCAGTCTGGGGTGACTGTACAGACTCCCTCTCGAGGCTTCTCAACCGGTAAGAGACAACACTTGACAACATTGGGTCACCTCAATAGGCAAAAATTCATCTCAATCTCACTCTTGTATCATTAGCTGGTTTTGGTTTTTGTAGTTGCAGTTTTTGATATTTAGTTTGTCATTTTTGTTTGGATTTGTGTTCTACTTTAAGCTTGGCAAAAAATAGACAATGTCACTTCTGCCTCATTTGTGACCGTGTGATAATGTGCAGTGATAATAAGTTCAGCTCCTGTGGAGCAATACAAGACATCCATTTTGGTGATGGTCCATAGCAGTAAAAAATGTTTTGAGTTAGGTTACTCTAACAGAAAGTTCAGGAAAACACTATGGTTAAGTGATAAGTTGATTTAGAGGGAGTGATCACACACATGAATGCAGGCAAGCCATCATTGCCTGGAGAGGAAATTTGTGCAGAATGTGGGCAGTGTCAAGTGTGGTCTTGGACTTCCTTCCCTGCCCTCACATGTAGAGTTAGGCCGTGTTGAGGCAGTTTGCATCATCTGTTGTGTTGTGTGCCTGGTACAGGGGAGATGGCATGTTTTGTTTATCTTTGCCATTGAATGCCTTTTTTAAAAATCTGTTATGTTGTTTTTTGTGCAGGGTCAACACTCATTGTACCATCACCTGTAAAGCCCTTGGTGCTTCCTGTTTCTGTTATGGGGTCAAATCCTCTGGGGAAGGTCCAGATGATGTCCAATCAGGTAACTTTGTCTGCACTTCATAAGTTAGCTGTGAAAAGATATTTCTTTTTATCATTTTCACCAGAATAATAAGATGACTCCTAATAATTTGGTGACCTTAACTCAGTATATGCTGCCCAAAGCATGGCTATTTCACTCAACCTTGTGAGCTTTTCTTTAGCCCAATATTTAAATGTCAAAGTACAGGTTGACCAACTCATGGTAGCATTGATGAAATGATGGTTTCCTGTCACAGAAGTCGACAAACCGACTTTTTTGTTAATGTCCTATTATAGACTTAGCAATTTCCAGACTAATAAAACGTATTAACACTGTTATATTTACAGCTTGTTGCCATACAAAATCCAGTACCGGTACAGCAGTCAGAAACTGTGAAGCCCACTTCTCCTACAATGGCAATAAAAGGGTCTACACCTGCTGGTAAGTTGAACTTGGAGGGATGCTAGCTAGCTGTAAATAATGATAGAAATGACTACTTGAAGTTCTCATGCCACTACCTTCTCTGACCTTATTTTTCTGAATTCCAGGCAACAAGCAGCATCTGGTCGGTAAGTTGGTTCAACCAGTGTTGGTTGAAAATGCAGTCCAGCAGGATACAGCAAAAGGCCCTAGTCATAGGAGAATTTTATGTTTTGACGCTTCTGCAGAAGATCAACCACAACTTGCTAAAACAACAGGGACCACCAAACCAACTACACCAACTCCACCAACTACAAATACGTCTGCATCGTCTACACGATCTGTCCAGCAGGCTGAGAAGGACAATGCACAGTCGGTGACTCGAGTAAAACCTACTATTTTGGGTGGCAACAAGCCCAAGAGGAGGATAGAGATTGTCAGATGCTCAGACGGGCAGAAGGAGACTGGAGCAGGTTTCATGAAGGAGACAGAGAAGTCAGTGCCTCCACAACAGATACAGAAAGGTCATCCTAAAAAGAACTCTCGCAAACAAGATCATGGTAGCCATAATAAAGACTCTCAAGGGGCAAGTACTAGTAGGGTTGATGCCTCACAGCCTGAGACTTCAGGAAGGAGATCAAAATCTATTGACAGAAAATACAATCATGATACGGATGGTGGTGGAGCAAAAGCTAAGGATTCTCGTGCTTCTAGGTCATTGTCCTCTGAGTCTGCACTGAAATCAGGAAGTAGGAAGGAGAAAGAGGAGATCAGCAGGAAAGAACCTGCAGAAAAAACTTCTGGCAAATCACGTGAGGGGCGCACAGAAAAGAGGGCCCCCTCTCAGGAGATGCCAAATGTGACAGCTAACAAGGAGAATGAAATGAAGGGTGGCTCGCTAGAGCAGCAGTCAACATCTTCAACCTCAGTATTAAGAGACTTTAGCCCTCCCACAGCAACACAGCCTGCCTCTAATCCTCAGACCAAGTCTACAAAAGCCCCCTCAAAGACCAGCTCTCTGGCCAAACAGGCAGCTGAGATGCTGCAGGACATCCAGGGCCTCAACTCTCCTTCCACCCCAGTCAAGAGGCCTGGAGCAGGCAGCTCAGACCATAGTCTTCCCCGGACTCCTGGGACTGGCTGTAACCAGGAGGAGTCCACTGACTGCCCCAGGACTCCTTCCAGACAGAGGAGAGGTAAAGATGGAGAGGCGACTCCCAAGCATCTACTGCCACCCAACACCCCAGATATCCCCACCTGTAGCCCAGCCAGTGAGGCTGGCAGTGAAAACAGTATTAACATGGCTGCTCATACACTCATGATTCTATCCCGCGCTGCCATCGCCAGGACAGGCACTCCACTTAAAGACAGCTTGCGGCAAAAGGAAGTTGGAGAAAATTCACCCACAAGCTCAAAAAACTCTAAGAAACGCAAACAGTCTTCCCCCAAAGACAGCCCGCGTGCAAAGAAGGAGACAAAACAGTCTCCCATCAAAAAGGCAGATCGGGTGAGTACAATACAAGTCCCTTTCCATGTTGTCATCAAAACTGTGCATCGGCAGGTCCACATTACATACACGTGGTGTGGGAAAAAAAATGTATACTCACTGCACTACATTTTTGATAGACTATGATATTCTGCAAATGGATTACATGATATGTTGCATGTAGAACTACATTTAAGGTTAAATCCAGGAACATTAGCTTTCTGGTGGTTTGTTTCTGTCTCTTCACAACATAGGGTTACCAGTGGAAGCACTGATACATTTAAAGGTTTAAAAAGAAACACATAGCGCTGTGGCTTGGTCCCGGCTTTTAGAGATGAGTGTCAACTTTTCTGCTGTGCATTTTAGAGTATGGTGCTCCATTTGTGATAAAACTCATCACTGGTCAGAATGGCAACAGTGATCTTTTGCTTTAGGCCAGTGATGTCCCGTATCTTTGTTCCATACACGATTTCTTTAACATAACCCCACAGAAGTATCCCATTCTGTTTCAATAAACCATGATACACATTGTGCCTTCTCTTGAGGAGTAGCCATTTTTATAGGGGTTCATCTACCACTACCTATTTCATCAACAAGATACCTGAAATGCACAAATGCAATGTGATTAGAAACTTTGATAACCACTGAGTACATACAACAAATCTGAAAGATGCCATAATCAATTGCCTTTGTAATATTTATTCTAAAAGTGTAAAGAGACTTTATGGACAGCCTGTATATCAATAACTATTGTCTCTGTCTATATCTCATTTGAAATTATAGTGATCTAAAAATTTTAAGTTAATATTCCTCCAAGCCTGAGTAACAAGACAATGGTCTGATAAATGGCTTTTGATCTTTGAAAAAAACATGAATCCATTATCGAATTAGCTGTAGATATGTTTTTGTTTACGTTGTTGCTGAAACAATTTACTAATTGTTTCAACTCAAATTATGATTGAGGTCTTTCTGGCCTTGTCTCTGGTGCCACCATCAGGCCAATCTCCTTATTTTTGGCCCCATTCATAAAGACTTAAAAATAACTGAGTTGTCTTTCTATTTTGCATCAATCCAACTGTTGTGCTTTGGTGTGTAATGAGCATCACATTTACACATTGTCACAAGTTTGTCTCTTGTTGATCACATTTCATAGTGATTTCTTCAGATAAACTGCCTTTTGTTATCAGTACTTTTCAAAAAGGTGGTAATAATATGTTTGTGATTAGCTTATTATGCATTAAATGAAGAGGGATTTATATACATCTTGTAGGTCTGACATTTTGCTTTAAATCTGCAGGAAATAAAGAAACTGGTAGACTGCTTTCCCCATGACTTGGATGTGGATAAGTTCCTGTCTTCACTTCACTATGATGAATGAAACCAGACACACCAATGGGAGAGGACTGCGATATCAACACCTGCTTAGGTTACGGTCCAAGAATAGAGACAATCTGCTAAACCAGTGCCTATGGTTCCTATGAGTAACCTTGCTGGAAACCTTATATGCTGCAATGTCTCCTGCCAATAAGCGATTTTGATTTGGCTGATTAGTTTTCGATGTGGGTGATCTGCATAAAGTCCTGTTAGATGCAGCAGCAGGGGAAACATGGGACTTTTTAAAAATCCTCATGATAATTTGTTTAACTTATCATTTTTTTGTACTACTTTTAAATAATATTGGGGCACTTTGACATAACGTGTGCATGTGGATAAGATTGGTGACTCACAGCATTTTCTTGGTCAATATTTGACTTTACTTTGATAAAATCAGCTAACACTGACTCATAACTTGGAATGTAAACATTTGTTTTGGAATATTTCTGTAGTCATTTTCATAATACTGAATGAAGAGCTCTCATTTTTATTTCTTTTTCATGTTCAGAAGAATCTAGTTAACTGAGAAATACAAAAGTAATGTGAAGAGTATATTTTATTGTATACATGTGTGCATATATATATATTTAGGTCTTAAATGTTGGTAGAATCACTCACAAAATGGCTGTAACTATTCAAAATTGCATACTCAGGCTTCATTTAATGTTGTAATGAAACATACAAACCATCTTCAGTGTTTTTCCCTAAATGTTCTCTGATTTCTTTGGCCAGGTGCAAGCCTATATGTCAACTGTAGTTAAATAAATTTTTTGTTGCTCACTGTCTGAGTAAATTTATAATGTCCTTTATATAGGCCAGACTGTGTGAGGCATGGTGTCCTTTAAGCATGCTGTTTCAGTTGGACTGTCCTGAACTCTGATGGACATACAGACAGACGCTGGGACCAAGAATCAATTTTATTTATTGACTTAGGAGCAATGCCATCTTTATCTGGTTTTAGACGAACATTGCTATGGCTTACGGTGAAAAATGAACCGGTTATGAGTGTTATGATTGTCTCACTTTCTTTGCAAATCTGGCAACCTCCGATTGGACCATAAAACTCAATTTACGGAAATACGTTGTAACTCCAATTTCAAAATAAAATAACCTCCTTTATGAGTTATATCATATTAACTGAATTAAGGTTAAGAAATTGTTATTGTTATATTGCGTCTGGCTTTGACGTTAATGTAATTAATTATTTGCCCATATCAGGTTAATAAATACGCTTGAATAAAATTATTCACTGTTAACGGCATGACATTTTCTTTACTTTCACACGCCCATAATTTGTTTCCGGGTGAAGAGGACAGGAAAGAGGTACGACTGTCATTTGATTTGAACTAACATCGCTCTGTTTACTCTCTATTTAGCGTATGTTTTGTCATTACCATAACAGCACAACGACAAGGAACGTTTATACATATTTTCACACAAGTAAGGCGACTCGTTATTGCCTGTTGAACCTTTATTTTGATGTGGAAACTGCCTACGTCCCTAGCTTAAGCATTAGCAGGTTGGCTAACCGGTTAGCATGTGGAGGTTGATGATGTGCACGCATTTGGCATCATATCTTGTTACAGATTGACCTACAGACGGTTGGTTTAGTTAAGCATACTGGTTATTATCTTGAGGCAGTCGACACTATTTTCGCTTACGTCTTGTCGCATTTTATCATATCTTGTCTTTGTATTAAAAACAATTAAACAATGTTTCTTCGTATATTGTCGAAATAATCGAATTGACAGTGTTATTTTTGTTTTGCTTAAGAATCGTTGATAAGGATTTCATGATAGTGGATGTTATATTCTCGTGGACAGCAGGAGGCGAAACAACAGAAATGACCGTGGTAAACGAGAGACACAAACTTGTCACTTCTGTTTCTTCCTAGACTGCCAGACCTGCTAAGACCTTGATTGACATGGCAGCCAATGGAGCAAGCTGCGAACAGCCACAAAAACGTGCAGGAGCCAAAGACAAACAGAATGGAAAATCTACAGGTTGGTAAACTTAAGCTTTTAAAATTCACAGCCAAAAAGTTTACACTCTTCTCGAGAGTATGGTGCTCCATACGTGCTAAAAAAAAAAAAGTCACGTGCGCACTATCTATGTACATGTATTAACATGTGACAAAATAATACTCTAACTGTACTTCTGTTGCGTCAAAACTGTTTTGACAATTTGATTGACTCAATTGCTCAACTGAGAAAACATTTACCTGTGTCATTTCTACTTGAAACTGTAAAGTTAAAGTGGTTAAGTCAGGACAGGCAGAACAAACACCAGGATTCAGATTAAGACAGTCAAACGACAGTAAGAATGACACATCAGAGCGACTTTCATGACAACACTCAGAGGACAAGTAGGATTACACATCGGGTTAACTTGTAATCAGTCAAATGACAGGCACTGCAGCAAGAGCTCAGAAGTACAGTTTAAAGTTGAAATGACACAGACAGATGTTTTGCCAGAAAAGCAATAAACATAGATAATAAGACTGGAAAAATTGTTTTGCCACAAAAATGTGCCAAATGTTTTGGACATAGACAGTGTGCATGTGACATCATTTTGGCACAAATGGGACATCACACGTGTACAGTTTAGTGTTTGTTATCTCTGATGACACAGTGAACTACCACCACATGGTTTGAACAGTCATAAAAAAAAAATCTTGATTCATTTTGTGTTGCTTTCAGTTTTCAAAGGAGCACCAACTTGGCTTACACTAGAACCAGAATCAGACTTGCTGGTGCCACATGTATCATGTATTTAGCATTACCAGTTCAACAGGATGCAATCATTGATATAGATACAAGTACTATAGTATGTGAGGGTGACGGCAGTTCTGTTTGCTCTCCAGACTCTTCACTAAGAGAGCGGCGGCAGAAAGATAAGGAGGAACGCCTATCTCTGGTGGTATGGAGGAGGCCTGTCACCACACTACATTATTTCCTCCTGGAGACCCTTATCAAGCTAAAGGAGTGGACGTTTAAGTAAGAAGTTAAACAGGTTTTTCTAGTGTTCCTTTGTCTGTTTGTGTTTGCTTGTACTTGTGACCTTTAGATGTATTTGTTTTTCATGTGACTCTGTTATGCTCACCAGTTAGTAAAGCAGACATAAACAGACATCTGAAATAATTACATGAAGAAGTAATTTCAAAACAAGTAAATCTTCTTTCAGTTGGTATGTTTGGAACTTGTTTGCTCAAATTTTTGCTTTCTTGTCCTTCTGTTCAGACTTTGGCAGCGACGAGGCACAGTGTTCTTAGTTTTGGTGTTATGTTCTCTGTTCTCCTTCGCCTACTCCACCGAGGGAGCACACCAACAAGTAAGGCTTGACTGGTTTGTTTTTAGTTATGTTAATAATCAACACACAATTGCTCCATCACCAGGCTGTTTAAAGGTTAATGATAAGTCACTCTGTCTCCACCTAAAACATTCCTAGAAGAAGGCTTATAGTGGGAGATAATGAGGTCTGCACTGTTGTCAAGTAACCCTTGATCAGTCGGTGCAGTGGTCCATTACAGTTCAGTTAAAGCATCACCAAGGTCTGATATTAGAATGAATGTTACTAGATTACTACCATTTATTTTCATGAACTAATGAATCGACCATAACAGCTTATTTAGAGGGAGTGTGATTGAGATTACAAAATTTACAGAAATTGAGATCTTAGAAATATCTCCAAAATATCTGCCTCTAGGCTGATTAAAAAATGCTACATATTATCATGGCAAGACTACAACAGAGAAAGAACTCTTATATAAAGTGTATTAATTATGAGTACAATATAACGTCAAACAGGCAATGAAAGACCCAAAGTTTTGAGCATTTTCTGTCTTCTGCTTTCTTATCTGTTTCTCTTTACTTTCTCTCCTGAAGTATGTCCAGTACCTGGAGAAGAGATTCTTATGGTGTGCCTACTGGGTAGGCCTTGGGATCCTGTCCTCAGTAGGCCTTGGGACTGGCCTGCACACTTTTCTCCTCTATCTGGTAAGATAACACTTTTTATGATTTGGCAGACATTTATACACCAGTTTCTGAGCTTGATTAGTACAGAACACAGATATACTCACAAACACTGTTTAAAAAATATGATACAAGTATCGGGCTGAGCTGCCGTGAGAAAGTGTTGCTATTCCAGTAGAGTGCATGATAAAACATTCAGAAAGGAGAAAAGCCACCTCCCTCTGAGGACAATAATGGCTGTGAAGAAATATTCCAATTTAAGATCAGCAACATTGCAAAAGACTCAGGTGAGGAAAAAAAACTGAACAGCACATAAAAGCAACCTTCTATGGCTCTATTAGAAAATAATAAGATATAATAGCTTTATTCACTACCAGGGTGAAATTTGTCTTTCACACAAAAAAAACCTGAAGCATATGTTGATGAAATGTACTTTGCATGAACAGCATGTAATACCAACATAAATAGCAGGAAATTTCTGTCAGTAATTCAGTTCCTACCCTTACACACTGTAAGTGCACACAAAAAAAATACAAAATAAATACTACATTTCCAATTAAACCATGTTCAAGGTCATGACTGGTAGAGTACCTACCACTAACACTTGGTCCTTGTCACAATGGACCCACAGTTTCATGTCTTCCCCTCTGGTTCCTTCCATTCTCTCCTTTCATTATCAAATAAAGCCTGAAAATGCAAAAAAAAAAAACTTTTAAAAACCCCCACACATTCATAACTAATCATCTACATGATGTTAGCATTTACTTATTTCTGTAAATAAGTGACTCAGCTGACTCACATGCCACTCACATTTCAACAGTCAAAAGGCTCCAAAATGATTATGGTTTTAAAGAGAAACTGGTGACCATCATCTGGTCAGTTAAACTCGCCATGAGTCAGGATATTCTTCATGTATCTACAATATCCTTGCTGTTTTTCAGTTTTCATTTCATTTACCATGCACTGTTTTTGTCTAGAGATGCCTGTATAAATGATACAAAACTCTTCATTGCATTTCTTCAAAGCCCATGAGTGTGTGTCCCTGTAGTTGCCAGAGGATGGCGTCATACTCCGTTTTCATTATTGCATTCTGCAAACTTGTTCCGTTTTTGTCACCCGTCACTCCGAGGCTAACCACGAGTTAAGTGTAATTTTCCCTCACATGCAGTCACAGAATGACTGTATGACTGAGTCACCGAAATGTGTGTCATTTTTCTTGGTTGTGGTAAAAAGCAGAACGTAGCAAAATAGAACCAAAGTGCAACATGGTCCGCTTAAGGCTGATGATGTGGCTTCTGTTCTGTAGAGCTTGTGCAGATGTGGACCAGCTGAGTCAGCTGTTTCCATCGTAATGAAATAATGGGAAAAGATGTAACTGTGACCTTCCTGTTTTTCAGCGATGATGTGAACTTCTTCCATTAATGTTTCACAGCTCACCATATGTTCATGTAGTTTCACCCTCTTTTAATGTCTAGTAGTCTTCAATTACTTTATGCTGTCCAACAGTAATGCAATAGTAGTGCTACCTCATTCTGCATATTTCATGTGTGTGTGTTGTGTGAATACTTGTTCTCTGAGGATCATAATACTGAGACGGTCTGACATCATCCTCTGTGTGAGGGAGGTTTCTTTCTATGAGAAGGCACCATCATCTCCCCCATATGGAACAACCTGGCATCTGTTACAGATTTTCTCATTTATTTCATTACAATCACTGGCTTTTACTTTTGCAGTGGATAATAATACAGGGTATCCATAAAGTTTCTTTACATTAAAAAAAAATTATTACAAAGGCAAATGATGAGACATCTTAATCAGATTTGTTGTATGTACTCAGTGGTTATCAAAGTTTCTAATCACATTGCATTTGTGCATTTCAGGTATCTTGTTGATGAAATAGGTAGTGGTAGATGAACCCCTATAAAAATGGCTACTCCTCAAGAGAAGGCACAATGTGTGTCATGGTTTATTGAAACAGAATGGGATCCTTCTTTCTGTGGGGTTATGTTAAAGAGATAGTTTATGGAACAAAGATATGGGACATCACTGGCCTAAAGCAAAAAATTACTGATGCCATCGTGACCATTAATGAGGCTCTGCTACAGAAAACATGGCCGTCGAAAGGAATCCAATCGAGTCTTAATGTGCTTCATGCTACTAATGGTGCCCATGTAGCGGTGTTGAAATGAGGCAAAAAAAATGAGTTATAATCATATTTATTTGTTCATTTGCTTTTGTAGTAAGTAGTAAAGAGACTTTATGGACACCCTTTAATTTAAAGATTGCGGACAGAGCATACTCAGAAATTGTACCTTTTTAAATTAGTCATCTGGACCTGGGTAACATAATTTCACAAAAAGACTGATGTTAAGACTGGCTTAAAGAGATGGGTATTACAATGTAGCATTTCAGATTGAGGGCAAATACAGGTATAGTCAGACAGACGGTTGAGAAAAATGCTTTTTGATCAGAAAAGCATGGAAACATGGAAACCCAAAATACAGGCATGGACCTAAAATTTGCATAATATGTCCCTTTTAAAGGACTCCTTCCCTTGGAGTCCCATAAGCATTTGGAAACTGTAATTGAAAAGGATTATCAGGAGCAGTGCAGACGATAAAATGGAAACTAGTCTTCCCACAATTTTAGCGTGTCCTATTCGCATGTTGCAGCAGAGAAATCTTGTGTTTGGACACTTGGGTAAATCCATTATTTCGAAATTCAGGAAAATCATAATATGTCTCATTTTCGTGGGGTTTCCATGTGGCTTTGAATAATTCACTTAAGATCATTATTTGAGTAAAGGTAATACTCCTTCAACAACATGTTCAAGTGGTTGTAGCTGTGGGGCAATGCTCCTAGACAGGGTGAGGACTCTGAGTCAAACCTGTTGAAAAGAGGATCTGCTCACTTGTCTGTTGCCCTTGTTGGCGGCTAAGACAAAGATTAAGACTAATGAACATTTTTGCTTGCTTTGGAAAAGTGATGAGACCTTACAAATGTTGCAAGCCAACGAGAACATGCATACCACTCTGATGTAGGACACAAGTCACCGCCCCCGGCTGAACGTTTTAGGGATTCCACTTTATAAATCCCTCCCTATCCCATGTCTGCAAGGAATGTTTTTTTGATTAGGAAGAGCCATCAGCATGCTGTTAATCCAGGGTGTGGGTGCTGAGGAAAAGACATACCTCTCTGATGAGAATGGTGTTGTCCATACAAAATTTGATACACATGGAGTGATACAGTCTGTCAAGCTGCCAGAGTGCCAGTGCGACTCTCACTGTACACCCCAATCAAGTGCATCCCTCAACTTCTGTGAACACCTCGCATTCTTTTCACAGAGAACTAAAAGCCCTCTGCTCATAAAGAGGCTAATTCCTGTGCCTCTACTCACTAAAACTTAGCTTGTGTTTACAGTTCAGCAGCTCCTATCACTGCTGACTACTTAGTGTTGATGTCAGCCATAGACAGGAAACCCCCGGTGTGGATTTTGAAGGAAAAAAAACACATTTCCCACCTGCAGAGTTACTCTGTGAATTTAGCTCAAGCCTGAAGCATTAACAGATTGCCCCTTGGAGAGAGTGAGATCATCCTGCTCATGGGAAAGGGGATTCACTCACCAGTATGATCTTATGATTCATCCTGATGTTTTGCCGTTCATCTAAGTGCTGGATTCTAGTCATAATATTGTGGCTGGATGCAGAGAAATTGCATGCTCATACATTGTTGCCTTTACTTGTTTAATTGATTAGATCACCATTTGATTAAAGCTTCTTTCAGATTTTGTCCTTGGAATGACACAAACTTTCAGTTTAGAACAAGGTATCTGGATCATAACTGCCTAGTTCTGAGATGATTAGATAAATCCTAATTTTGGTCAGTGCATGCCGCTATCAAGTCAGAAAACTCCACCAAAACAAGGTTTTTGGCAAACTAGAAGTTCCACGATATGTACTGCGGTAGTTCTTTATCCTCGGAGGATCCAATCTGGACATTTTTGGTGACACACAGGAACCACACCCAGGAATTTTCCATTTGCACCATCCAGAGGTCAAAATGTCAAAGCAGATTGCCGGGAAACTCGATCATGCTGTGAAGGGGATTAACCTGAAGCGTGACCTTACCAATAACCTTCACACATTTAGACCAAGAACTGGAAAGAACCGAACAATATGTCAGTATATTGTTTATTCAATCCAACACACAAGTGTTGTGGGATGTAATTAACATAGCAGCTTCAAAGGACCACCAGCACTGCATTTCCCAAGGTGTCTTGTTCTTAAACACAAGTTTTATCCATATCTGCTTATCTGAACTCGGGTTGCTGAGGCTGAAGATTTTTATCATATAATTATTATTATTTTTTCGTTTGATGGGTACTTGATAAAAATCCATGGTTACCGGGCAAGGAAGTGGTTTGTTTGCCTTGTTTTGGAAGAGTTTGGTGAACAAAGAAGTTCACTGCAGGGCCAATGTGTCGTCTGTCTGATGGGTATCCAAATTTAGTTTCATCGTTGACTCACTGCTGAGTCTCTTCTCGTTAACACTGACTTGTCTTGTCATGAAGAAATGGTGTTAAGTGGAGGTCTGTTTAAAACAGAACAGTGTTGTGTAAATTTAAAAAGCCTCCTGTGTGCTCACACTGAGTGGAGTGGAGAGTCACTATGGGGGAGCAGATGCAGTCGACACAGACTAATTGCGTCCTGTCCATCTTCTGTCAGTGTCTCTATCAACTGAAGAAGGCATAATGGAGAAGCTGTGTTGTAGTTACAGGTGGGCCGGCTGTTATTGAGACCAGGTGGCTCAGCCTAAGCGGACGCCTTTACAATGATAAATGATGAGATGCCTGCCTGTCAGTGAGACTGTGACTCAGCAACTGCTGGTGTATGTTTGTACCTGTGGGCAGATGAGTCTGTTAGCACACAAGCTCCGTTTAATCATGCAACATTAGATTAAATCTAACACAAACACTTGTGTAGTGCTATGCAATATAATTATACATCATTGTTTAACACTTACTAAATACTTGAATGCTTGTATGTGCGTCAGCAGCATTGAAAATAATGGTTTTCTGAAGCTTTAAATACATAAAATGAATGATTATACACTCAGTTGCAAAATTGAGTACACTTTGATCAAATTAACCCAGTTTAATATAACAGCCCTGCAAAATGGATTAAGTAAATGGTGACATATGGTACCTGCAGTATTAAAGCTTTATCTATTTAAATCCCTGCTGCTATTCAGAATATTCAGCATTGGAATACATAACCCAGTAAAATATCATTTTACCAATGAGCATTAAATATTGAGCGTGTATTATGTAACTCATTTCTCGGCTCCCTCAAGCTTCAGTATTTGTCACTTTTACAATGTGGGCACGTGTCCAAGAGTTTCATGCCACAGATTGGACAAAATGATCGCATGTGCTTGTATATGTCCCAGTTGTTTTCAGTTCATTAAGGTAACTAATCCTATCTGTCTGTCTCACCTCTCTCAGGGGCCTCACATAGCATCAGTAACCCTGGCAGCATACGAGTGTGGCTCCACGGACTTCCCAGAGCCTCCGTACCCAGACCAGATTGTCTGCCCCCAAGGTGGAGGGGTGGAGGGAAGCATCTCCCTCTTCTCAATCATGTCGAAGGTCCGCCTAGAGGCCTGCATGTGGGTGAGTCAGAGTTTGAATAAAATGCACACAGTGATCCAAAAATGCAAAGAATGTTTGGCAGTGCTGCAGTGGGTGGCATCGTGAAGGCTGGAAGCTCCTCCAAGAATTAGGAGTCCCTCATTTCAACATGTGTATGCCAGGACAGAAATGTTCTGATGGTGAATAGGGATATATAGAATATATATCACCTTTAACTTCCCAAGTTGGTTAGTTCACATTAAGACAGTTATTTTTTGTGTTACAAGTTTTCTGAAATTTTATTTTTAAATATATGCCAATTTGTATGAATGTCCAGACCTGAGTACTGGATAAAGCCAGTTTCAAAACTCTTTGTTGTCATATTAGAGTCAAAGGTTTCTTACAAAGGGCTCACTACATGAATAATAATATGTAAAAAAAATAGCCCTTTTAACCATGTTTTTAGGAATAAAATGTATGTGTATATATATATATATCAGACTAGATATGGTATATAAAACCTTCAGGGTGAGACTGGAAAGTTTGGTGTATATAAGTGCTCCTGGAGAATACAGGCTCAGGGTATGAGGAGAGGAAAGGGCTTCATGCCATGTGGTGTTGTAAAGTGCAATACATTTTGCAAAACACTACAAGTTAACTTGTAGATGTGACCATAAAACTCCCCCAGTTGGTTAATGTATGGCAGACATTTCTAAGGTCATGGTGGCGTGAACAGCTGCCCGTGTGTGAATGTGGGAAACGAATAAGCAAATGCTGACATGGAACATTTGAAACTGTGCTGATTTAGGGGGCAGGGACTGCCATCGGAGAGCTGCCTCCATATTTCATGGCCCGAGCGGCTCGTCAGTCAGGAGCTGATCCAGACGACGAGGACTACGAGGAGTTTGAGGAGATGCTGGAACAGGCCCAGAGCGCTCAGGTCAGAGCTGCACCCACGTCGAAATCTGTTATTAGAACAATTGACTCAGCCATTTCCAATATTTACTCATTCTTTAGTAAGTCATTGGCATTGGCACAGAAATACAAAGGACATTTCTCATAAAAAATTAAGAAGCATTACCCACCTGAGATGTGCTTTTCATTTGATTTGAAGTGGAAAAAGGTGACATCTTAACATGATATAT
>CAFUXE010000564.1:227961-245295 GCA_903364295.1 Serranus cabrilla | reverse complement strand
TTTTTTCAGTTTAAGAATCAACATAAACCTAAAAAAAACTCTGACTAGGTTACATTTTCTTTATCCCTCAAACATGTCATAGTTAGCGCAAAAAGTAGCCCAGACTCAACCTCCTACCTACCATTGAAAACACACACAAACTACAGTGAATATTGATGCATCTATCCCTCTATTCAGTTCCAAAATATCACAGGTGTTTACACTTCACTAACCCACCCAATATGATGCGTTCATATCTGATTTGATCTCATCTTTATAATACACAACTGACCATGGAGCCACTGTCCACTGATTGGTCCTAAAGTGCCATGTGACTTCAGTGAAGCTCCTCCTTCTTACACTTCCAGTAAATCTGTCTGTTCGTGGGTGAGTCACCCTGAGCACAGCTCCCCCTTTAATCATCCCTCGGGCTCACTCTCTCTGCCGCCCTCCCTCCCTCCCTCCCTCCCGCGTTCTCTCTTTTCACCGGCCTTTAATTTGAATGACAGACAGTTCTGTCACATGACTGGATTCGGCTGAGATCAGATGCTGAGTCAGCTGCAGCAACAGAAATCAAAGAAACCGTGTACATTGTCTCCGTGACCTATTCTCACTTCACTGGTTCTCAGCTGAATAGGCTAAAGAGGCCAGACTCACATCACATGTCTTTTATCATGGGAATGTATTCAGGATGTATCCACATGTGCCTTTGTCAGAGCTTTTCTATGCAACAATCTCAGACGAGTCAGAAGCACTTAGGAGACTCAGGGAACACAATGTTCACGGGAAAACATCCCAAAAAAGAAGTTAATCACTTATAGGTGTGTGTTGTTTAACTCAGAGAGAGGAGCATTTTATATATCATATGTAATATTTTTTAAATTGTATTATTTTCAAATAATTCAGTATAGCTTATTGCTAATTATTATTTTCAAATCATCTATAAGTTATGCTAACAATTCATGTTGCCAGGGGATACGTGGAAATATTCTGGAGCAGATCAACTAATTTGAGAATAGAAACAATAGAAAATTGATAATTGATAAAAATGATTTTATTGAGACAACATTATCAGCAGTTACAAATCAACAGAATCGTTTTAACAGGTAATAAAATACAATAATAAATGGTAAAATTAACAACAAAACAGTTGATATTATGAGCTAACAGTAATGGATAAACAGATGAAATGATGCGCTGAAAGTACAGGGCAAAGGTTGCACCATTCAGTTCACTCCAAGTAGTTTTAGTAATAGAAGTAGTAATCGTAATAGTATGATTTCTGACCGTACAGAACTAAATATTGGCAGTTTGATAGTATGAAAAGAATAACAATATCCACTTTTCTATAAGGAATGGTGTTATACATTTGGAGAATAAATTGGAAATTGATGAAGGGCTATGTGAGCTCCTCTGACGGGGTTTTGGGGGAAGCTCAGACCAAAACGGTTGGACTAAAATGGCTTGGCCTCACTGCAAAGGATAGGATACAGTGAAAAAAACATTAAGACAACTTATCAAAATGTGTCACTTCTAAACCACAATGCTTCATCTTCAAGGGCTTTTTGTGATGTGGAAAGCAAAATTCCAAATTTTAAAAATGTGCGCCACAAATATTGACTCCAAAAAGAATTGACATAATTAAAGAATGAGTCGGGTTTAAAGATGAAAACTAATAGGAATTTTAATTGTGGAGACCAAGACTGAGCTGAAATTTAAATTGCTCCCAAAAGTGACATTGATGCCATGCCAGATTTTCAAACTGCGTCTTAATCACCCTCCTGCATCGCCTGTAATCCTCACCATGTAACCACAGACGTTTCACCCCCACTGGGATGGAGGTGGGATCAAACGGTCCTCTGCGTTTTGTACCACACACTTTCAGCTGTAATGTCACCAAACTCACCAAACCAAAAAATAAAAAATCTTACAGTGCTCAGAAATAGCAGGTATTCTGCCACAGCACTCTCAAAAAGGCTCTTGTTTCTTGTAATAACATTGCAGACGAGACTTTTGTTTGGTTGAAAACCACACATCTGCAAGAAGCACAGCATGGTTATTATAGGAAAGGGTGATATGTGTTTAGAGATGCATGTGCATTTAAAAAGTGTATTGCAGTGTGGTAGAACAAGTTTAACAAACCATGGGTCAAGAAAGTCAAATTTAACATTTGAACTTAACCTATTCTTAAACCTATTCATCTTTGTGTCATCAGTAGTAGTCTGTGTTTAATTCTTTTTCTCTTTATCTACTTGCAGGACTTTGTCACAAGAGCAAAGTTAGGAGTTCAGCATATGGTGCAGAAAGTGGGATTCTTTGGGATCTTGGCTTGTGCCTCTGTAAGTTGAAAATGTATTGCAAGTTGTATACAATGGCTCTGCAATTTTTACACATGCAAGTTACACAACAAGTTTTTTTAAGTTAACTTTTACAAATGTTGAAATGTTGAATATGAGATGTTTTTCTCATTTCAGCACAATTTGTCACTGTAAAATTTACATGAAAAAAAAAATCAACCTGCAATCTGACGTCTGTGATGAGGTTAATTTATAAGACTGTCAATCAGTAATATTGTCTGATGTGTGTGTGTGTTTGTGTGTGTCAGATCCCTAATCCTCTCTTCGACCTGGCTGGAATAACTTGCGGTCATTTCATGGTTCCCTTCTGGACCTTCTTTGGAGCTACTCTAATCGGGAAGGCCATCATCAAGATGCATATACAGGTCTGTAGCTTAACTGGAAGCATGATCAAACGTGGTTGGAACAAACAAAGGACCAGCTCACCTCAAAATATACCAGGTTTTTCCATTTTAGCATAAACCGTACAGGCACATAGCATCTTGGCTTCGAATATGACTCATGTTTTGTTTCACATCATCGCAATTCTCTGTCCACATTGTAATATAGCATGTCAGAAAATCCACTCATAAGTAGAAAAAGGGTATGTGCTGCTGACTGATTCACAACCTCAAAATGTGTGGGAGAACTGAGATCAACCCGAGAGCTTAGCTCATGAGTTGGTGGCTGTGAGAAACTCCTAATTGTGCACTTCTGGTTAACCCTTTCTGACGGTGCTCTTCTCCTTTGGGGATTCCATATTCTGCTTTTAGTTTTGGGATGCGTCCAGGCCTTATAAACAGGCTCCAGACGAAAGGAGGGTCGCTTTTAGGAGGTCTTTAACAAAAGTTTTGATTTTCTAAAATCCACCAGATCAAAAAAACATGTTAATTACAGCGGGTATTGTTGAGTCTGCCACAGCAGTGACTAATATTAGCCTATACTAAGAGAGCCTGTCTGCGGGTGAGTCGCTCGTTGTCTTAAACTAAACCTATCCATCTCATGGTGGTACCAGCCAGTGATCTCACTCTGAGGCCTTTCAGACAAAGGAAGCAGGGGCTATGGAGGATGTAGAATGGACATGGGAGAAGGAAATTGAGCAGACGGTAAACGGCTGCAGGAGGTCTCTTTGTATTATGTGTTTTTCGTTTTTTCTTTCTTGTACCTTGAAGCTCCCGGGCATCACGTGTCATATCCTGTCTGATTTTGTCCGGGGGGCCATGTGTCATGCTGTTTAAAGCTGATCAGTTTCAGGACCGGAGAAAGAATATTGTGGTTTTGCCCCCCCACTTTGGCGCTTTGCAAACCACACAAAGCCCCTCACAGCCCAAAATTTAGCTCACTGCCAGGTTTGAGTTTTGTAATTAGTGTGTCTGTGGACAGTGGCAGATGTGGCCTCAATTTCCCACAGCTGTGCCGCTAAAATTAAACTTAAAACCTTAAATATACTGTATGTCTATCAATCAATGCTTTTTACAGACTATTTTAAATTGTGTTTCTTCCAAAATTTTCCTCATGTTCTGTATAATAATTAAATAAAAAATATACATAATTTAATTTCTATGTGTGTGCATGTAATCACAAGGGATATTAATGATTTCTCTCTTGTTTTTCTACAGAAACTGTTTGTTATCATTACCTTCAGCAAGCACATAGTGCAGCAAATGGTGTCACTCATTGGGTAAGTGTGTGTGTGTGTGTTTCTATTTGTGTGTGTGTGTGTGAGAAAAGACAGCATAAATCAGGTACTTTGTGGAGTCATTGTCTTTCCCCTGGTTTTGTGGTTAGCAATTCATTTGTAAACATTTTCAGATGCATTCTGACCGCTGATTGGAGATCCTGTGCGAATAATGCTTTCACTGCGGGGGTGTACGTGCTCGCATTTTGCATTCTTCCACACAAAGGGCCCCCCCCGCCCCACGTGCGATCCATTTCTGCAGCACTGGTGGTCAGGCATGTGAGATCCCATCCGAACGTGTTGATCTGACTCACCAAGTTCAGCTTTGACTGAAACATTTGCCTCAGTGAGGCGGGAAACACAGTTGTAGACATAGAAAAAAACTTTCTATGTCTGGTGATTTCCTTATTGTTAGGTTAATGTTAAAATTAGCTTTTCAAAGTAAAAAAAGAAAAGAAATAGAATTATTATTGGTCAAGTTGATCATTTTTATTAGAACAATGTTAAGAAAACCAGCACAGAGTTTAGTCAGACTTACTGTTGGGCTCATAATTAACATTTCAATGGAACTGCTCAACTTATATTAACTCATTTGCTGATAAATGTCCACTTGCATATATATCTATGAAGTGACTTTGACCTTATTTAGAACAGAGTCTGTGGTCATCAGAGCATCCTTTTTCACTCTGAATCTGTTCCTTCTTTCCCATGAAAATCAGATGGGTCTCGGTGACTCGCTACGATGAGTGCTTCACTGCTGATACAGGATGTTTTTTTGGCACTTACTGTGTGTATATCTGTGTGTGCTTGCATGTAAAGTGAGAGATAACAAGAATGAGTCAGTCAAAAATAGTTAGGTTTATTTGAAATCAGCAATTACCCACTTCCCTTTTGCAGTTGGTTTGTAAATGTTTCTTTTTTTTTTGTTTAGTCTAGTCTAGACAACATATTTATTTCCTGACCTGGGGCATGATTGAATATATGTGTCTACAACCTGCACTATATTTTTCTTTTCATGGTAATGATGAGTTTCCCATCATGTAAAGACTTCCGCGTACTGCCGTTGACCAAATGGTGAAACTATAACACCATGACTCTTTCTGACATGGATTGGTAAAATGGTCTCCATTATGATTGGCCCCCTGGTGAGCTAATCCACACTACCAAATAAGGACATGAGCACGCCCTGATTAGATATCTTTCCACCGAGAAGGCAGTGATGGTGGTAAAGGTGATGACATCATGTCGACTCACTTCCTGGTTGAAGGGGCTGACACAGGCTCCTATAGAGAGCTGAGGAGTATAAAAGGAGGGCTGAAGGGTTTCTGCTTCATTCCTCTCTGCTGCCTGCTCCTGCTCACAGGACAGAGTAGCTCCAGGAGAGGGCCCCATGTGAGGGATGGGGCCCTCAGCAGCTGTTACAAGGATGCTGGCTGACTGGTGGATCAGTGAGGACCTTTGGTAGCGTTCAGGGACAGAGAAGACTTCATGAGCTGCTCTCTGAGGCTCTTGTAGGGAAAACATGTTCAGGGCTTCAATCTTCAGTTTTGGGCTCCACAACAAAGAAAGATGGTTTTAAAGGGTAAGTGAATTAATGTTCTTTCTTTCTTTCTGTCTGTTCTTTTCTTTGCCATTCTGTGTGGATGTATGCTGGGGCTGCGATGTCAGGTCTGTGCCCAAAGTGGGACCATCACTCCAGAAGCCCTTCAGTCAGTACCTGGAAGCACAGAGGAACAAGCTGCACCATGCTGGGGGAAGTGCACCAGCGGTAAGAGCTATACTTTATTTTAACATGCACCACTTTTTAGTGATAAATCACCAAGAAATATGAGCTTTACTTTTGTGTTTATTTAAACTTTAAAAGACACATTTATGAAAGCTTTTTTTCATAGTTATGGGAGTTTAGAAAGTCAGATTACAATCCATTGACCCTTTTTTAAACAATCGCTTGACAGCATATTTTATAAAGAGCCTTAAATTTAAATTAAAGACAAAAATATGCACTGATTGTGTTGATATACAGTTTAAAAATTCAGTGCTCTCTTGTGGACAAAATATGTAACTAAGAAATTAGCTCTTTTTTTTAATCAGCTAAACATGTTTGTACTGTAATTTAGATCTGCAACTAGCCTTGCGAAATGTCTTAGTCAGACAATAACTTTCTGAATTTTAATCGTGTGGTCTTTAAAATGTCAGAAAATAGTGAAAACTCTCCATCCCAGTTTCATGTTCCAGTGTCTTGTTTTGTCAGACCAAAACCAAAAGATATTCAGTGTAATATGATACAGAGAGAAAAGCAGGACATTTCCATATTTGAGAGGCTGAAAACAGCATTTCTTCCATTTTTGCTTTACCAATGAATCAGGTCTTTGTTCTTTGTCGCAGTACTACTGTCATTTTCTTGCTTATTGCTGATTCTAACAAAGTGAAAAAAGTATATTTAGCTCTATGTTTTTGTTTAGTTCAATCTTTGGCTACTGTAAAAACTACATGGGTTAAATTCTGTAAATTAGGAAATTTGGTCTTTACATTTAAATACCATCTTATCATGTACTGCTGTCACATATTTAGGATGCCTACTAAATAATATATTCTGTAGTTCATGAGCAAAAACAGTCAAAATCCCTACTTCATTGAACAAACCATTGAGATTGCTGTTCGGGATTTGAGTGTTTATGAACGGTCATATCACAATATGCCTTCATGATGGTTTCCAGGACGAGAACTGGCTGTCGTGGGTGTTTGAGAAGGTGGTGCTGGTCATGGTCTGCTACTATGTCACTTCCATCATCAACTCCATGGCTCAGAGCTACGCCAAGCGCCTGCAGCAGCAGAGGCACTCGGAGGAGAAAACCAAGTGATGACGAGACAAAGCGGTACAAACATCTAAGTGACTGTGTTTCTGCTGCTGCGGCTGAGAGCCCTCCACTCAGCCACAGCCACTCACGACTTAACAACAAACCTCACCCGCATCCATTCTCAGAGGCTGACCACTCAAAAAACCAGGCACTATTTGTTGGTGTGTGTGCGCGCTTTTGAGGATGTATGTGCTGTTTACTGTTTGTCCCTCTTCAGGTTTTGTAGTTCTTCCTCTCATCTCACTCTTGTGTAGGCGTGTGTAGTGCGATTGGTTCTATTGCTGATCTTAACATGTTACTTAAATGACCCATTCATCAACCTCAGAAGTAAAGCAGCGGTTTGGTGGTGACTGCTGTGTATGTGCAGTGCCCATCAGATGCTACGCCTTATGCAAGACGGGAAGGTCTGACTTCCCTTGAGTATAGTTCTTGACTTAATAACTTGATTTTTATTTAATTTTGTAACACTTATGTATGGATGGATCTTGACTTGTTTGTACAGTGTGCTGCCGAGGTAACTGCTATGGATGGTCTTTCTTTTCAGGGTTTAATTTCCCTCCGTGTTTGTCCTGTTAAGCAGTAAGACCAACTTATCTTTTTTTGTCTCTGGAATTATCGGTTTAAAATGGTGAAAAAAAGCAATATCAACTTAGAACAGTGTGGTATTGATGGTTTGCACATTGTGTAAATATCTTAATATCTTTTTGACAGTATGCGCAGATGTATTTCTATTCTAATGGTCTGTGTGGACATGAGTTAACTTGAACCAAAACAAAAAAAGAAAAGGTGATATCATTTGTAAAGTGACATTGTACTCTCAGCTAACTAGTCCCATTTCTATTCTGTACATTTAGGTCTAACCTTGGATCAGATCATATATAAAACATGTAAATCATGGCACTTGCTTCCCAGTCTGAGTCTTTCATTTTTGGTTTTCTCCTGTAAGTGATTAACTATTTAAATGTCCATCCTGATTAAGCTGTAATGTGATATTTAACTCAGAGCTAATGCTTAATTTTCCCTGAGAAATTATCATCCTTAAGGTAAGTAAACAGTCCAGCATCAGTTCTTCTCATGCTGATTCAGACTTTTTAATGTGACTAACTTCCTGACTCTTAAATCCCCTCCATGTTGGAGAGAAGTACTGCCTGAAACATACTCAGCAGATTCTGATCGACTCCAGCTTGTGGATAAAACCCACTTCCATATTCTCAGTCCTGAACTCCTTGACACCACTTTCCCACCCCGTCAGCTAGCTTATCAGACTGGTGTTGGCTGTTAAATTGGCACGGCAACAGCCGTCTGTAAGCTGGCTGAAGCTGTGGGCCTTCAGCGTGTGTTTGGTGCCGCTTGGCTCGTGCCCAAAATGCTATTCAGCTGGTCCACTGGTGGACACAACCACCTGTCTTCACTGACACTGTGATTTTATGTCAATCATCCCACTACTGGAAATCCTATTATGAAAAATATATATAAACAATAAAGAGGTTAAAAAGTTAATTGATATGTTGTCACTTTTCTTTGTTTCTAATAATTGTTGAACACCAAAGGGGGAAAGTAACAAAACACATTTACAGAAGTACTAAAGTAGTATTTTGAGGTACTTGTACTTAGTATTTCCATTTTATATATACAAAAACTACTTTGTACATTTGTTAACTTTATTTACTTTTTATACAGAAGTGAATCAATCAAGAAAAATGTGATATTACTTTATTGATCCTCAAGAATATTCACAATCTACCCAGCAGTATATAAAGTAACACACATAACCTATACATTTCATTATATATATATAAATATTTGTATATATAAATGCATTATTCTGAAACAGGCCCTCTGTTTAGTGAGTACTTTGAATTTTGATACTTTTGTACTTTAACATATGAAAAGTCAACACATTTTCTACAATTACTTAAAAGTTTGGACTTGTCTTCCACCTGGTCCATTCTGGACACATGATTTAATTTTAAGTAAAAATCGGTCTAGCTGTTCTCACCACAAGGTTTCATTTTGGAGCTTTGGCTTACAACACGTGATCTCCCTCAGCAGATGAACGTGCGCTTTCTTTTTATGACAAAAAAACCCCCCATCAGAAATATCCCACATAATGCTGTCTCTTATCCACATACAGCCCAAAGGCCAGGTTGGGTTTTTCTGTTTCTAGCGCAGCTGATTGTAGCTGGAGATGACTTGCTCCAGAGATGTAAAGCTGTCGAGAAAGTCCTCCTCGGAGATCCCAAATTTAATGTACTGATGAATGTAGGCCCTGTCACAGAGGGAAAAAAAACAAACAATGAATCCATTGACAAACTAAAATACTGGTTTCCAGACTCAGGGTTTAATATTGATAATACATTTCTAGGAAGTCATTTATTCAGATTTACTTTCCATTTTGAACAAGATACTACCAGACCCATAGTATTGGATTAAAGGAGCATTCCCTGATAAAGCTATGGAAAAGACTCAGACTTATTGCAGCTTATCCTTTAAATGTTGGCAAAAAAACAACTTTTTGTCTTGGCAATGTGAATAGTTGCTATACTGATTTAATTATAAATTTGGTCTGAGCTAACATCTGCTTCTTTTAAACATATTTAATTGAATTTATTTATTTGTGACTCGGCTCTGTTTGGATGCACATGATTTAATGATTGTTTGCTGAACTGTGAATAGTTCTTTTTTTAATTTCCTGACAGAACAGCTGTGTTCAATACAAGTGTAAAAACAGCTAGTATGAATAAACATGTTGTCAAACAAAAGACAGAAAAAAATAATAGTCAGCTTTTCCTAAAAGTGAGATTTAAGCATTCCTCTGAGTAACAGTGCTGACTCACCTGGACGCAAACATATTCCAGGCCTTTCCCACCATGTTGTCCAGAGGTCTGAGCAGAGCCTGGCTGTTACTGACCAGCGTTGCACATTTTTCATACTTATTAAAAGGCACTGGGGACTTCCACAAGTTGAAAGCTTCTTGTGATGAGAGCCAGGAGGTGTACAGGGCCGGGTCCTCAAAGCCTCCTGTGGACAGGACATGATTCACACCCCTTGGGTTAAAATATTGAAAAACAACTAAAAGACATCACTATATTTTAACCCAGTCTGACCTGTCTCTGCACTGTACACGTCTTTCCCTCTCAGTATGAGCAGGTTGGCCAGAGACGTGTTGAAGCCGGTTCTGGTCCGCTCCGATCCTGCAGGCGGTGGACGTACCTGCCAGTCTATACCTGACACAGCACAAACAGCCAGAGTCCAGAAGTGTTTCATGATTTCATTTGTAACCAATTACACTCACTTTAACCCATGCAATAGCTTCATAAACTCAATTGAAGTGCAAAATGAGATTTTGACAGAACTTACCTTCCTCCATCTTGGTGTTGGAGATGAGCATCTGCCGCAGGTGTTTGAGCAGGCTGGGCCAGCTGAACGTGCTGTAGGCTATAGAGGAACTGGGCATCTGAGGGATAGTACACACGCTGAGCAGCTTGTACTCTGGGTGGCACGCCAGGGCGCTCACCAGCTCACCTGAGAGACGAAGAAACAGCATCACCATTACGGTAAGACATGCTGGTTTGTATTGAAGCCCATTTATAACAGTAAAATAAATCCATTTGGTAAAAAATTAGAAAAAAGTTCGCAAAATAATGAAGACTTTCTTATCTTGATACAATGACATAGTGTCTCAAAAATAAAGAGCACAATAACATTTCTCAAAATTAATTAAAAGGTATTGCAAAAATAATGATGGAAATTAAAAAACTTATGAGAAACATTTTTTTTTTCGAAATGACTGTCTCTCAAAATAATAAAAAAAAAAAGGTCAAGACAGTGACATAGTATCTCAAAATGATACACTTTCTTAAAATAATGACTTAATATTTCAATGACAAACTTTTTTAGATATAATTACTTAGTGTGTCAAAACAATGAGAAGCTTTTACAAAATAATGACATAATATCTAGTATATATTTTTAGAAATCCCAAAAATTATGAGAACATTTTGGGAAATAATGAGTTAGTATTTCATATAATTCCCGATGTAGGTCCTGTGTAGACACTGGACACACTAAAAACTCCTGATTTTTTTATTTATTTTTAGCTACTTATTAAGTCTATTGAGTTCATTCTTTGCTGTTTCTATCTTGTTTTTGGTGCGCAATGTGTGCTTGGTCTATCGTGGTGTGTGTGTGTGTGTGTGTGTGTGTCATGGCCTCTCTCACCCAGAGGGTTTCTGCTGTAGACTCCATAGGAGTCGGCAGTGAGTGCGGGCTGCAGGACGCTGCCCAGCTGGTGAGCGATCACCCTGTTGACATCACTGAAGGAGATGTGTTTGATGTTGAGCAGCTGACTGCAGATCCTGTGCACCGTGTCATTCTCGTGCACCAGGATGGCGTCCGACAGCTGGTAGAGATGAGCCAGCGTCAGCACAGAGTTGTAGTTCTGGACAATCACCTGAGAAGACAGGTGGTGGAGACAGATTTAATACATTTTTCTATATTAAAGACGAATAGCACTTTGCCAGCTGTCTCCATACCTCCCCTGTCCCGTACGGCCAGGTGAGGTGGTTCAGGATGAAGGACTTGGGGTAGACGTCTCGGAGACACTGAGTAACATAAGTGCCCACCCCAGACCCCGTCCCCCCTGCCACACTCATCATGGCCATGAGTCCGGCCAGTCTGTCACAGCGCTCCACCTCTCTCCTCACCAGCTCCTCCACCACGTCTCTGTGACGAGGCCCGTGGACACAGTAGCTGGTGTAAACAAGAAGCACATTACCAGCTTTACTGCTATGTACTGCTGAACACAGAAGGTTTTCCTGTATTTGTGTATCTCTGTAAATAATGCCTAAATTAAGTCATGATTTGATACGATTTAAGCATTAAACTTCATTCTTAGCCCAGGAAATACTAGACAGACAAAAGAATCCTAACTCGAGGTCAGATTATAAAATGCTTATTGTCAAACTACCATTTCTGAGGTCAAGAATAAACTTTGATGCTTAATTTCAGAGCTGAAACGATTAAATGATGAATCAATTAGAAAACTGACCAGCAGCATTTGGATAATTAATCATTTCAGGAATTTTTCAAGCAAAAACTTTTCCAACATTTCAAATGTGATTGTTAGATTCTTGATTATTAGAACCGACTGTTTACAATTTAGCAGTTAGCTAGACAAAATGATTTTTAAAAAAAAGAAAAATCTGTAGATTAACCCATCGTACATAATATTAATGAGTCACGACAGATGATAAAACCTACATGTGCAATGGATGTATTATATGTAATAATTATGACTGACATTATACACTACACTAGTAGTGTATTCAACACAATTACTGTCTAATTTATATTGCTTTATTTTTATGTTATATTTTATTCATCATTTTTAACTCACACTACTTTATGTTTAGATTCTCATTTTTTTTCTTTTGTCATCTTCTCCCCTTTCTTTCTCAGACAGGCTATAATGTATGTCAATGTTTAGCATTGCTTTACTGTAATATTCATTATATTACAACAGCAGCAGTGTAGACTTGATGGATGAATAGGGCACACTGAAATGCAAACTTGCCTTTTTACATATTACTGTAAAAATAAAAGCAAAACTACTTTTGAATTATTTATTTGCCATTAGTAGTTTACTTTAAAGGAAAAGATTAGTTTTGACATATTACACATGAAGGTGTAGTGCTGGGGTGAAGCTGTGTTCTTACCCATTAGCCCAGTTGTTCCCAGAGCCCTGCTTCTGGCTGAAGTGTGACGTGTCTCCATACCTCCACCTGCCAGACTTTGCAGCCCTGCTGACACTCTGATTAACAACTTTGGGCTCCATGTCGATCAGCACCGCCCTGGCAACAAGCTCTGGGAGACAGGACAGGTAAACAGGTGTGCAGTACAGACAGGAAGTACACTTATACGACACAGAACAGGGGGACACAGAGACGGTCAGGTGTATTACCTCCATGTGTGGTTTGGTGGAAGAACCGCTCACAGCTGGCTGTGCTGTACACTTTCCTCTGTCCCTCCTGAGCATCGCTGCAGAGGATGTCGAGCAGCTCGTGTCCCACCTGGTTACCGCACTGACCGAGCTGAACCGTTACTATGGACATTTTCTACCCAGCTGTAGAGCAGAGACTCTCCAGAAGGATCGGTAGTTTTCTGGTCAGAGTGAGGGAACACAGAGTCTGAAATCTATCGGTGAATCCATGCTGTGAGTGAAAGTTTGTCAGCATCAGGTTTAAATCCGGTGTCCGGATTGTTTCTGCCGCCACAACAAGTTAGGATCGCATTTCCGGTCCAAACTGTCAAAACTTTCAAAATAAAACTCATATTTCACAAGAAAAAGGAATACGATATTATTAATGGCGTCTATATACATATAAATGTAGATATTGTTATCTATTATTCATATTACAGCCAATGACAACATACAACGACGTACACAATCTATTTAACTTGCAACAAGCCTTCAGGAAAAAACCTGTGTGCAAGATTAATAACGTTCAATATCAGCCATGTAAGTATTTTATTATTGTTAATAACAACAACCATGATAATAGTATTTATGTTGCTTTTGTTATGTTGTTGGGATGTTTGTGATTATAAGATACATATATCAGAAACATATCAATAACATAAGAGCTAATTAATATATTTAAGTGTATTTATTGGGATTTTTTCCAATACAGAATCTATATAATATTGCATCACAGTATTTAGGAGAAGGAATATATTATTGTGGTTAGAAATATATATATACAGAAGATATTTATATCAGGTACGCTGTACAGTAAATATGTAAAAGTAGAACGTGTGCTTTTTAATATGATAAGAAGTAGTATAATAAGAATGATAAGTAAGTATAGTATAATAATATAATGTAATAGTGTAAAAAATAATATAATATACTTTCTGTGGTCAGATATGTACAAAGATAGTGGAAAGAAAGACAGTGTAGTGACATCGTGATATGGTTGATCTTGGTGGGATATCCTGCCATGAATGTCAATTGAATTATCTCTGGAGGTTAATTTAATATTTAACTATATATAACTTAGTAAACGTGCTGTTGTTGGTTTTTCTTATGACAAAATAAAAGCGAATCGCTCAGGTTACCGCCCCTTTTGTTGAATGTTGCAATGCGCATGCTCAGTGTAGTAGCCGGTTATGGCGGCGGTGTGTGTTTGTCCATGAGGTGGGGGACGCCTGCTATTCTTGCGGTCTGTGACAGAGCGATCCGAGCGAAGCGCTGCCATGGCTGGAGTGTTTGACATTGATTTGGACCAGCCGGAGGAAAATGTCTCCGACGATGAGATTGAGGAGGTACTTTAGAGGAAGGTGTTGAACGTAACTGCGAGAGTTGTCACAGCAGAAACTCTCCACGCAGAGCGGCTAGCACCTAGCTGTTAGCCTGCTAGCCACCGCAGGCCTGCTCCTGCAGCCGGAGCTCTCAGGCCTCCGCAAGCAGGGCTAGCACAGGCTAATGCTAGCCTGACAGCGATCATGACAGAGCTGTCACTTGTTCTGCTTTTATTTCACTATTAGCAGCAGCTAGTGAGGCAGTGCATTCGTTTTTAACGCTGTCACGATTAAAAGCCACCGCTGTCATGTTGGAGTTGTGCAAGCAGAGCCTTACTTGGCCAAAGGTGCTGCAGTGATAAATGTGGCTCGGTGTGCAACAGTTTATTTTGGCAAGACTGGAACAGAGTGAGACTGTATGGACCTAAAGCTGGAGCATGTGTGTTTCTGTTCACACCGAGCCTAAATTGTACCCGCAGATTTACACTCTGCATTTAACTTTACACTTACATTAAATTATCATTATGAAATTATGTGTAAATATTGATTTATGCAATGTCAAAGTTGTATCGTATTTCAGCCAATCCATAATTAACTGCCATTATAGGAGTAGTACAGCTGATATTTTCCTGTCATATCTTTTAATAAGATTATCAACTTTTGCTTAATATCTTGCATCATGTTGACGTCCATGTAGCATGGATTGAGCAACTATTACTTCACAGCAGCTCTTGTTTGTCAGTGTCACATCACAGCTGCTAAAGCCCAAAACCTTTTTGAACAGGCAGATATTTTTGCCTTAAGTCATTTTACTGTAGGATATAATGCAAGTGGGGCTGCAGCTACTGATTATTTACATTATCAACTAACCTGCTAAGTGATTTCTCCATGAATTGTGGTCTATAACATGATAGAAAATAGTGAAAAGTGCCCTTTAAAGGTGACATATTTAAATGTCCTGTTTTGTTTGACCAAAACATCTAAAAAATATTTAATTTGTAGTGTTATCAGAATAGAGGAACCAGCAAAGCCTTAAAACTGGAAAAGCTGAAACAAATATTACAGTTTGAATTAGCCTGATTATATATTTAACTGCAGCCATAATAGCTATGTATTCTGTAGTAAGACAAGTATTATAAATGCTTTACTGTCATAGTATTTAAACATACATAGTGTCCAAACACAGGAAGAGAATGGAATACAAAAATGTCCGTATGTGGTTAAAAAACTCCTACAGAGTTTTTGCATAAAATGGAAAATAAAAGAAATTCACTAAATTAAACCGTGTGGGTGTTCAGCAGAGAGCACTGCTCATGTTTTGTCCATTGCTGTCCCTCCACTTGTTTAATTGAACAAAAATGCCTAATAACTTGTGTCAATGTCATGTTTTCTGTTTTTCCTTCCAGGTTCAAATCAGTGATATCATGGACCAGTGCAGTGGATTTGAGTTGTAAGTGTCCAGTATGTCCTTCTGTACTTGTGTATGGTTTTTTGGGGGGGACTGAGTCCAATGCATTTAATGTGTCTCTGCAGCAACATGGACGACTGTGAGAAGATTGAGATATCGGAGGACAACGTCAATCAGGGGACGGAGAACATCAGACCGGAGTGCTTTGAGCTGCTGCGAGTCCTGGGGAAAGGTGGATATGGAAAGGTACGTGTGAACTCCAAAAACAGAAAGTTTTTAGAAAGTACACAAGAGATGCAAACACTTCTACAAATGCAAATACAAATACAATTTGTTTTTGTTTCAACACGTCTTTCACTTCCCCTTTTGTGCAGGTGTTTCAAGTTCGAAAAGTTGTCGGAGCTGCAGCGGGCAAGATATTTGCCATGAAAGTTTTAAAAAAGGTACTTTTTTTCTGCTTAAATCACTTCAATCAGAGCACTTCACATCTGCTCTCTGTTGTACCCTGTGAACGTGATTGCATGCTTGTTATTACAAATAAGCATTATGGTGTGTCTGTCTGCAAATATTGGCTGTCCTTGAAGCCAGTGGTGGGGTAAGATTTCACTGCTAGTTGGTAGAGTGCCATCTGCGCTGCTGCAGCCTTGGCACTTAAAACACTCTGCCTCAGCCCATTAGATTCCGCTTGATATTCACACTGCTTCTGCTTGATTGGCTAAAATGACCCTAGTGACACGTTTCGATCGTTCGGCTTCAGAGTGACAGGCAGCACAGCTTTGATAAAAGACCTGTAGTTTTGGAGCAGAGCCCGCGCCCGTATGTATGAAGCATCTCAGAGGAACAAACCAGTCCTTACTTGCCCAAAATTGTCAGTGACACACATGCTCTGCATGTAGACCTTCATGTAGGCTCAGGGGTGGAAGCACTTTATCAACCATCTCAACCAAGGAAATTCATCAGAAATGCAGAACTGTCTTAACTTGTTGGGAGTTCCCAGATAGTGACTGGACAAATATGCAACATACACAGCGCACATCATGTGGTTTAGAATACCAAGAGAACCAGTTCAAATCAATTTCTTATTCTTTTTTACCAAACTAGTCTTTTGACTTTGTCTAAGCCCCATTGAACCCCAAATGCAATCGACATGATGCTGTTTGCTGCAAGTATTTGTGTGTTCCTGCCTCACATTATTTCACGTTATTTAATTATTGGAGGATTAATAACGTGTCATATAGCAATCATGTCATTCACCCATACAGGAGAACTTTGATTCCCTGCTCTTTGTGTGTGTAGAAAGGCTCATAAATCACTTCAGCTATACTCTGAGGTTGAACCACAAATGATTCTGAGATGCTTGATAAACACATGCCCAGATTATGCAGCAGCCACAGCCCGTAGCACAGTAGAGCAGTTACTAATGACACTTCTTGGAAATTAAACAAAATGCAAGACAGGATTCATAATCAGTCTCCACGAAAAGTGAAATGTTTTGGAGACAGTCAGCAAGTCTGTACCGCAATCTTAAAATCAAAGGGCTTATCCGAGCCTCAGTCTGCCTGTAGGAGCTCCATCTGTTGTCGTAGTTCTTCTGACACTCAAAGCTGAGACAACACTGCTGCTGACAGGCAGCTCTTTAGCTTTCTGACAGAAGTGGTTAGCAAACATCAACAGATCGGGGAGGAGGAGCTCTGTTCATATAAAACCACAGTCTAGCTCGTTTTTTTATTGTTAATCTTTAGCGTTGAATTTCTTTGAATGGGTAACAATTAA
>CAFUXE010000564.1:189603-224567 GCA_903364295.1 Serranus cabrilla | reverse complement strand
TTGTTTTTTATTTTGTTCACTTTCACCAGCAGAGGGTTTAACCATTGTGCATCCTTAGGGATATTTTGGAGATTTTTTTTATCACCTTGGCAAGCATCTTTTTTCATATATATTTTTAAAGGTGAACCTAGTATTTATTTATTCTATTTATTTTTATTTTATCTTTATTTTATTTTTATTTTACTCTGCACTTGTGCTGCTGCAACACCTGAATTTCTCCCACGGGGATCAATATAATAATATCCTATCTTATAATAAACTGTGCAGCCACAATACAAACACTCAGACTCTTAAGGACCAAACTATCCCCATTGAAATCCATTAAAACCACAGTATTGATCCCATGGCCATTACAGCATAAAACCATGCATTATATTTTATCAGGGTTTAAGTCTAGAGCCCTGGCTTCAAAATTTTACTTTTTACTACCAAAATTAGACATTTTCTCATGTTTGCCCTGTGGCTATACAGGACATCTTCCTCTAATGCAAGTGTCCCGTACTGTCAGAAGATTGTGTTTTTTAAAGGGAGGAACATCAACAACATCATCATTCTAGAGGGATATATTGTGTGTAGTGTAGCTTGGTTCTTGAAGCACAACTTTGCCAACATTCTACAGATTCAGGTGGACTGGTACTAACTTTTCTCTCCAACATAAAAGCTGTAGCTGCATAAATGACAGTTTGTTTAAAACTTCCCAGACCTAGAGGCTGTTTTATGGCCCCTGTGTGTGTGTTTGTGTTATCCCACAGGCTCATCCCTTCTTCAGACACATCAACTGGGAGGAGTTGCTTGCTCGGAAGGTGGAGCCCCCCTTCAAACCTTTCCTGGTGCGTATCAGATGAGCAGGATACTACAGTGCTACCTTTAGAGTATTAAATGTTGAAATGAGATCCCCGTGAAGTTTTACCCTGAGATGGAGATGCAGTTTAATTCTGGTTTCCTGCCCAGACTAAACCAACCGAGCGGCTTCCAGTAACTGAACCCGTGCCTCCTCTTGTTTCAGACCTGCGTGTTGTTAGTTGACACATCCGCTCAAGTTGCTGCACCTCCTCACCTGTGTTTGTCTCCTATCTTGGCAGCAATCAGCTGAAGACGTGAGTCAGTTCGACTCGAAGTTCACCAGTCAGACACCAGTCGACAGCCCGGATGACTCAACCCTCAGCGAGAGTGCCAATCAAGCTTTCCTGGTGAATTCCTTTTGTTTGTTTGTTTTGTTATCAAAAAAGAAAGATCATAAAAGTTCATGTTTCAGGAACAAAGTGAGAAATCAAAGAACCTTTTGTTTGCAAAATGAATGACTAATACGCTTTGACTTAAACGCTGTATTTTCCATTACTGTTTGGTATGGAAAGCTTTTTATCTTTTACTTGATGTTGAAAAAGACCCCACAGGTTTGCTCAATAAATGTGTCACTATTTTAACAGGCTTTTTGTCTTTGAAAGATACTCATAATGCATCACAGAGCACCGTGAAGAAACCCGATGAGTCAGGTGGAGCAACAGATATGATTTAAAGTCACTGTTTGCTGACTTCACACCGCTGCTTCTGACTCGCTGATAAATAAAGTCCTGTGACCGTGCACTGACTGTCCCTGCGTCTGTCTCTGTGTTTGCAGGGTTTCACATACGTCGCTCCGTCAGTCCTGGAAAACATCAAAGAAAAGTTCTCATTTGAGCCAAAAATTCGCTCTCCTCGACGGATCATGGGCAGCCCAAGAACACCTCTCAGGTACGTCGGTGTGTCTGCAGCAGGCACTTGTACTGGTTCACGTCTGTGACTGGTAAATCCCATATTCCCACAGTGGGTTTTGCTGAGATTTTGCACTGTAAATACAGGCACCAAAGCATACACATGAGAATGATAAAACAACAACACAGAGGCTCCAGAGTCTAAACCGATGTGATGAAAAAGGCAGCACATACCAGATCCACTTTCACAATAAAAGCCCTATACATGTACACTGTGAATGTTTTCTAAAAGGGAACTCAAATTTACAGAGATCATGGTGTTGTTATGTTACGTTTATTTAGTTATTTTATTCCTATTTTTTCTCAGTTACCATTTATAGAATTGGCTGACAATGTAATACATTGTTTGTTTCATGTTAAATATTATGTCTAAATATAAATAATGTTTATTAAGTAGCGGTGCACAGTCTACATAAAAAAAGTCTATCATTCCAGATCAAAAAATTACTATATCAACCTCCATATTGGTTATTAATACATTTCCCCCCTCTAATATCAAGTATCGCATCGGTCTCAATAATCCCATATTGGTCGGGCCCTAATGCAGACAAATGTATATCTCATATCCCAGTTCTCATCACCTTGGCTGAATTTGTTTCTTGGAGACCAAGAATATTGCAGAAATCCTTGTTGGTTATTGTTCTAATGCCTCTTAGTGACATCTGTCTGCCCCCCGTCTCCTTCTGTCCATTCAGCCCAGTCAAGTTCTCAGGGGGGGAGTGCTGGGCCCGGAGCCCCCTCGTTCACGGCGGAGGACCAAGCGTCCTCCAGTCACCTCAGGACCAGGCCATGGAGCTGTCCACCCCAGAGCAGATGGACGTCACTACGAGCTCCGAAGCCTCGGCCCCTCTTCCCATCCGTCAGCCTGCCGGGCTCAACCTGGCTCAGATGAAGCAGCAAGCGTATCCCGTCGTGGCCAAACGGCCCGAGCATTTACGTATGAACCTATGACCCACTGGCTTCTTTAGGAGAGTTTATTTCTGGACTCTTTTTTTGTTGATATTTTTTAAGAAACAAAGCAAAAAGATATGGATGCTAGAGACAATTAAAATCAAAAATTGCACATCCGCGCACTCCATATACTGTCACAACCTGGAGTTTGGGCGTGGGCCTTGGACTCCAGCGTGCTGCAGTAAAGTGCTACCGACGACATCACCGCCTCACCACTTCTTCTCCGACACCTCAGGTCTCATGACCTTTGTCTTCTGACCCTCACCTTTCTGAACTGGACTAGTAGGACTGGAAAGTTTTCTTGAGGAGCCACAGCGACCCCAAAATCAAAGGCGAAAATGAGTCACACAGTATGCAAGCGATTTACTCTAAAATGCCGTGAGTCTAGTGTACACGATGATGTCCAAAGTGCTTTGTGCTATTTGAATGAATGCCGGTGAGGAAATTGCTTCCATTAGGAGATTTTGACACTTCTTCTTAGACAAAAAAAAAGCCTTCTTGGCTCTGAATGAAAAGATAGGAATTAGAGTTATTATTGAAAAAGATCAAACAAATGATCATTGTGAGCAGCGGACAAGCCGAGGTTCTGGTATTGATGAATATAGCTTTATGTCTTACGGTGTTTTACAGAATGGATGCATTAACTGTGCTATACATCAGTGATGAATCAGAGAGCCTAAATTAAACAAGAAAAAGACATGTTGGCTTTTTACATTCTTTCAGCGTTGGTGTTGTGGATGACTGAATGGTTTATTTGATGTGGGAACCATACTTCAATGATCTGCTCTTCAGGCGTGCTACACTGTGGGATGTATCACCAGACATAATTCAGCTTGATCACCATGACCACCCAAAACTTCAAACTGATGTCGGTGCTGCTTTGTACGACCCCACTCTGGCCACCCAGGGGCCTGCGGGCCACAGCGGTGACGGGACGTCAGCCCCCCCACCAGTTGACCCCTGGAGTGAACTCTTACTGGAGACTGTGGCACCAGTTGATCTGGACACTCTCTGCCGTTGTGGGGTTTAATGCTCCAATAACTTGGGGCAGCATTTACAGCCTCTTGCATCAGCGTTCACTTGTTTAGAAGGGAACTTTTAGAAATCCTGAAAAAGCAAGGAAAATTATAATAAAATGTAAAAAAAAAAAAATGCAGAATGCATTGTGTCTTTTGTGTATGCCGATAAATGATCATATGTATTCAAAGTTTCAGATAAAACAGAGACTTCACAAGTTTGCAGATAGGTTTTTTTTAATTTATATACAAGATTTGCTTCAAATCTCAATATCATTGTATCCTGTGAATGTTGAAGGTTCTCACATTCATTATCAGAACAGTATAGAGCTGCTGCTAGCATATTTAAATGTGTCACTATTCTGTCACCCTGTCATAACCTTGTCATTAATATGATTGGGGGTCATCGTTAAAGGTTGTGCAAAGAAAAAAAAAATCTAATTTCATTAAAAAGATAGTAAAAATCTTCAACTAAAAGGTCCAGTGTGTAGGATTTCGAGGGATCTACTGGACCTACAGAGAGCATTTTTAAGTTTTTACTTTACCAAGGTCAACATAGGTTATCCAACACGCTTGGAAAGGAAGCAGAGAGGTCTTCTTCTGCAACTCCAACACTAATTGCAAATCCTTCACATCGGACCTTTAAGGGTGATTTGGTAACATCGTGAGATAAATTAAAACTGAATTTTCTGCAGCTGAAATAAGTTTACCATCACCTAAAAGTCATTTCAACAGAAGTAATGTGTGTATCAAAGAAAACCTAACAAATATTGTGCCCTGTTAAAGGCAAAATGGCCCACAGGAAGCAGTGCTGTAATATTACAGTGATGTACTGCTACAGACATAAATGACAGGCCCAATAAACAGAAAGTCATGGAGTAGTATGGAATTAACTGATGTTAATGTGCAGTAAAGGGGACTTCTGTGCATTTCAAAAGAAACAAATTATCTAAAAGAACAACTGGCAATCAAAAAATGACCTTTTGCATGTGGTTCAAAAAGAAATTCTATGCATAATGACTTTTAAAAAAATGAAGCTCTTTCATCCTCACTTGAACCCTGATTGTGTATTCCAACATTTGCATCTGATAGAGCAGATGTACTTTTAATGCTGGCTTTGCAAAATACTGTGACACTCAATTCTTTGTACAATATTTAAAACATAAACAGAGCATCTGCTGATCAAGTTTCTCACCGAGGCTGCTGGTCTGGGATTTAAATGGTTTAAGGGACAGGACATTTCCTGTGTTTAATTCCTAAACTACGTTTCAGGCAGGTATTAATGTCCCACTCAGATGGATCAGCAGAGAGATCTCTGTATGGTAAACTAGACTTTATGGGTGTTCAAATGTCTTATTTGGGATACCTGTAAGTTATATGCAGCATACTGGCCTTTCCTCTACAATGTGTCTTAATAGTGATGCAAACAGGCCTTAATTATAAGCAAGAGGACACTACAGTGTCCAATATTGCTATTTAAGATCTGAATTGGTCCTACAATGTGCACATCTTATCAGTTTTAAGGAAAGTTTGGAAAAATAAAATATTGCTCCAACAAAAAACATTCTTGAGTAGGTAAAAAAACAAAGAGAAGTGAAGTAATGAAAGCAGTCATGTTTTGTGTAATCCACCAAACTACAGTATTACAGACAACAGATTTACACAATGTGTGATCAATTTAATAACTTCAAATGTAATAATAATGTAATGTAATAATCCCTGCCTTGCTTACTGACCTCAAACGAGGTATGCTTTGAAAGACGTTAAAACACTAAACAAGGCACAAATCACTTCAGAGGAAAATATATATTTAAATAATAATAATAATTAAAAAAACAAAACAACCATTGGTTCAGATCTGAGTCAAACTACAGTGAAAGATCTTCCCACTGGGTTTCATTTACTTGGATTAACCTGCATCAGGACACTTCAGATAGGAAATCATATCCACACAAGTGCACACAGTCAGTTTGGAGGAGTGGAGGAGTGCATTCGTATGTATCGTCCCTTTAATATCCTTCTAATGTTTATTAAATGGTCTGAAGTGCTGAGTTTGCTGCTTTACAATATTTTTTTTTATGTGGAGGGGCTCAAACTTCAAAAAGTTATTATTTGCTTACAAATGTAAGCAAATAATAACAGAAAACTGCACAGAACAACATACTTTGTGCTTCACACATAAACTCAACAAACTGGCTATGAAGGCAGGTTAAAACAAACCCAGAAAGGTACTTGAACATGTGACCCAGCTCTCATTTGGTTAGGCTGTTCCCAGCAGCAGAATGTGATTTCATAACAGAAAAAAAAAATTTAGCTAGTCAGACTGGTTGTTTCAGTTCTCAGGGCACTGTCACACTCAGCTTGAGTAGTGATAAGATGGATGTTTACCTCCAGAGTAACGTGTTTTTAATCAGATTTATGTGCTTGAAAGTGAGAGGTGAGCAGGACCAGAGCGACTAAACCAGACGGATGAGAGGAATGGTTTGATATGTCCACCATTCAGCTGTTTTTGGAGCAGAGTATAAGGAGAGTCTGTTGTACTGATGATGATGGCGTCATCACTAAGTAGCTCTGCACCTCCATGCAGCGGGGCTCTGCTCCTGTAGCCGCCTCATCTTCTTCCCTAGCCACACCCACCAGGTTAAGCCAATCACAACACACACCACTGACTCCACGTAGTAGCCGTCCAATGTAGTCACACAGGCGCCACCCTCCTTAACGCACAGCTGAAAATGGGAACGGGGACAATTGAATTAATTTATCAAGCCTACTTGATAACATACAACAAAGTGCAGATTTTCCCTCCCTCTCTTTTTCGTACTCACCCCTGCCTCCTCTGGAGAGCCGCAGCTCTGTCCCACAGCCCCCTGGCACTCCTTAGAGGTCAGCGGGTCCACCAGCCACAGAGCCACAGTGGAGGGCCAGTTTCCTCCAAGGTTAGTGACCGTGTTCAGCAGGGTCATGTAGGTCCCGCCGATGATGGGGTCGCTCACTTTGGCATGGAAGGCCATACAGGCCACGTACATACTGTACAACGCCACCTGCAGCAGTAACATGGGAGATGTTAGTTCAGTTGTCAAACTAAACACAACACTTAAGACTTAATAATCACATGGATTTTGATTTGTAAGTTGATATTTTGATTATTTTGGAACACAGAGAGACAGAGAGAGAGAGAGAGGATATGGTTTTAGAAATTCCTGTTACACAGTGACATCTGGGGGCAGGAAATGAGAATAACACACCTGTACACATTATACTTGAAAAATAAGCAAGTAACAAACATCCATGTGCTTTGAATTTACACATTTAAAAAGAGGCAATGCTTTGAGCTTAACGCTGATATGTTCACAATGAAGATGCTAACATGCTGATATTAGGTTACCATGTTCCGCATCTTAGCTTAGCATTTGTTAATTATATATGTTGCTGTAGAGTTGAGACAGATGGGAATGGTATTATTTTTGCAGATATAAGGTGATAAATCAAGAATTGGACATTTGAATTTTGACCTTTGTGATCGCAGAATTGGACATGCTGTGTGTAATATGCAGAGGGTTAAAAAGGCCCGTCACTGTGTTGAGCAGGGCAGACAAGATATTAAAGAAAGTCAAATAAATACAAACCTGATGCAATGCGTAGCTAAGCAGCACAATGGCGTAGTAGTAAACAGGGAACCCTCCTTCTTGTTTTAAACTGGGGGTCCACCACACCAGCAGAGCGTACCCCAGCCCTATGAGCAACCTGCAAAACAGCAACACTGTGTCAGCTTTTAGATTATCGAGTGCGTGTATGCATGGGTTTTTGCACCTGTGTGTGTATGTGTTTGACAACCTAAAAGGGAAGGCCCTGTAGAAGACATCCAGAGGCCGGGGCCCTGCTGTGTATTTGCTGATGACCACAGGTAGCAGGATCTGCAGAGGCACCATGGGCACTGCCAGCAATGCCAGCTGCTCCTTGGGAACTCCAGCCTCCACCAGCTTCAGACCGGTCACTGCGTCTGCTGCTGAGAAGCCCATCTACAGCACAAAGAGAAGACGCATGAGAAATGTTTCACTCACAACAGGTGTTCATGCAAAGCAGCGAACATGCAAATGCAACACTTTCAATTTTAAAAAAGCAAATATTTATAGAAGTACTTTAGCAGTGAGAAGCAGGGAACAAAAGGTGAAGACTGTTGGCATCTTGATGATAGAGAACAGCAGCTTGTAGGTTTCCATGACGCCCTGCGTCTCCTCATGGACTCTCCTCTTTCCTTTGTCCTGTGCATTCTCCCTTTTCATGATGGCTACCAACGTTGTGGACACCAGGAACACTGTTCCCCAAAAAAACAAGAAGTCTGCAGCAAGGAAACAGAAAACATTAGAATATATACTTTATTCAACACAAATTACTGCTCTGTTGTAAAGTACCACAAAAAATACTATTTTTCTGATCAATCTATCATGTCAGGGATAATAAGTACCTGACAGGGTGACGATGCCTGTGTCCTTGGGCTCTGTTCTGAGGTATTTGTTGCAGAAGTCTGCAGACTCCAGAGCCAGAAAGAGCACATTCCCCAGGAAGTATCCAGCTGTCTGGCCCACAGAGTTGCATGTAGAAGCATATCCCACATTCTCTCTTGATAACATAGTCAAGGCCCAGCCATCCACAGCAATGTCCTTAGAGGCAGAGAAGGTACAGAGTTAGAGGACGGGAGAGAAACTATCTATTTGAATATGTGTATGTGTCACAGTGTTTATGATTGCTTACCTGTGTGGCTGCCAGGAAGGCAAGCATAAAGAAGACTGCAGTGAGTGTCACCACCTTCGGTCCTCCCTCACTCTGCAGCAGTGAGTTGACCGTCACGGAAAGGTAGAGCATGAAGAGGCCCAGCAGGTACTGTGTGGGCACCAGCCATGACTTTCTGCAGAATCAGGTGGGAGATTAAAAAAAAAAATCAATAAAAAGATACAGTGTAGAAAAAAAGAATCTAGACGGATGAAAACATCAACAGTAAACAAGCATCCTTACCTTCTACCAAACCTGCTGAAGTAGAGAGCATCCACTAGTGGTGCCCAGAGAAGCTTGAGACTAAAAGGCCAGAAAACAAAGCTGAAGAAGGCCTGGTCTTTGTAGCTGACACTCTTACTCTGTAAGATCAGGGGGATGCTACCAGCCAGTCCCAGAGGAATCCCTTGCAGCACATATAGAAACAGAAGAAGCGACACGTTCCCCAACTCGCCACGGATCCCAGGCCGGGCTCTGTGTCTCCTGTCCTCAGAGTCCGACCCTTTGATCAGACCCTCTGCCTCTTCTGGTTCAGAGGAGCTGGTCTCTGCCCTGTCAATGTCCATCATGTTATCAGATGGGAGGGTGGCACCTGCCATCTTCCTCTGCCGCCCGTTTTTGTGCGTCATCAAATCTGAGTGCTCCATTTTGGAGCAGTGGGCATCAAACCTGTTGTGCCCTTTGTAAATCTGCAGAAAAAAATGAAAGGAAACTATTGAAGCTGCTAAACCGGCTGCTAACAGCAAGTCTCATGAATGATCATTTGAATACCAATAAAAATTAAAATGTTGTTTGCACAGCATAGCCAGAAGGAAAACGGTAAAGAAAGTTACAGTGAAGACTGTAGACAGAGTGCAAGACAATATTGAATAGATGGGTTCAAGTAATGATAACAAACAGCCACCTGGATGAGTGGAAAACAATCAGGGAGCCACAAGCAGTGAAATACTGACCACACTTGATCAAACAGTTGCAAAACCAGCAGGCAGACTAGCCAAGTGACTTTCTGGCTAACTAGAACGATGACTAGCAGAGTCAGATAAGACATACTAGAGCTGCAACAATTAACTAACTAATGATTAATTGATGGACGTTAACATAATCACCCAGACACCTGTGTAATTACATTTTAAAGAACTTAAGATTTTTAGCAATCAGCCATCAATGGAGTGAAAGATGAAGATGAAATTTCAGGGGTTAACAAAGAGACCCAGGACTGTGTTGGGGGTGAGGGTTCAGAAGTTATAGAGATACGTAGTTCAAAAAAGGCACTGATTGGCCCGCTGACCCCATCAGTCTCTGACAGTTAGCAATTGAAGCCAGTTATGGAGCAGCTAATCATTGAACGTTGTGTTAATAGCTGTTAGCGGCTGTCACCTTCACCAGATGTTACGTTAGCCTACAAGTAAAGGACAGCATACAGGTAAATAAACACAACTATAAAATTAATATTTCCAGTAGATTGATTAAGGCAAAAAATAAAAACATACCTGTACAAAGGACATGCATGAGGGGAGAAAATGAAATCACACAAGTAGTAGATGATTTCATGCATACCTGGTGATGATGACAGCATGCCAAATGAGAAAAACTAAACACAAACGGCTGAATTAAAGAGCAAATCGACGTGAGGTTGATTTTATTCGCTTTTTATTCAATCGCAACTTGGTGGCATATGATTAAAGGTTAAAAACACACAGAAATTACTACCGTTTTAGTCAAAACAGATTCAATCCATGGTTACATCGGTGAACATCAACACAGAAGAAGCAGGAAGTGCGGCATGCGCATCGTCTAGATGTGTCCGGCGCCTACAGCTGACGTGTCAAAGCTTAACTGAAAGGAGTTCCGTTACAGAAAACGAGGAGGAGAAAACAATTTTATTGAAGAACGTGCACCTTTTTTTGTCGTTTTCATTTATTTTAACATAATGAATTATTCAAAAAAAAAAAAATCAACCAATAGATGCTAAGTTATGATATACATACGTAACAAAAAACAAAGAAAAAACAAATAAACCCATAAAGTAATAGTTTAAATCATAATAATAATAATAATAACTTAAAAGGGCAACATATACCTACATACATAAATAAACACATCCTGTCTATTAGTGCCCCTCCAAATTATCCTCACAATTGCTGAAATTGGGTTGTCACATGTGTACATACGCACTCGCCTGACACGCAAGCACACGACATTGACCGGTAATGATCCTTTGGGGCATGATTAGTGCAGTCTGTATCCTCAGAGGTTGGAAAAATCACATCAATAATTACATCAGTTCCTTTAATGAGCACAATTACTGCACACAATTACAGAGTCGTGAAACTTTAAACACATACTGTAGGCTGTCACTTCATAAGTGTTATGTTACATTTACAAAGAATAAAAACGGAGAAATAGCGTTTTAAACACCAAGAACACAGACCTTTCATACTTATCATAAAATATCAGAAACAGGCTGAAGTAGGGCTTACTATAATTAACCTTGTTGCATTGATAGGCTTTTAATTTGGGAAGTGCTCCATACAAGTAAATGACACTTTATAGTATAACTGGTTAATATTCATTCAATGTAAAAAAGTGAAGCCCACAGCATTTAGGGAAGGACTGTACTACATAAAGAGGTATTTTAGTAATTATAATTTTAAGTAAATCACTGTAATCACACCTCTGGGATTATTAGTAGTACCCTTACCACATGTTTGTTGTCCAAATTTACACAGTCAGATGCCATGGACATCATAAAAGCCATTAAACTGAGGATTTCCCATACCAATAAGGAAATGATAGGTTTCAACACAGGAAGAAATTGAAGTATACAATAAAAATACAAACTAAAATAAATGAAAAAGGAAATATTCCTAAATTATTCTTGGCCTTGTCACAACTCTTGCACACTGACTGCACCAAAACTAAAATTCCCCCAATAAAAATATCTTTTGGTAGTGGTCATGATACACCCATTAACATTTGACTTAGAGGTAATGAAGAACAGCACGCACAGCCTTGTGTTGGCTATGAGTGCATGTGAAGCTGCTTATCCACACAGATGGCATGTGACAACACACAGGCATATTAGTGTGGATCATCACGTGATAACAGGAACACTGTGTAGCAGTGCTGTAGCAAGGATTTTAGAAATGCTGAGGTCCAAGTCACCACTGCACCCCCTTGGAAACCCAAAAAAATTGCAGGTCTTTACTATTTTTACTTGACAGTGTTTGAATGCTTCATCTTTATTTACATTTACGTAATTGATTGAACTGTCTCCACATTGTTTGGAATAAAAGCTAGCGCAGATTTTGTTTATTGGCTTAAAAGCAGTCAAATCAAGAAATACTAAGTCTTTTAATATTTCCATTAAAAGAAAACATCTATTTGAAACGTTTAAATATATAACATCCACACCAGTTGCAAAAATGTTTTTAAAAATCCCAGAAATATACTTGCTGGCCACGGCTTTAACCATGTGTGAGGGCATCCTGATAGAGTAATAAAACAATAACAGACACCTCACTGTCACTCTGTATCAGGGTGGAATATTATTATTGCACTTTAACCATGGTAAATGACAAAAGGAGGGGCTATGCTATTATAATTCCAACAACTATCCCTGTATAAAGCTTTTATTAACCATAGTAACTTCTGCTTAGGGCTCCATATTGATTTTGTCTCAGTTGGTCTGTGGTTATTGCATTCATTTCCAGAGTGTTTATGAATATGCACCAATAAGAAACACAATCTTAACTCTGCATTCTGAGTCAAAATAAACATGGTGCATGATATTCCTCAAATAAATGCCCCAAAAGATAGGGTCAACAGCTTCTCAAAGATCAGTTTGTAGGTTTGTCAGTAATCCCGAGTGGATTAATCCAGACATGCTCTGTTTCACCCGTGAGAGTAAACTGAAGAGGAAGTACTGTTGCTATGGTTACGGTAGTGTTCTTTGTGGCAGAGTGATGGTTATAGTTTGACCTTAACGGACACTTAGCAGCCAATCAGAAATTAGTATTTTTCATGGCCATGGTATTGTCTGTGTTGTGAGGTACTTTTTTGTTACATTTTCCACAAGATGGTGCTAATATCTCCACATCCATTTTACCTACCCTACTGGTTTTGAGCCCTAAAATGATTTAACATCTCATCACAGGTGCGCTTAATGATTGTTTGTTTTTAGCTCTTAATCAAATGAACAACTCCTTGGAAATATCTTGCAATCTGCAATCAGAGCAGTCTTGTTCTTTTATCGTTCCCAAATGAATGAAAATCTGTATTCACAGCAGCAGCTTTGGCTTCCAGGAAATGCACAGGTGGAACTTGTCACATTAATGATGGTTCTGTTGTAGCAATTATCAAGATTTTATGCCACAATAAAAAAAGTAATTACCGTTAATTACTGTTTGTGGCATAAAATCTGTACAGATAACATGCGTGACTAGTCCAAATACCTGCTTTAAAATAGGTGTTCTTCACTGTAAACTTGTAATTACACATTTTCCTCGTGGTTACATTTGCCCACCTCAGGTTGAAACCATAGCCTTACCCCTTTTGAAAACAAATGTTATAATCATTTTTTTTTTTAAATCTATCTTTCATACCTGGATTTCTACTACAAACTACAAACTTGCTCTGCATGAATTGGACTTTGAAGACATGTAAACTTTTAATTGTAACATTCGTCTTGTTCCGAAGAGCATAAATTATTTTTTATGTAAATAAGGATGCTGCAACTCAATTATCATGAGCTGAATAAAGAAAATAAGTCAATGGCAAACACAAAAGCCACAGCAAGAGGAACTTTCCTGGAACATACATAACTAGTAGAGTAGATCTGTTAAAGTACAAGGGGTTCCTCTCACATACTTGCTGTTTCTGCCTGACAGGAGACTGAGGTATGAGGCTCTGTACACACATTGTGAAACGTTTTTCTACATAGTGCAGTTTCTCAGGTTATCTTATATGACAACATATATAGAGAGAATATACACTGTAAGAGAGAAAATATCACAGACTGTTTGAATTAGGCTATTGTTTGTAATGTTGCAAATAAATGAGCAGTGGGCTGTTCTGAGCTAATATTGGAGAGCATTGTGTACCTTTTTGAAAAGAGAAATAAAGTTATTATTATTATTGAAATATAGGATTAAGCATTGATTAAGTAGTGACTTAATTCATAAGATATTTTATTCACCAGATAAGCCAAAGCAGACATTACTTTCTGTTTTTTTTTCTCAAGTGGGTTTTCAGAAAATAATGTATATGATCATATTGAGACTCCAATATAAAATGAGCTAGTCATAGTGTCATATAAGACGTTTATCCATATTAATGTCTGTCCTTACACAATGTTTTGTCTTAATGAAGCCACCTATGTCAGTTTTGTCTGGTGGATGAGGACAATTTCCTACGTTTAAAAAAAGGTTCTTTTTTGTGGCATGTTGCCTTTCAAGCCTTTATAAATGAAAAGGAACCAATGCTTATCTCGTCTCACGTGGCTGCTATTAACACTATTTTTTAATATTGCACAAAGTGTATATGTATATACGTGAGGATATACATAGTATACATATCCCTCTGAACATCTCTATAAGAGTCGCTGACATGCCTTGCTGTAAACACCATCTCATGTTAAGCTCCCACTAACTTAACTACCTATATTTTACTGGGATCACTCATATTCTACAATGCTGTCCAAGCCCGGCCCTCTTGGGGCCACTCACTGACTCTCCCTCACTCTGTATGTTTGTGGATTTAACTTTGCGCTCCACCCATGATCCACAGACACATTTATTTTGTCTGTTCCCCGCTGTGAAAGTTATTCCCAGCCGGAGGAGGAGAGACTGTGACAGCCCGTCCTCAGCCTGACAACCCAATCTGCTTTTGAAACAGTAGTCGGCGTGCTGAGCCAGGAGCTAACCAGCATCTCTCTCTCACTCCCTCTCTCGCGCTCTCTCTCTCTCTCTCTCTCTGAGACCTGGGACACCGAGGCGAAGGGGAGAGCTCATTCCACAACACGGCAGTCCTCCATGGCTCTGTGCAACGGAGACAGCAAGGTCAGTGGAGCGGGGAGTACCCGCGGCTCCGGTACTTGGGTAGCCCGGTTTACTTGGTGTTAGGACCCCGGTTGCTGTTGTAGTCCCCCCCACCCCGGTTAATTACGGCCTGTGTGTACCTCGGGGGGAAAGTTAGAGAGCATATAACGCTACCACCAGTTCCGCTGAGGAGCACTGAGTACGCTGTTGTATGCCTGTTGCAGTATTACATTAACATGTTGATCATAGCTGCTAGGCGCACAGGGTACCTCAAATATGTTTAGCATACATCTTTCACACATTGTATCACTAGACGTTACTGCCTTCTTCCTATGGTGGATCTTTCCCAAGACCCTTTGCCTCCAACAAGCACCGCGTGGGTTTTTAGCATAGCTCCGCTAACTTAGCAGCTGCTAACAGGCTAATGGTGATTACTACTGTTTATACTACCACTAAGCTAGCATGCTACATAGGCAATTTGTTAGCTAGCTTTAGCCGGGCAGTTACAATTTGTAACGATAGTACGACTAACCGAAACGCTTGTATCATGACTGCTGTAGCGTTCCTTGTGGACAGTGACATTGAGCTTATGGCAAACTAATTTATTTCATGCGGCCGCTGTCACACACTTTAAGCTAACGGGACGCAAACTGACAGGTTTGCTAACGTCGTCACGAAGCTAATGTGAACCAACTTGCGGTTACCGGTTTGACAACTGGAGCTAATACTGCTGCTGCTGTGTTACCTGCTGATTTGGTAAAGTTTGATGTAAAACTGCCGAGTATTTCTGTCGTGGTTAAGCGGCCAGAGTTGCTGTGATTGCCGACGTTTTGTTTTTAAAAATAATACGGCAGCGGCAACTGTAACTTTAGATACCACATCTGATGTGATGGGTAACGTTAGCATGCCCATTGCCTAAGTTGTTTTTAGAAACATCCACGGCGGAAGTGTTTCAGCAAACCACGTGGGATCATGTTTCTCATTTTGCTGTCCTCATCTATCCCGTTTTGTTATTTATCTATTGGAAATTAATTAGCTGTCAGTGATCCAGTTCTCTCTTTTTCTTCTATTGAAGTTTGGATCCTAAACTTTGAGCTGTGCATACATTTGTAATGATAAAATCCAGTTTTGTCAAAGCACTGGAGAGAAACGTTACTCCATGCTAGAGTTGGGACAACCATGCAAAGTGATACAAGGGTCCTCACAATTACCCTTTGACTAATTTGTGGGTTTCATGTGATTCTACTGATGGGCTGAATGGTTGCATCACGTTTCACAAGAGTCCCTGTCTGTCTGTATTTAAGATCACATGTCCACAATTATGTTAGGCCTTATTGAGTCTGATTTTCCACGGAGAGGTCAAGGAGGAGTGGGTTACCTTACATCAACTCTCAGGGCTGGGCTATACAACAAAAAAATTCTATCCTGATATGTAATTTTATGCCCCACGATATATATCACAATGCAGTATGTTTTCTGGTATTTTAGTATTTGTCTTGTTGACATTATGATAGAAACTATAAATATAAACAATAGACAGAATTATATGTCATAATAATATGATTTTGACAATATATATCATTATAGTGTGCAGAAGTGAATAGGGATATATACTTTATTGCCCGCTCAGCTCAAAACAATCACTTGAATTATCATTGTAATGTGTGTGTGTCCACAGCTGGAGATCAGCAGCGCAGAGCAGAATGGATCATGTGAGGGGGCGGTGGCGATCCTGGATGCTGGGGCCCAGTATGGCAAGGTGATTGACAGACGGGTGCGGGAGATGTGTGTACGCTCTGAGATTCTCCCTTTGGAGACTCCGGCCTTCGCCATCAGAGAACAGGGCTACAGGTGAGCATGAGAGAGGATTGTTTTTTGCCTTAAAGCTTTGTTGTAACATCATTCTGACAGTAAGAACATGTTTTCATAATTCATTTTGCATTGACTGTTTTTTCTCACTTCTTCCTCTTAGAGCAATCATCATTTCAGGAGGTCCAGCCTCTGTGTATGCAGAAGATGCCCCCTGGTTTGACCCTGCCATATTCACTATAGGAAAGCCTGTCCTTGGGATATGCTATGGGATGCAGGTAATGAAGCCCATGCATACATACATACACACAGTAAAACTCTGGTGGGAGGCTTTTGTTGTGATTAGTTAGATCATCATTCCTCCACAAGGCCTATATTCAAGGAAGCGTTTGTGTTATACACATTCACAGTGAGTAGCTACACTTTACAATCGATGTACTCGAGGCTGCTGTTCAGCTCTCCTGGGCCAGCTGGGACTTCACCACCTTCTTCAAGGGCACTCTGACAGTAGCTGAGGGAGATGAGAGCATTACTCGCTCAATTTTCCCAGCTAGCCTGGAAATTAAAACCAGCAGCCATCAGTTCTCTAGCACATTTCTCGAGACAGCTGGCAGTTGTAACATCTTACAGTCACACTAAAATGTCATTTTCATGTCCAAGTGTTAACTCTGCTGTGGGTGTGTGTGTTACAGATGATGAATAAAGTTTTTGGCGGCACAGTACACAAAAAGAGTGTAAGGGAAGATGGAGTGTTCAGCATTGGGCTGGACAACACTTGTTCTCTCTTCAGGTAATATGGTTGCTCCATTTTATGTGTAATATTTTAAATTAGCATCTATATGAACTGTTGTTAAAATTGGCCTCTTGAAGATGCACTCTCTCACACATCCTTGCATTTTTTATTTTTTTAGCTGATATATTTGGTGAGAGAATACGACAAACCTCGAAGAAACATTCTAAGAGTTTGTGGATGAGGTTATATTATTGGTGCAGGAACCACAATGTCTGAAAATTTGTACACAGATGCAATACACTATCACTCTACAGAGAGACTCTGTAGGTTGGATGATAATGCACATTTAGCCAATGAATGTAGCTGCAGAAGGATGCTGATTGGAGTACATCTGACATGAATTTAACCTATTGAAGATAGCTAATGTAATCATCCTCAAGACATCACTTATACAATCAATCAGCAAACTTGCAGCCCCATCTCTTTACTTAAATAACTGAGGTAAAAATGTCGTAGACTACTTAAGACACAACTGCTGCTCAGGGGCTTTGTCCCGGCGCCATATTTACTAGATAAACTGCAGAAGCATTCCAGCAGTCACATATTTCCCTCTGGTTGTTACACAAATACTGCAGAGTCTAAAATAGATGGCTGCAGTCTTTTATTACTGCCTGCCCCTCACACTTTACACTCATGCACCCAGCGAAAGGCAGGGCCTGTATTCATATAACTGTTAAATATGTGACTTAACACCACACTTCTTCCTCTGACATCACTATGTTTATTTATCTTATCAGAGGCCTCCAGAAGGAGGAACTGGTCCTGCTAACACACGGAGACAGTGTGGATAAAGTGGCTGATGGCTTTAAAGTGGTGGCCCAATCAGGGAACATCATTGCTGGTGAGCAGCATGCGAGACAAACTGTAACCCTGATTAACATAATCTAAAATTAGATTGTGGTCATACTCTTGCATGCAAGTCCTTTAAAAACAGCTTAGATCGTGTTGGAAAGCCTCAAGACTGTATATATGTGTTTCCATCTGCCTCTGAAGAGAATGTTCAATTTGTTTTTTGAGTCTTCTATATGAAATCCTAATTTTGTTTTATGTAATAAAAGTTGCTTGAATGTATTGAATGTGGCATTCAAATAGGATAAAATGACAATGTTAACAGTGCTCCACCTATTCTGTTTTCCCCACCAGGGATTGCTAACGAACAGAAGAAGCTGTATGGGACACAGTTTCACCCTGAAGTCGACTTAACGGAGAGAGGCATGGATATGCTGCGTAACTTCCTGTTTGAGATTGCAGGATGCACAAGTAATTTCACCGTACAGAACCGCCAACAAGTGTGCATCAATGAAATTCGAGAAAAAGTAGACAAGTCCAAAGTGCTGGTGAGTTATTACTACACAAAGTTTAATTAGTGTGTGAGTTATGTGTGTTGTTAGCCTTACTTTAAAAAGGAAGAAGAGCAGAACGCAGAAGAGAATATTTCTCAGCACATTTTAACCAACTACTAAAGGGTGATAATTTGACTAAAAGTCTGAAACCGGGGTTCTGAGTGTGAAGTGCGCTAGCCGCTCTGGAAGTGGCAACAGCAGCAGTGGTGGGAGGTAAAGTCGAGCCAATTAAACTCTCAAATTAAACCCTGTTTTATCTGAAAAGACTCCCAGAGCGGCTTCAAACTGGGCTTCATCTCAGGGGAGTCTGAAGGCGATAAATGAGTGTAAGAAATAGGCTTAAAGCACAGGATTTATATTCAAAGAAATGCACACAGCCTCTGTTTCCTGTTCTGCAGCTACAGTCTGAGGTGTATGTGTTTCACTATTTGTTACTGTACTCCGTCGTAGCTGCTTCCTTGCAGTAACATTTAGTTGTGTAGCATTTCGAGTATGTAAGTCCCAAGAGTTGGGAGTCAGCTAATTATAACTAAAAAATGTGTAGCTATCACGTCATTTTTGATTGAGCTGATAATGCCTAGTATTTTGTAGCCTGGCAGCAGACAAAACACCACACATGTCAAAGACAATATGACTGATATGTTGGGAAGCTAGACAAGTAGGAGGGCAATTGATGAAGTTGTTGTGTGGTTTAATCTTTCAACCTTAATCCAGCAGGGTTACAAATTTAACCCTAAAGAGGCCCTTTGTCATGACTCAGCTGTGTGTGGAATGCACAATTATTGACTGTTTTTAATGATTTATTCAGGTGCTGCTGAGTGGGGGGGTTGACTCGACAGTATGCACAGCTCTCCTCAACAAAGCTCTTAACCAGGAGCAGGTGATAGCAGTTCACATCGACAACGGCTTCATGAGGAAGAGGGAAAGTCAGAGTGTGGAGGAGGCCCTCACCAAGCTCGGCATCAAGCTCAAAGGTAGGGACAAAAGTCCTGGTGGTCAAAATGAAGCAGGGACGGTACAGTAAATGGAGTATTGTACTCCCTTATACTTGTTATTGCAATTTGTATTCCCATGTGATGGGAAGTTACTCATCAGTAATAATGAGAGTAACAGTTGCAACTCTGGACATTATAGGATACTTTTTTTATGTGGTCATGGAGAAGAACATTTTTGTGTTGCTCATGACCCCATTGTGTCTTCTGCCTCTCTTTCTCTCCTCTAAATTCTTGCTCTACATAGTGGTAAATGCAGCTCACACCTTCTACAACGGAACAACAACACTCCCCATCTCTGAGGAGGACAGGACGCCACGAAAACGCATCAGCAAGACTTTGAATATGACGACCAACCCAGAGGAGAAAAGGAAAATCATTGGAGATACATTCGTCAAAGTGAGTACTGGGTTTTAACCAATGATGCCATGATACATGCTATATTAAGTTGTTATTGTGTTGTGATTCTTTACCACACATTGTTTCACACCTGCCAGTACGGCTGCTTTATCGTTCATCTTTAATTTACTAGTTCATTGTTGTTTCTGACTTTAATTGTGTTGCTTCACAGGTGGCAAACGAAGTGATAGGTGAGATGAATCTGAAGCCAGAAGAGGTTTTCCTGGCCCAGGGTACCTTGCGGCCTGATCTCATTGAGAGTGCCTCTCATCTTGCCAGCGGGAAGGCAGAGGTCATCAAAACGCACCACAACGACACTGAGCTCATCCGCAAACTCAGAGATGAGGTACTGCACAGTTACACACACCCACACAAATACTTGCTTAATTAGCTTCCCTGATGCAGACTGCTGTTTTATAGCGAGGCCATCATATTCAGTCAAGTGGATACGTACATCAACTGTGTCCTTGGTGTCAAAGCAAGGGAGAAAATCAAACAAACAAAAAGGGATGTGAAGGATGTCGTTGTACAAACCATGTTATCAATTACCATTCAAGGGTTTACCATATTAAAATAGCAACATTAAGTAGAACATATTCACCTTTCCTTGCGGTAAATTTGAATTCATTATAACTTTAAGTGTTTCATCACCTCCTTCGGGAAAGTAAAGTGGGCAGATTGGTTTCCAATTCAACAAACTCAATGTTGCTAACAATGTCACAGAACTTGTCATTTTATTTTGGTTATTCCACATCTCCAGCTTTCTCTACAAACTAGAACAATTAAAGAACAAATCAGTAACGCAGTAAGACACCAAACAGTCGAGTGCATCAGTCACAAAAATAGCAGAATTTAGCAAACGTATTAAGCAATCAGAGAATGCTGACACCATAAATATATATGTGATGGGACAATATTGGCTGACCTGTACATTGTTCAGGCTCTGATTCCATCTACACACTGCAAGCAGAAAACATTGCACGACCCTTGTGTCTAACAAGACTCTTAACGTTAGTTTAGTTAACACTGATGTACATTTAATGATACAAGCTGAAAGATGAGAACAAGAGATGAGTTGCCTCTGATAAGAAAAGTTTTTGTAGCAGACTGCACAGACACTGTTTGATTGTGCAGCAGTACAGACAGATGATCAAACCAGCTATTGTGTATCTCATAATGCTTTGAAGAGCTGCATGAAAAAGCTGAAATGCTGAAAACCATAAGCCTGTGTAAAAAGATGATCTGCTGTTGCAGTTAAATTATCACAGTCACAAAAGAATAGCTTTTGATTCACTGAAAAAAAAAAATATCTGAGGTTTTCAACCTTTCAGGCAATATTTCTTAAACACTGGGAGGAAGGCAAACACCGAAACGTCCTTTTGTTTTTATTGGAATGTATTTCTACATCATCGGGCATCCCCTGAAGAGGCTTTACTTCTTATTAGCTGTTTACTGCTCATATATCATTTGGTGTTTCTGTTGTTTTGCTCAGCCCTTTTATATACACGCACATCTATGCAACACCTAAGCATTTCCCTCACTCCCACACTGTTGCAATGCTGATTCCACTCCTTTGTGATTCTCCAGGGGAAAGTAATCGAACCACTGAAAGATTTCCATAAAGATGAGGTCAGAGCGCTGGGGAGAGAGCTGGGCCTGCCAGAGGAGATTGTCTCCAGACACCCTTTCCCTGGCAAGTACACGAACACATGCCTATGGGACAAAACTGATTATTAATATCATTTATATAATTCTTAGTCATGATCTCTTTCTACTATTATCCCCTTTCTAGACCTGTCTCTCCTTCTCATGTGTACCCATTTACGTCTGCATTCAGACAGACTCAAAACTGTCCCCCTTCTCTCTGCTCTGCCTTCTAGGTCCTGGTTTGTCCATCAGGGTGATTTGTGCAGAGGAGCCCTACATCTGCAAGGACTTTGCTGAAACAAACAACATCCTCAAAATCATCACAGACTTCTCGGCAAGCGTCAAAAAGGTCAGAACGAAACAGATGCGTAGTATCTGACTTCAGGGAAATATTATGAAAGAACTGTAGAAAAAGAGGCTGTAATTAGTTATAAATACATGAATTGATGTCCAAAGTTTGGGTGACAACCCCACAAACACACCTTTCTCAACCAATACCACACGTACGTCCATGTTTTTAGTGAAGCATGTGCATTTCTGAATACTAATTTTAATCACTGATTATTGAAAACACCCTCTGAGCAATTTCAACCACTCTGAATTTCCGGTTGTCAAATATTAGAGGTAGTACACAGATCCAAACAAATCAGAGACAGATGGAGGACTGAGGAAATTGGCACTTCCACATTTTCAGTGAACAAACATCCTACCCAATAGTATGTGACATGTTGAGTTTCTGTATCCTTCAGATGCCTAAATAGTGCACCAGCTCACAAACTGGCAGTGAGATATTTGGTCATTAAAATGCTGTAGGGGCATAAACAGTGTGTAGTCTTGCCTGATTTATTACTGTGAATTGACCCATCAGCATTTTTCCTGTAGTTGCTGGCAACTAGATTAATTTGTCACAAAATGTAGTAATAAAGATGCAAAGTTATGAGCAGCAGCCATTTGTAGCCAAGCAACAGCTCAGTGGATGCTCTGCATATTATACCAAATGAGAAGATATTTGTTTCAGTTCGCCCTGACTGATTATTGAGTTAATAACGTGCAGCCTCTGCTGGCTGACTGGCCACATTGCACCAAAAGCAAAATAATTCTGATGATTGAAATAGGTTTTCTGGCTAGTTTGTCACTTTGCTGCAAAAGTTAGGGTGTTTTTCACCCTGAAAAAGAGCCCATGTACAGAAGTTGCACTACATACAGGCTACAGCTATTCATAAAGAAATTATTGAAGTTCAGATTTGACATGATTTGACATTATGAATCTGGGTTTTTGTGGCTCTACTGACAAAGACGGACACATTCCAAAGCCTGTAAATTAGTTCCTAAAATGAGTGAATGTAGTCACAACATGGAGCTATTTCTGAGGTCTCTGTCCTTTCAGTTCCAGTTTGACATACTGCTGTAAAACTCTCTCCCCCCTCCAGCCCCATGCCTTGCTGCAAAGAGTCAAGTCATGCATATCGGACGAGGAGGAAGAGAAGCTCATGCAAATCACCAGCCTTCATTCACTCAATGCCTTCCTGCTGCCCATAAAGACTGTCGGCGTCCAGGTAATGCAGTTGCTCAATCAATTCATCAAACACAATCTGTATTTGTATTTTGTGGTTTCTGTTCACTGCTGAACCACATCTTGTAAAGTGGGAGTTACGGACAATTTGAGAGTTTTATGGCTCCACATTTTTATCACAGTCTGCTTCCCATCTTCTATCTCACATGATGTAAATAATGCTACCAGTGATGTGCTACCTGGATGTACATTGGTGTCTTAAAGGCGTAAGGTGAAATTTTTTAGAAGTAATTTAGTAGGTTGATCCAGACCCAGTTTATTTGTTTCTTTATGAGTTGCTGGATTTACGTGCATTAGGAGGTTTCAAGAGCCTCAGAGACGAATATCAGAGGGCGTGGGCAGCTTGAAACAGTGTCTCACTTTTGCTGTTTGTCTCGCTGTGTTCTAACTATAATTAGTGGTTAACCAAAAAGACACACCCTCCCACCCACACAAAGCCTCTCAGTTTGTTACTTTTTGACTCACTCTGTCTAACCAAGGGAGGGATCTGTTGTAACTCCTATGGCACGTTTCTCCTTTAACTTCTCTGATGTTAACTGATGTAAGTTGAATATAAAGGATATGCTCTCTAGCTGAACATGGGAAAAAAACACCTCGTTCCAGTAGTTTATAATGACTTTTATGTGTTGCCTGGAGAAAAAGATGGTCATGACTACGTTCCTCACCTAAACACTGCAGTCAGCCACTGACTGTGTGTCTGTGTGCGGGTGTGTCCTATTACTTCCTGTTGGAAGACAGAGTTTTAAATTTACCCGAAACCTCAAATTGTGGGGCAGACAGGAGACGGTGAACAAACACTGGCAACGTTTGTTGCCTGGGGAATTAGTTGGATGTGAAAACAGAGAGACTCTATTTATAGCACTTCCCTGTTTATTTAACAGAAAAAAGACATGTTTGGAAAGTGAAACGTGCATTATACTAATCTAACATTTGTTGATGATTGGTGTTATCTTCTTTTATTTCCTTAGTTGCTCAAAGTTAATTATAAGCCCAATTTGTTAATGACTGTACAAAAAATATTTAAAAATAAATCTTGTCCGTCTCAGGGTGATTGCCGGTCCTACAGTTACGTGTGTGGTGTCACAAGTAAAGAGTCTCCACACTGGGAATCTCTCATGTTCCTGGCTAGACTCATCCCTCGCATGTGCCATAGCATCAACAGGTAACACACACATGTTTACACTTCGTCTCTCCTCAGTAACCTGCAACATTAGACGCTCTGTTCTGCTCAGTGACGCACACTCATTCAGTCATGTCTCCTTTTTTCCAGAGTTGTGTATGTGTTTGGGTCCCATGTAAAAGAGCCGCCAACAGACATTACCCCGACCTTCCTGACCACAGGCGTTCTGAGCACGCTCAGACAGGCTGACTTTGTAGCTCACTCTATCCTAAGAGAGTCTGGTAAGTGTGTGTTTGTGTGTGTCTTAATTTAGCCTTATGAATTGAGGCATTAGACTTTACTTGGGATGATTTATATTTGGAGAGCATGTGTGTGACTGAATGCAAAAAAGGTCTGTCTAGCAGTATAGTTTCTCTCAAGCCATTTTTGTTATTAATATGCCCACATACATACACAGAGTAGTGTACCCGTCTGTGTACTCGCATCCACGTGGGGAATTTAATGTTTCCCCAGAGGCAAACCTAATGTTTGTTTTCCACTGAGAATAATTTTCTTTGGTGATATGTCTGTACTTTCCAGGCTGTGGCTATGGTTACATTCAGTTTTCCTTTGTTCTAATATAAGATTTGATTAACAGGCCACGTTCTATGTTCTATAAATGATCCATGTTGCGTGAAGTGTAAGCCTTTTGGCCTTATTACAGATTCAGTGCTTATCCATAGTCAGTGTATTATCTACAGGAGAGGGACAGTTGGCACACCACCAGTTTTGAGAAGCAGGCAGGAATACCAATGCAGAAGCAGAGCAATGAACTGCTGAGGACAGGGGCAGCAGCTAAACAGATTTTAGCCACTTAAAAGAAAAAATCTATATCAGCTTAAGAGTACGCTATATTTAGAATATTATCACCGCCTTCAAAGCCACCAAACTCCTTTCTGGCAAAAACTGTTACCCTGCAGAGCACTGGAGTTGCTTTTTGTTTGGTTATTGTGTGAATTAAAGGGTTAGCTTGCATTCTCCAAAGTCGCACAGTAACATAAACTAATAAAACTAAACTGCTTTTTCGTTTACTGTTTTTGTTTTATTAGCGATACAAACTTTTCTCCCTTTTTCAGGCTATTCTGGTAAGATCAGCCAGATGCCGGTCATCCTGACCCCCCTGCACTTTGACCGTGACCCTCTGCAAAAGCAGCCCTCCTGCCGGCGCTCCGTGGTGGTCCGCACCTTCATCACCAGCGATTTCATGACAGGCATTCCTGCCATGCCGGGCAACCATATCCCAGAGGAGGTAATACCAGGATTCAGCCTTTTTGTTTTCCTAGTCAGCATTGGATACTTACCCGGTTATTCTACTGGTGTTCTATCAACCCTAGAATGATTTAATTCCTGTCCCTTAATTTTGGATGTTCGTGACTCTTTAGGACATACATTTCCCCATTGAAATTCATTAAAACCCCAATTTTTCCTTTGCCATTACAGCATAAAATCATGTAGTCTATTGTATCAGGCTTCCGATCAAAAGCCCATACTTCAGTATTGTAGCTTTTATTATTTTCAGCAGAGTAATTGCAGATCAGTTTTTCTTGTTTGCCCAGTTAGGAAAAATACATTGTGTTTTCCTGGTTTCCGCTGCATTATTGCAGCTGTAGTATGGAGCGCTGCAGTGTCTTTAATGAAATGAATAAAAAGTTAATGTAGTGGCTAATTATTTACATATACCAGACTGGAAAAACCCTTAGTATTTAGTTCACAGATAATAATTCAGTTTTCAACTCTGTTTTCCCAGGTGGTGCTGAAGATGGTGAATGAGATCAAGAAGATCCCAGGCATCTCCAGAGTCATGTATGATCTGACCTCCAAACCCCCTGGCACCACAGAGTGGGAGTAAAACACAACAAGGCGTCGTACCGATAGGACACACACTCACACACAATGCACAAACACACTCAACAGATATTTGAGAGGGCTGGTGAACTCCTCTCCTTTCTGTCCTTCCTCCCTCCCTACTTTTCCTCACCCTCTCCCTCCCTCCCTTCCGTACAACTCCCCTTTCTTCAACATTCCCACGGAAGGCAGACCGTACTGTGACGGGCGCACATGCAAAGGCGCTACTACTCTGCTCTCCCCACCACTCCTCCCTGGTCTTAATATTTTTTGCGATAGGGATTGATTAATGTTGGTTATTAATAATATATTGTCATTTTTGATCCATGTACATCCGTGTATTTCCTCTCTATGATGAAAAGGTAAATTGCTGCTTCCTTTTTTTTGTAAGGTCAACCTTTAAAGGCAAGCGGCGTGAAGCTGTGAAAGTTCAGGAAGTGGACTTTGTTGTGCCTCAGGTTGCTTTATGGGATGAGCTGAAAACAAACAAAAGTGTCATGAAAAGAAAGAACAGAAGGAAAGTTTCAGTAATTGTTTTCTGCCTTTTTTTCTTTGTCTGTTTTTTGTTTCACTGTTGTAGGTCACAATGTTCTCAACCTAAGACTATCCTCTCTATTTGTTCATTTTCACTCTCTGCCTGTATACTGTGCTATGAAGATGGTTGTCTGTTTTTAAAACTGCACAACCGATGTGACCAATCAATAACTTTTAAGCTTTTCGTTTTGCCAAAAGTAGAATATGCTGTGGTGATATTTAACATTGTGGGCTCCTGATGATCTTTTCCAGGCTGCATTTGTTGACGAGAGCTCTTGGCTTGCTGCTGTGCCACATGGTGGGCAGCAGTCGAGCCGAGGTCAGCTTCAGTATGATGACTTAGTGTGCAGGTGTGCAGGAGGCCAACATGATGGGTGACTTTGTATGTGCCTGTTCTATTGTTTTTGTTTATTTCTTTGGCGTGACCCGAACTGATGTTTCCAGAAAGGAGGATTTAACACTGTTTCTCCTCATGCTGCAATATGTATGCTTTTTATGAAGAATAAACATGGCAAGAGGACTAACTAATAACACAATTATAAGTACAGTAGAGTTTATAACCACATCGTGTAAATTGCTGTCGTCATTTCATCATCATTATTTGGCTGCTCTTTTGTTGTGCAGGGGCACGTTCTTTTGCACATGTTGTCTTTTTTATCCACCCTTGAAGCCATGGTGCTTTATCCGTTTAACAGAATCAAACATCCAGTGGGAACTTCACCTTTAATAAGTGTGTTGTAGTGTCAAAGGTCAGGTAAAAAGTAATGTCTGTTGCCATCTCTAACATAAGTTCACTGTTTTAAAAAGGCATTAACTGCTTCCTTCTTCAGTTCTCAAGTCATTCAGCGCGTCATAATCTCTCGTGGCATCATTTAGAGCTCAGTGAATACAGTGCTCAGGTTTAACTGAGGTTTAAAAGTGTATTGTACCCTGATAGAGACATTTCACTCGGACGCAGTGGTTCTCATGCCTCCAGAATTTGTCTTTGTGCCTCTCATCCTCTGTTATCTTCTTAACCCTTAGTGGCAAAATACTCCTAATGCAAAATGAATGGTTTTCCTAACTCGTCCTAACTGCTATTAGTGTTTCTCCCTCTGTTTGGCCTTTTCTACGTGTGTATTTTCTGTTACATATGTCTCCATAGAAAACAACAGCTTGATGATATTGGACACATAATTTTGTAGTTGGATTTAATTGCAATATCGATGAGATTAAGTTATGCAATTTAATGTCTGATGGGTTTTTGTTTTGTTTTTTCATTTTTATTCAACAATGCTCATTCTCCTTAGTAATGTGCCTCAAACCAAGCCACTGCATGCAGTTTCAACTATGATGACATTTGTACAATGGAAAACTGAGCTTTAATAAAGATCTCCATGTTGAAACTTCTCACTTCTTTATCATCTGCTTTGCACTGCACTGTATATTTGTTTACTATACAGCTTCTCTTTTATTCTAAATGACATATTTTGTGTTCTTTTTCTACACAGTTGGACAATCTTAAGAGTACGTTTTTGCTTTAAATGAGACATGGTAGGTGAAGTTTTCTAAATTCAAAAATACACTTTTTTAAAATTTTACTACACTTTATTTGCATATGCAGATTTCTCCTGTAAATTCTCCAGAAGTTAACATCAGATAGACCCACATTTGTACATTTAAGCATACAATTTCAGAAAAGTCTTAATATAAGTAACCAACAGGAGGTTTCATGGTGATATCAATTCAACATTATACCATATTCAGCAGCAGTGTCTACCCTTAAACACAACACACAAGGTAAATATTAACCCCATCACAACAGGCGGTAATAAATACAGCAGATAACTGATCAATCAAAGGCACTTTTCAGTGATTGATTCAAAGCTATTTTTAAGCTACAGTTTAGATTCTAATTTGTAGTGATAGTAAAATAGCTATTTGACTTTATTCTTGTCTCCCCATTAAATAAACAAATAGTGATTTAAAATGGTTTCACTTGCTTTCAGTGCAGCCTTGTGCAGCCATATTCCTGTAACATATCATACATAACCTCGGAGTGAGTTAAGGTATGTCCATTCAATGTAGTGAACTTAATTCATTGAGAATTTAACCTATAACAACTCAAGTAAAATCCAAAACTAGAATACACAGACGCAGATCCTTTTTTCATGTATTCATGTACCTCTTTACAAATGCCTGCACACTGCCGGCCTCTGAAGTGATCACGTTGATGTTTTTGTAAATGACTGTACATAATTGATTTCTCGCTGAACTAATCAGTATCAGTCAGATGTCTCTCATGTGCCTGTGTGACACATCACAAGGGCTCAATCACACACACGCCAGGGATTTTGGGCAACATGAAAATAATCTTTACAGGGCCTCCAACAAAATAAAGTTATTGTTACCAGGACATTGTAAATAAAATATATATTTTTTTCAGTATTATTGTTTTTTTGGGGCTCCTCTCAATCATGGGCCCCTAGAATCCTTCTCCTTTTACCCCCTTTTCAGCGTCCCTGTACACACACACACAGACAAAAGAGGTTGCCTATTTGTGTGCATTTGTCCCCCCTTGTTTCCCAGCAGCAGCCTCTGTGCTGGGGGTTCAGGTGTGTGTTTGTCCCCGCTGACTGAGACAAGAGCAGACATGTTCAGTCACCCATCAACACACGCAGACCCACACTCAGGGGACCAGGCATGATTTTGGAACAGTCGCCACGCTGTTAAGTTGCGTGAAGACTGTACAAGTTACCACATGCAGCTGCCAATTAACTCATGGCCTGTGGCAGTTTATTCTCAGCAGCTGACCCCAGAACACACTGATAAACTGATTTTTATTTACAGGTGAAAAGAAAAGAAGAGAAATCAAATGGTGTAAATGCTTTTTAGTTGATTTTATGCAGAAGTTTGTTTTTTAATAGTTGGTGGTCTGGATTGTTATCTTGGAGAAAGACAAAACAAATGTAAAACCTTTTGAGCAAAACTTCACTTTATACACTATTAATAAGAAAGACCATGATGCTTTATTATTGACTGAAATGAACTAAAATGAAGAAAGCCCTTCTTGTTTATCTTTCATTAATTATCTTTCATCCAGTGTCCTCCTCTTCACTTTTGTTCTCAGGTTACTCTGCGCAGCACATCTCCCTTGAGAAAAGATAAGACACCTGTCACACTTTGCTGTTGCCTTTGCTGTCTGCCACATTGAGAGACCTGCGTCAGTATAGTATGGAAATCGGCCGCTTTTTGCTTGGATTATGTTGCATTTTCTACTTCTACACGTCTGTTTTGGCAGAGTCCACATGCAAGCTGAAGGCCAAGTTCAACCTGAGCGGCTACAAGAATGTAGAGAAGAAGAAGGTCGTTGTTGGGGGGATGTTTCCTGTCCACAAGCGTATTGCTTCCAGTGATCGTAACACTTCCAGGGTGCCTGTGTCCTCGGGGTGTGAGGGGTGAGTTGAGCTGCTCATATGTCTATTTTCGTCACTGACACTGTGTTGAAATTTGGCAAAGTTATTGTTTAAATGCGTTACAATAATCCTGAACAATCTCATAGTATTATTAAAGTTAAATGATTCAATATTTTAGCCATTAAAGAGGAAATAGTTTCACTTGAGTGTATGTTTCAACCACACTGTGCAATTCTGAGAACTCTTAACCTCCTTTTTTTACTATAGAAATCAAGACAGAGCATGCAGCACCTCTGGGGCCAATTAGCCACAGTAGCTGTTATTATCATGGAGACAGGCCTTTACAGTGTAGCATGCATTGATAATCAGCAAGTCTGCAAACTCTCCTCTAATTTAGGTCTTAGCACATTAAAAGACTAAAACAGTATGTGATATCTTCCACCCATCAAATGTTTAAATTCTGCACATAAAGCTTTTCTTCCAGTTTTTCTTTTATCTGGTTTGTTTTTTCCCCCTGTGTGTCTCCTCACTCTCCCATCATCCTCCAGCTTTAACTTCCGTACCTTCCGCTGGACGCAGACCATGCTGTTTGCCATCAACGAGATCAACCAGAGAGACGACCTCCTGCCCGAAACAGACCTGGGCTACGTCATCTACGACTCCTGCTTCACCATCTCTAAGGCGGTGGAGGGCACCCTCACCTACCTGACGGGCCAAGACGAGGCTGTACCCAACTACCGCTGCGGGACGGGGGCCCCGTTGGCGGCTCTGGTGGGTGCTGGGGGCTCCGACCTGTCCATTGCCACGGCGAGGATACTCGGACTGTATCACTTCCCACAGGTAGGCCAGAGCTGTTCAGATCAAGACAAGAGAACTGAACATATAGACAGATTAAGTTCATTAGTAACACGTGTCTCTGCTCTCTTCTTCAGGTCAGCTATTTCTCCACCTGCTCCGCCCTGGAGAGTAAGTTCCAGTTCCCCACCTTCCTCAGGACCATCCCCAACGACAAGCACCAGTCTACAGCTATTGCCAAGCTGGTGCTACACTTCGGCTGGACCTGGGTGGGAACTATAGCAGCCGATGATGATTACGGCAAGTACGGCATCAAAGACTTCAAGGAGCAGGTGGAGGAAGCTGGTGTCTGCATCTCCTTCTCTGAGACCCTGCCAAAGGTAACATCTCCTTTAGCTCAGTAAGTTTAGATTCCAAACCATTTTATATTGGCTAATTAAATGATATATGGATATATATCGGTATCAATATATATGTTATCTTATATGTGCTAGTATGAAAACGTTTTTATGGATGACATGACAACAATGTTTGGGGTGATTTAAAATGGTGTTAGCTATTTGTTTTATTTGTTTATTCTTATGAATTAATTAAAATGGTCACTGACACTGAAAATACAGTTCTGATGTTTGTTTAGCAATTTCTTTTATTTTTCTTATTTATTTCTGATTTAAATGAGCAGACATTGACTGATATTGAACATACAGAACAATTTATCTATTTATTTATTAATGTATTATTAATGATATAAATGGTCAGCATTTGACTATTGCTAAACAGACAGTACTGATGGTTTTTGAGCCATTTACTTTGTTTTTATTTATTCGTTATCTTTTCGTTGTTTCTATTCTATTTATTATTTGAGTTGGTTGACAACATTTAGTTATTTTTCATAAAGACAGCAGCCTTCTAAATACCTTTTCAGGGTCATATTAGTGTAAAATTGTTCATAGCAGAGATCCATTTTCATTCCAATGTGTTTCATAAACTGCAGGTGCATTCCCCTGAGGACATCCAGCGTATTGTCCAAACTGTAGTTGAGGCCACGGCAAAGATCATCGTGGTCTTCTCATCAGACGTGGACCTCAGTCCGCTCATCCTCGAGCTGCTCCAGCACAATGTCACCAACCGCACCTGGATCGCCAGCGAAGCCTGGGTCACCTCGGCTCTCATCAACCAGCCTGGGGTGAGTGATGAACAAAGGTCAAAGGTCACTGACCGATAGAGTGGACAAAAATGAAGCAGATAATTCAGAGGCGTGTGCATGTTTTGACCCAGGTGAGCCCACTTCTGGGTGGTACCCTGGGCTTTGGAGTGAAGAGGGCTGACATCCCGGGTCTTCAGCCCCATCTACTGAATATAGACCCTTATGATGACCCACTCACTGAGGAATTCTGGGAGACGGTGTGTTTATTAAGCCTTTCACGTTCAGTGGCTACATTAAAGGATTTAGAGAAAGTGAAGTTTGTGACCCAACTTTTTCTCTTCTAGTTGTTTAACTGCACATTGCACTACAGCAAAGCGGTGGGACAGGCCAGACAGAGGGCCAAGGAGGGTAACAGCACGCTGTCCAGGGCAGTGAGGGGCGTTCCTGATGGGCTGTGCACAGGCACTGAGTCTCTGGCTCAACTCAGTAACACCTACTCTGATGTTTCCCAGCTAAGAATCACATACAGGTCAGTATTAACGAGTATTTCTTATTCTAATAATGTCATTATTGCAACTAAAATGATCAATACATTCATGTTACTGGAGTGGCCAATACCTCTACAACATCTATCAAATCATCTAAAAGTACACAGCACTATTATTAATAGGTCAGGTCACCCAGATGACAAAAAAAATTGTCTGGCCGTCCAACATAGTTTTTGTTATACATGTATGTGCGGAAAGTTTGAGATATTTGCCTCTAAATCTGCTGCCACTCAGTACAGTAGTGGTGAATGGAATCACATCTGTGCTGCACAAAGCAACGAAACATTGCATTGAAAATGTCAACAGAAATGTTTCCCTCGTGAAACACTGTGCTGAAATGTTCTTTATCTGGATGACAAAACTGTAATTCTTTGCAAAATCTCAACCCAAAAAGATTAGATTTTTCTGCAGGAGCGCATATCTGAGCTCATTATAACACTGACTGTGAAGTATTGCTGATTTGGTTGATATGTTCACATCAGCGGAGCCGACACTGCAACAGGCACAGCATATCTAACTCAAAATCACAATAGTGGCTGCAGTGTAAAATATATTCACACCCTCTAATTACTTTGCACCACTATTCTTTTTTTTTTGCTTCCTTGTTATGTTGATTTAAATTTCCTGTTTCCTGTGAGTTTGTGAAGATAAAATAATTGGAAAACTGAGTTAATATGTGAGATGAAACAGAAAAGCGAAGGCCGGTTAAGGATTCATGTGTTGGACTGACCCACCATATATCCTGCTGTTACTGAGACAGCAGTGGGCACAAAATGAAAGGAAGCACCTACCCTATGACATATAAAATGAAAGAAAGAAAATCTGAGTTAACATGCTTTTTGCCAATTAGGATTCAAGGAGAAAAAAAATCTACATATGTATATATATATATATGTAAATTATGGTTGTTGTCCAGTATGGGTCAGACTCTGATAGCCCCTGTCTCCTGTATGTATGGTTAATCAAAATGTAATACACTTGCTCATACATTTTGTAGAAGAAAAAACAGTTAGTGATTTCTGATGAAGTGCTACATGCTGGTGTTGTTTGAAGCACCACAATGTAACTTAATTCCTGTTTGTACAGCTCCTTCCCCCATTTAAATAACTCCATATTTACACATATTGTTTCTGCTGTTTATATTTTTTGGATATTTTTTCAATAATGTTTGTATGTTTAGTTCTTCTATCCTTCATATTTTCTATTTATGCTGCAGTTTATATTTAGGATGCATTTATATTTAGTACTTTGTTCTTTTGCACCAATACACCACAGCAAATTCCCTGTCTGTGTAAACCTACTTGACAATAACAATTGTTCAGATTCTGACAAAAAAAATTCACCTCCACCCTGTTGGTGTGGCAGCAGAAAACCTCAGTAAATAAAATTAGAACAATTACAAAACAGATAGAGCCATGTAGTGAAAATATGGTTTCTTTTTGTGATTTGGGTGAACCAACCCTTTAATGATAAACTCAGTGATGACAGTGTGGGTGATGATGATGATGATGATGTCTTCCTACAGCGTGTACAAAGCTGTGTACGCTGTGGCCAACGCCCTGCACAACCTGGAGCACTGTGTACATGGACAGGGGCCATTCGTTGGGAGCAGCTGTGCTAACATCACCAACTTTGAGCCATGGCAGGTGAGTTGTGTGTGTTTGTGTGTGTTATGTGTACACGTTTTTGACTCGTATGTGGCTCCGTCTGTCCCTCCCTCAGCTCATGTACTACCTGAAGAATGTGCGCTACAAAGTGCCGCACACAGGTGAAGAGATCTACTTTGATGAAGGGGACGTCGAAGGCCTGTATGACATCATTAACTGGCAGTTCAGTAGTGACGGGGAGATATCCTACGTCACTGTGGGACACTATAACGGCTCGGCAGCTCCAGAGGACAGGATGACCATAATGAATGAATCCATTTTGTGGAACAATGACATGATGGAGGTCAGGACAGCCATCAGTTCTTCTAGATTATGATTAGTGTCACCTGCATGTGCGTCTCTAATTATAGATGTGTGTGTTTTGTGTCAGCCTCCTCGGTCAGTGTGCAGTGAGAACTGTCAGCCGGGCACCAGAAAGGGAATCCGGCAGGGAGAGCCGGTCTGCTGCTTCGACTGTATCCCCTGTGCTGATGGAGAGATCAGCAACTCAACCAGTCAGTACACAGCTTTCAAACTGCACTTTATTATTATTACTGAACTTCTACTGAAACATAAACAGTAGTGACATTTTACTTTGGTCAAAGAAACAACAAGAAGACATGCAGCACCCAGTCCTGGAAGAATATCATGAAAATGTATAAAAACATGCAGTTAACCTGATTGAAAATGTGATAGAACCTTATAATGTAATAAAATATCCTGACTGACTGATGTATACACATTTTACAGATAATGTTATAGCTTAGATGGATCTTTCCCCCCCAAACAAAGATGTAATAACTATGACCAATA